>JAZDUH010000229.1:8835000-9240236 GCA_036419115.1 Scarus forsteni | reverse complement strand
TTTTCACAGTATATTAACATCAAAGTCTGTTAAAAAGTAATCTTATTAAAAAAAAATTACAAGACATATTTATTTATTTTCTTATTTAGTGAGTGCCTTGCCATAATAATTGTTGTGATTTGCTATTTACTGCCTTAAACTTTATCATGAACTTGTATAATTATGACGTGTGCTGCTGACCTCTTGGCCAGGTCACCCTTGTAAAAGAGATCCTGATCTCAATGGGTTTTATTTGGTTAAATAAAGGTTTCACAAAATAAATACATAAAAAATAGAAATTATTGACAGGCCTACACTCTTGAGAACTAACTTTTTATTATTTACATTTTCATACATTGCACCAACTCACAGGTATTAACATAATGAGATTTTTTTAGTTTTTAAATCTCCTGCAAAAAATTATTCTAACTATTCAATTTTATCAATATATTTCCCAACCCTAATACAAACTAATCCAAATAATATATACACAGAGATACGTATTAACACTGACTGAAAATTAAATTAATTAATTTAACTGACATATTCGTTAGCCTGAGCTTTAGAAAATATTTTTCTTAAATTTTTGACTTAACTTCTACACAGAATATTTTATCTTGACACTATGGTTAACAAACTAGCTAGCATAAGAATCACACATTGGTTCTCTGAAAAAATGTGATAGATGATACAATATCATTCAACTAGAGACACAAAACTGAGTCTCTCACAGACACACAAAGATCTTCCAAAATGTTTTCACAAAAAGTGCTGGAAAGTTTTCTCCCAAAATTGCAAGAATACTAATCTTACAAACATGACTACACAGCACACAAGTTTTGTAAAACAACTGCTCTCAAAAAACACAGACAACAGTAACACCGCCCCCGATGTCTGCTACACTTCTTAAGACACAGACACAACAACTCTACACTACAAGCTGAGCCAAATAATACACACAGAGATAAAACACACTCATGCAATAGAGTCCCTCTAACTTAGATCATCACTAAAAAACTCAAAAAAAAAAATACATAATGGACAGAAAATTAAACCAATTACTTCGACTTCACACTATCAGACACACACATCAGTCATCACGTCATATGCTTTCAGCTTTTACTTATAACAAAATATTTTCTTCAATGAAGAATAGTTAAAGACCTCATCAATACTTTGACTGTACTTAATGTAAAAAATAAAGAAATATAAATCTGGATTTTTACTTTAAAATCTTATGCAGAAAGTAATTTAAAATTAATTTATTTAACTCTTGTTGTATTTAGCTGTATCCATAGCCCTAGCTATAGAAACTATAAATATACAAGAATAATAACTAAGGAGCTAATGAAAACTTTGCACTGTTTGTAAAAAGTTAACAATTACTCCTATCACGCATATTTTGTGTGAATAATTAACAATAAAGTAACTTTAACGTATAACCAAATATAATGTTCTTCAAATAAGAAAAGTTAAATACCATGTCCGTACTGTGACCTGAGTCAATGTAAAAAATGAATTTACTGCCTTAAATTGATAGTTTGGGGTGATCAGAAGTGTGGTTATGTTCATTAGAGAATCAGGCACCATTTACATCAATGTACAGCATTTGTGTCTGTCTAAGTTAACACCCCCCACACAAACTTTATAATAAACTACAAACACTAGTTGGTACCAAGTTAAGAAAAATAAATCTAGATTTTAGTTTTTCAATCATCTGCAGAAAATAATTCAAATTAAATGATTTAACTGACATATTACCCAGCCCTAGCTGTAAAACCCCATAATATTCCTCCAAGGATAATATTTAGGGAGCTAAAAATCACTTTGCACTGTTTTTAAAATGTTAACAATTACTTTGATCACACATATTTTGTGTTAATAATTAACAGTGATATCATAATCTTTGATAAATGGCTGCTCATATCAGCTTTGTCTAATAGTAAACCATATGCTGCATGATGATGTCATGTCTCTTTGTCACTTCCATCACACACAAAAAAAATTCCCGCCTTTGGTAGCCTCTGTCAAAACTCAACCAATCACTGGAAGCTCCTCTAAAAACTGGGCGGGGCTTAATGGATGTAAACTGCCCACTAAATGGCTGACATACTGTCTAAACTGCATAGCAACAGCTCTCTGCTTAAAGCCAAAATACACAACCACTGGATCCACAGAATTAAATTCACTTCATACACAGACAAAAGTAAACTCAGAGCAACACAGCATTTAAAAAATACAAACATCTGATTTCAGCCACACAGCTTAGACACAGACAACAACTCTACACTAAAAAATGAAGCCAAATATCACCCACAGAGACATGGATAAACACACACTCATCAATAAAGTCCATCTAACTCAGATCATAACAGGAAAAACTCCAGAATAAATAAATAATGGAGATAAAATTAAACCTATTACTTCAGCATCACACACAGACACACACATATCAGTCAACACGTCATATACTTTCAGCTTTTACTCATAATAACATTTTACTTTAATGAAAAATAGTTGAAGACCTCATCAATACTGTTACTGTATTCAATGTAAAAATTAAGGTAAGAAATATAAATCTGGATTTTTAGTTTTAAAATCTTAGGCAGAAAATCATTGAAGTAATTTGTTTAACTTTTGTTCCACAGCCCTAGCTATAACAACAACTAATATTCCTCCAAGAATAATAATTAAGGAGCTAATGAACTTTAGCATCATGCTCTATTAAAAAGTTCCTATCAGCTCTGTCTAATAATTAATAATATGGCTGCATTAATCATGGCATGCTCCCTTTGTCTCCTCAAAGCTAAACAGAATTTAGAAAAAAAAATAAACACATGATCTGTGTCACCCACACTGCTGAAGACTCAGAGAAACCAAATGATGTCCACACACACCATCACAGACAGATGCTCTGACTTCAGTGTGTCTCAGTGCTTAAACAATGGCTAACACAACATCTCATTAGCTCAGGCCTGCTCATCAGGACACAGACACACAACTGAACCACAGCACAAACTAAGCTCAACAACACAGGCAGACAAACCTCACACACTCTCTCATTCAATAAACTCATCCATCTTAATATGACACAAAGACTAGTGTGCTAACACGAAGCTAACACAGAACAAAAGACCGAGTGCTACATAACATTAGCATATGTTTAGCATGGGAGAACAAATCATGAAAATCTGCCAAAAATCCATCAAAAAACGCTTTAAAAACCACCAAATATGTATCATACTACCTTAAATATATGTGTTTTATTCATTTTAAGGGTAATCAATGCCCATGGAGTGAAGTTTATCAAACAATTGTCTCAACATGAACCAAGAACTAACAGCTAATGTGGCTAACCCGAAGCTAACAAAGAACAAAGGCCGAGTGCTTCATAACATTAGCATATGATTAGCATGGGAGAAAACATCAAGCTAATTGACTAAAAACCAAACAAAAACGTTTTTAACATCCACCAACATTAAATCTTCCTATCCTAAATATGAATTTATTGATTTAGCTGTTTTTACAGGGCATTCATTGTCTCAGGATTAAAGTTAATCACAAATACACACTTCACAGAAAGTTCTAGAAAGTTTAAAAATTTAGCACAGAGCAGCAAAAAGTTACAAATACAAGTTAACTGTTCTTACATTTTAAACTAAACATTGTTTAATCTTAATGAACCAAAATTATGTTCTTCAAATAAGAAAAGTTAAATACCATGTCCGTACTGTGACCTGAGTCAATGTAAAAAATGAATTTACTGCCTTAAATTGATAGTTTGGGGTGATCAGAAGTGTGGTTATGTTCATTAGAGAATCAGGCACCATTTACATCAATGTACAGCATTTGTGTCTGTCTAAGTTAACACCCCCCACACAAACTTTATAATAAACTACAAACACTAGTTGGTACCAAGTTAAGAAAAATAAATCTAGATTTTAGTTTTTCAATCATCTGCAGAAAATAATTCAAATTAATTGATTTCACACATATATTACCCAGCCCTAGCTGTAAAACCCCATAATATTCCTCCAAGGAAAATATTTAGGGAGCTAAAAAACACTTTGTCCTTTTTTACAATGTCAACAATTACTTTGTTACATGACTACATTAACTTACAAGCAATAGTTGGTACCAAGTTAAGAAAAAATAAATCCAGATTTTAGTTTTAGAATTATCTGCAAAAAATAATTCAAATTAATTGATTTAACTGATATATTATCCAGCCCTAGCTGTAAAACCACACAAAGTCCCTCCGAGGATAATAGTTAAGGAGCTAAAAATCACTTTGTACTGTTTTTAAAATGTTAACAAGTACTTTGATCACACATATTTTGTGTTAATAATTAACAGTGATATCATAATCTTTGATAAATGGCTGCTCATATCAGCTTTGTCCAACAGTAAACAATATGCTGCATGATGATGTCATGTCTCTTTGTCACTTCCATCACACACAAAAAAAATTCCCGCCTTTGGTAGCCTCTGTCAAAACTCAACCAATCACTGGAAGCTCCTCTAAAAACTGGGCGGGGCTTAATGGATGTAAACTGCCCACTAAATGGCTGACATACTGTCTAAACTGCATAGCAACAGCTCTCTGCTTAAAGCCAAAATACACAACCACTGGATCCACAGAATTAAATTCACGTCATAAACAGACAAAAGTAAACTCAGAGCAACACAGCATTTAAAAAATACAAACATGATTTCTGCCACACAGACATAACAACTCTACACTAAAAAATGAAGCCAAATATCACCCACAGAGATATGGATAAACACACACTCATCAATAAAGTCCATCTAACTCAGATCATGACTGAAAAACTCCAGAATAAAGAAATAAGGGAGAGAAAATTAAACCTATTACTTCAGCATCACACACAGACACACACATATCAGTAATCACGTCATATACTTTCAGCTTTTACTCATATTTTTTCTTCTATGAAAAATACTTGAAGACCTCATCAATACTTTTACTGTATTCAATGTAAAAATTAAGGTAAGAAATATAAATCTGGATTTTTAGTTTTAAAATCTTAGGCAGAAAATCATTTAAGTAATTTGTTTAACTTTTGTTACACAGCCCTAGCTATAACAACAACTAATATTCCTCCAAGAATAATAATTAAGGAGCTAATGAACTTTAGCATCATGCTCTATTAAAAAGTTCCTATCAGCTCTGTCTAATAATTAATAATATGGCTGCATTAATCATGGCATGCTCCCTTTGTCTCCTCAAAGCTACACAGAATTTAGAAAAAACAAAATAAACACATGATCTGTGTCACCCACACTGCTGAAGACTCAGAGAAACCAAATGATGTCCACACACACCATCACAGACAGATGCTCTGACTTCAGTGTGTCTCAGTGCTTAAACAATGGCTAACACAACATCTCATTAGCTCAGGCCTGCTCATCAGGACACAGACACACAACTGAACCACAGCACAAACTAAGCTCAACAACACAGGCAGACAAACCTCACACACTCTCTCATTCAATAAACTCATCCATCTTAATATGACACAAAGGCTAGTGTGCTAACACGAAGCTAACACAGAACAAAAGGCTGTGCTCCATAACATTAGCATATGTTTAGCATGGGAGAACAGATCATGAAAATCAGCCAAAAATCCATCAAAACGTTTTAAAATCCACCAAATATGTATCATACTACCATAAATATATATATTTTATTTATCTGAAGGGTAATCAATGCCCATGGAGTGAAGTTTATCAAACAATTGTCTCAACATGACACAAGAACTAACAGCTAATGTGGCTAACACGAAGCTAACAAAGGCCGAGTGCTTCATAACATTAGCATATGATTAGCATGGGAGAACAAATCATGAAAATCAGCCAAAAATCCACCAGAACGTTTTAAAATCCACCAAATACGTATCATACTACCATAGATATATGTATTTTATTTATTTTAAGGGTAATCAATGCCCATGGAGTGAAGTTTATCAAACAGTTGTCTCAACATGACACAAGAACTAACAGCTAATGTGGCTAACCCGAAGCTAACAAAGAACAAAGGCCGAGTGCTTCATAACATTAGCATATGATTAGCATGGGAGAAAATATCAAGCTAATAGACTAAAAACCAAACAAAAACGTTTTTAACATCCACCAACATTAAATCTTACTATCCTAAATATGAAAATATTGATTTAGCTGTTTTTACAGGGCATTCATTGTCTCAGGATTAAAGTTAATCACAAATACACACTTCACAGAAAGTTCTAGAAAGTTTAAAATTTCAGCACAGAGCAGCAAAAACAGAAATACAAGTGAACTGTTCTTACATTTTACACTAAACATTGTTTAATCTTTATAACTTCAGACTAGCACAGCTTTATCACATGATATGCTAACATTAAGCTGGAAAGAAAAATAGGCCTCTTACCTCTCTGGAGTCTGCACAAAATGGAGGACTGTTGACATCCAGACAATTGGCTTTAAAGACTTCATGACAGGTCATCAGGACGACCAATCAGAGCACACTGCTGTGGTGATGTCAGTGTGTGAGTGTCAGTCAGACTCCATTTTGAAACATCATCTGACTTCAATACATCTTAGACTGAGATAAACCCTGTAATATCTCTGAAACAGTATCAGATGGTAAGAGCATGTAAATGGAACATTTGTAGGTCGAAGTCTTGTGATAGTTTTCAGCTATAAATCAAGTTTGTACGTACATGTATGTTGTAAAAATTTCATATCAAACATAGACTAAGGCAAACAAGCACATCAGACTGAGATATGAGCAGATCACAGGAGGTCCAGTTAAACCTTCACAACTGGCTTTGTGTCTGCATCTTAATTTATATATATATATATATATATATATATATATATATATATATATATATATATATATATATATATATATATATATATATATATATATATATATATTTATATATATATATATATATATATATATATATATATATATATATAATTAATAAATATATATACATAAAGATTGATATATATATATATCTATATCTATATATATATATACATATATATATAAATATATATATATGATTAATTTATTTATCAATACATATTTATATATAATATATATATATATAAATATATATATATATATATATATATATATATATATATATATATATATATATATATATATATATATATATATATATATATATATATATATATATATATATATATATGTATTTTTTTTTTGACATATATATTCATATAAAGTCTACATTGGACCTAACCAGATTTGTGAATAAAATATTTACATTTTATTTAAAAAAATTAACCTCCAATAAGCAGAAGTGACCTCTCTAGCACCCACTGGGCACACTACCAGTAGGAATGTAATAGAGTGATACTAATGCTGTAACTAACATTTGTGTCTTAGAGACCCACAAATCATGGGCTGACACCCTAACCCATCTCTAACAGGATGCTGGCAGATTGTCTTGAAAAAAATATATTTAAAAAAAGGCTATAAAAAATGTATTTCCTCCTCGACTGAACATGGTTTCACCTTGAAATGTGGACAGATCACAGAGGAGGCCATGCTGATCTAAACCTTCACAAGGAAAATGTTATTTCTCCAAAGATTTTCTGAATCTGCCCCAAACCGGCCTGTTTTTGTGTATAAATTCTAACCAATAGACTTTCATTATTAGGGTTGGGGTTAGTTCATTATTTGACAGCTTTGAAAAAAGTTCACACCTTGCCAATGCAATTTTCAATCAAAGTATATCATAACAAATGAATCACTTGATATCAGTTCCTGTGCTCCTACATCTAACATAAGACCAACCTGTCTTCTTCCCCTGTCTCTCCTGATTCATTCTGTATTTCTCTCTTTTTT
This sequence comes from Scarus forsteni, assembly GCA_036419115.1. Classification (NCBI taxonomy): domain Eukaryota; kingdom Metazoa; phylum Chordata; class Actinopteri; order Labriformes; family Labridae; genus Scarus; species Scarus forsteni. The sequence goes on along the minus strand of JAZDUH010000229.1, from coordinate 9,232,369 downwards.
TCTCCCCATCCTCAAACCTGAATGACATGAACTTTGTATTAAGAAGGTTTTAAAGATATACCAGTTTAATTACATGTAATGAATCTGAAATCTTAATTTAAAGGTATATCCTGACTGGATATCAGTTACTGATTGATATTTCATCCAATCAGACTTATCAGATACATCCCCACATCACTGTAGTATTATATCTGAGTGAAGACAATCACACTTCAGTGTTTCACTGAATGATCTCTTTTATTGTTCAACATCTAGTTAAAGAAATTATTACTGTATGAGAATCAAAATCACCACAAACACATTTTTGTTTTTCTTTTCATAATCTGTTATATTGTAAATATGAATCAGTAGACAGGAAGGCTGCAGTAATTGTGTGGCTTTGTAATAGTTCTCTATCAAATCTTCTGATTATCGATTGAGTACTCTGAATAACAAATATCGCATTCTGTGATCTCTCAGGAAGTTCTACCTGCTTATTCTTTTTTTTACATTGCAGTTAATATTTATTTGTATGTTCTCTTTATCATTAGGTAATAAGACACAACTCTTATGATGGCCTCAACTTTAATTATTAGTGCAATATTTACCCCTGTATAATTCTTTATTATCCACACAATGGCATGATGATTTATGAAAGCTGGACTATTACATCCTAGAAATGTGATCTATTTCTCAAAAGGTGTTCACTTTCACTTTCTGCCACTCCCATATCTGAGTCTAGGAACAGGTTTTAGGGTAAAGCTGGCCTGTGATCTGTTGAATCCTGGCTGTATGTTGACCTCTGACCTATTTACTCTCTGTCCCAGTCACTGTTGGCAGCAATAGTGTTTCTATTAAAGTATATATCTAATCACAAAGATGTACTTTTATGACTTTTTTTTCACTTTTCATTACAGTGATTACACATTTAAAATAATTTCCTCACCATCACTATATACATACGGTAAAGTGAATACCCACTTTTTGTGCCACGAGTTCCAGAGATTTGGTCAAAATTGTGTCATCAGTGAGGCTGTGAGTGAGAGTGAAATTTAATAAAAACTTGACTCTAACTCAGGAGCTGTTACAATGATGTCACTCACTGAAATAACAGTCAAGTGCAGCTGGTCATGTGACTAAAGGAGGAACAATAGAATGTCTCATACACAGCCATTATAAAAACTGAGGCTCTAGAGAGAGCTGCAGAAACACATACAAGCCAAACTTAGAGCAGTTTAAAGGGATAATAAAAAAGGATGAAACTTGAAAAATGGAGGTCAACGGGCATGAGGGACCTGCGAGACAGCGAGGACCCGTCCAATGCTGCTTGCAGCTTTAATTATTATTATTATTACGCCCACCCGGTCATTAAGCCTTAATTTGACCCACTAAACATGCTCAAAAACTCACCAAAACCGGCACACACCTCCATGATGCCAAAAAATTTCATAAAATGGAAAAATTAAACCCCAACATTCCAAAATGTGCTCTCTAGCGCCACCTGGAAATACTAAAATGGACCTTACGGCCACTAGGAATGTAGTAGACAGATGAAACCAACGTCAAAATGTTCGTCTCATCAAGACTCACAAATCTCGCGCTGACACCCCTGACCTATCTCAAACAGGAAGTTGGCAGTTTGCCCTTCAAAGTAAAATTTCAGGTGAAAAATATGTCCAAAGGAACAATTATCTACTCCGACACCGTAAATGGTAGCAGCTTGAAATGCGGACAGGTGATAGAGCAGACATTGATGAACAAAAGTTGTGAAGGGATTTGTTCTTTCTCAAATGGTTTCCGAATTATGAGCCCTCAAAGTTTGTGAACCCCAGAGAAGCCCTTCCTGCCTCCCCTATCAAATGAATAGGAGCGGAAATCTCAGAATCTGACATCCTGTGACAGTTGGGCATATACAAAGAAAACAATAACTCCTATGGATTTAAAAAAGACACGGTTGGATTCCTGACAAAATTTCACACAAAAAGGTCATATTTTAAGAGAGATTAGGTCAAAATTGTGGCAACTATGAGGAGTTGTTCAAAAAAGTTTCCACTTGGAGCGCAGCTCCTCAGAGTGATGGAATTCGAATCTGCCCTTGATGTTCACAGCTGATGATGTCACTCACTGATTGACAGGTTCACTGCTGCTGTTCTCTGACACAGAAAAACTAAAGCAGGGTCCATCTGTGATCAAACTGAACCCCAAAAATACCAAAATGACAAGAGGTCCTTGCCCGAAGGGCAAGGACACTGCAAGACCCACCAATCATGCACTAAAATTACTGGCCTATCTCAAACAGGGAGTTGGCAATATGCCCTTCAAAATAAAAGCTCACTCGATAATCCCCACTTTGCACAATGATTTGATCCCCCAAACAAGCTCACAGCCAGACCAAAACATACACACATGCCAAATGATGTAAAAGAATTAATAAAATGATAAAAATAAAAAAAATAATCCCCAACATGCCAAAATGTGAAAAACAACAACAGATAAACATGTCCAACTGAGATCTGTATGTAAATGTCCTCTCGAAGAGAGGACCAACTTTGAGGAGTGATAAAAGAAACAGCACCAAGAGGTCCTTGCCCGAAGGGCAAGGACACTTCTTGACCCACCAATCATGCACTGACATTACTGACCTATCTCAAACAGGCAGTCGGCAATATGCCCTTCAAAATAAAAGCTCACTCGATAATCCCAGCTTCGCACAATGATTTGACCCCCCAAACAAGCTCACAGCCAGACCAAAACAGACATACATGCCAAATGATGTAAAAGAATTCATAAATAGATAAAAAAAAATAACCCCCAATATGCAAAAATGTGCTCTCTAGCGCCCCCATGGACAAACACTACTAAAATGGCTGGTTTGTCAAACGGTTTCCGAATGACAAGCCCTCAAACTTTGTGAATCCCAGAGAAGCCCTCGCTGGTCGTCCCAATCAATTGAATAGGGAATGGCAGAACAGCAATAGACATCCTGTGTCAGTTGGGTCTCAACAGAAAAAAATAAACAAAATTCATCTCTAAAACTTGCATGACTAGATTCCTGACAACATGTGCTGTTTAAATACTCATTTTTAGAGAGATTGAGTCACAATTGTGGCATTTATGAGGATTTGTTTCACATTTTAAACTCAGAGTGCAGGTACCAGAGAGCAGTTTGGCCGAAGGCCAAACGTGATTGAGCTCTCCTCTGTCTTTGATCTTTAAAGCTGATGATGTCACTGAATAATAATCCTGTGTCACTTAGGCCTCAACAGGAAAAAAAAAAAAACAGATAAACATGTCCAACTGAGATCTGTACGTAAATGTCCTCCCCCAGGGAGGACAAACCTTGAGTAGTAAAAAAAGAAACATTAAAACTTGCAGATGATGTCACTCACTGATTGACAGGTTCAGTTCATGTGACTCAGTGGAGGAGGGAGAGTGGACTGTGTAATACTAACCCATTATAAAGAGGAAGAGCAAGAAACACATTAAACCAGGAGGACTGCAACTTTAATATAACTTTAATATAAAACAGTCAAACTAAAGCAGAGTCTATCTGTGATCAAACTGAACCCCAAAAATACCAAAATGTGCTTTCTGTCATCACACACTGTGATATCTCCAAAACACTAACACTAATTTAAAAACAAGCTAAAATAGGGTCTAACTTGGATCAGACTGAACCCCTAAAATACTAAAATATGCTCTCTTGCATCAAACACTGTGTTATATCCAAAACGCTCACACATAGAAAACATGTTAAGATCCATCAAACAACTTAATACTAAACGGAGGACCAACCTTGAAGAGTCAAACTTTAATCTGAAACAGGTCAACTGAAGTGGCATCTACCTGTGACAAAACTGAACCCCAACTATACCAAAATGTGATGATATCTTTAAACCACGAATGGTAAATGAACTTGAGCTTATATAGCGCTTTTCTAGTCTTGGACTACTCAAAGCTGCTTTATACCGCAGGTCACACCTACCCACTCACTCTCACATTCACTCACTGATGGTTCAGAGTTTCTATGTTAGTTATCCATCAGTATCTCTAACACATTCATGCCCATTTACACGCCACTGTCGCAGCAGAAAGAGCAACTTGGGGTTAAGTGTCTTGCTCAAGGACACATCACCATGTGTCACCACGAGCTGGGCTTGAACCTGCAACCTCCCGATCACTGACCAAGCGCACTATCCAATTGCACCACCAACGCCCCAGAACGGATAACAAAACTGTAAAATTCACAGGAATAAAAATTTTGAGGGGACAAAAAAACTTATTGAGAAAAAGCAAACTAAAATAGGGTCTAACTTGGATCAGATTGAACCCCAAAAATGTGCTCTCTCACATCACACACTGTGATATCTCCAAAACACTAACACATAGGTTGCATGTAAATTTCAGAGGGCTAACAGAAAGCTGCCAAACAAACCGAAATACCTCCAAAACAATAAAACATAATATTGATATCTGAATGTCCATGTACTCTTAAAGGGAGGACAAATGGAGGAATACAAAAAGATAAATTCACAAACTGAGATACCTCCAAAGCAATAACACTAATATTGCTATCTGTATGTCTATCTATCTAAAACAAAGAAGGCCACAATATGACTTTTCAAACAGTTGCACTGTTGCTCAGCTGTTGTGATGTCACTGTCACTGATTTACAGCTCAGAGCAGCTGGTCCTGTGACTCACTGAAGGAAGGCAAATTATAAAGACTGTGGATGAGCAAAAAACTCTATCAAAACTTAAACTGCCTAACATGAAAAAACAAACTGAGATGTCTCTCAGATTAACATAACATGTACATTTAAGAATCTTCTGCACATCATGCTGGATCCTCACAGAGATGCAGGTACACACATCAGTGTGACTCTGAGCAGGTCACAGGACTTCATCGAAACAGTAGAAATGGCATTTTAAATTGCAGTATGGCATTAATTCATTCTTTGAGGAAAAAACAGATTTTAACAGATATGACTTACTCTTTACAAACTTGAACAATCATGAACATGAACCATGGACATATCAGGTTCAGCATTTCTGCAGACAGCTGACATCTCCCCCTCATTCAGCCACTCAGGAACACGTCTGCAGGAACCTTCACTCTGAATTATTTCTTTTTTTCTATACAGAGCTGTTAAAAGACACCTCATTGATTTTCCTCAAGGTCATATCAGCCTTAATTCACAAAAACCTGGTGTTCCTCATCCTGAAGACTGTTATTTCCATCTGATAAATCCCATTAAAGATGTTGAGTAGAGTTAAAAATAATTTCATCTGATATCTTAATACAAAAGCGTAAATTCATGTTTGTGTTACTTACCCTGTGCATAATAGAGAAACCAAGTGTTGGTCGTCCCCAGCGCTTTCTCTCTCTCAAACTTTATATGTGATACTTATGGAAGCAAAATTAACTAAAATTCCTTACTGTCACAAAATTAGATTTACATTTTTACTAATCATCTCTATAGACCCACTGGAACAGTAGGGGATAATCATTTGAAAAGGATTCAGATTGTATCTTATACTTTCTAATAACAGCCCAGTGAAGTAATTCTAAACAAACAAAAAAAAGAGTGAGATTTCTTATCAAAATACAATAAATTGTACATATGAAACATGTAATTAATGAAAAAAAGGCATGTTGTAGTGGAACGAAGATCTCAATCACATCTGAGTAAAATAATCTCATTTTTATGAATAGATTTATCATCATCACTGTCACTGCAAGGACCCCCTTGCAATTGCACCACAGACCACTAGGGTTCTTGGACCCCTGGTTGAGAAACACTGCCCTAGGATATTAGTAGTGACAAAATTCAAAATATTTTGCTCTAATACTTCTTTATGGTAGCGGCAACAAATGTTGTCATGCATTTATTTATTCTTTACACTAAAAATGCTTAAATGCACATAGTTCTCATTATAAATCAGTTGGAGACCCTTAAAAATTTGCATGTTGAAAAAATTTTAGATAGATCTACACATTGAGATAAAATAGGTTGATAGTCAGTCTACCCATTTACATAAACTTTTATGTATCTGTCTGCCTGCAGTTATTTCTCATATACACAAGACTGTAAGTACAAATGTGAAACAAAATTGTTTTTTTTTTGTTGGGGTGAAATTAGCACAGCTCATTCATTTTAAAAGAAGGACATTTGTCTGCCTGGCTACTGATGCATTTCTTAATTTGATATTAATCACTTTTAAAATCCAAATCCTAACTTGAAAACAGGGAACATCATTTCTTCTCCATCCAACTTCATCATGGGGTTTGACATTTTCCACTACCCAAACTTGAAGTGAATTAGCTTAAATGAACAAACATCTGTCTGACTGTCACGTGAGGAAGAACAACAAATATTACCCCATAGAAATTTCTCATCCTGACTCAGCTGACACCTCCATCATAGTTTGAACACCTCATGTGGGTTATGTTTGAAACTTTTCAATGAAAAAGCTCATAAAACTTTAAAATAGAATAATAAGTTAGAAAAAGTTAATTTCACAGTAAGGTAAATTGTTTATTCTATACACCCAACGTCATTGAGAGGTTTTAAATTGAAGTGAATTGGCTTCACTGAACACACATCACACCTCCATCAAAGTTTGACCAGGCTGCATTTCACTGTAAACCATGAAAAATGTTACCATTGACCTTTGTTTATCACACCACATGGAAAACATTTCAACTGTTAAAATAATGACAGACAACATTGATATATTTAACACTAAATAATTTATTTTTCTAAACAGTTTATTACATTTAAATGCTTATCATTTCTTGATTACATTTATTTATTATTTTAATTATGATTACATTAAATTATATAATATACACATTATATTGTATTATATTGTTGTAATGTTTTTATCTGTACATTTTTCTTGTGAATTTTCTCTAAAAATATAGGAAAAAATTTAGTCAACATTAAAATTAAGAAAATTAATAATTGAAAAGAACAATTCATGTAACACTAATTAGAAATTTGAAATTAGAAATCTAAGGACTATGACTCTTTCTCTGGTACTACATATAAGACATCTTAAATTTTTTACATTAAAGTCCTGATCATAAGGCGAGGACCCTAAATACTTTGACAACAGTTTCTCTAAACTACTTTGGCACATAGACTAAAAACATGTTGATTTGTATCCAAAAATCTCTCGCTGATCATCTCATTGGGGTGGGGAGGTTGGCGATCACTGCAGCAACTTCAATCAGTCAGTTTGACCTCAGAGGGAACAAAAATCAATTTTAGAACAGAATCATCTGAACATGAACACTGTCAACAAAAGTAACTATATACACAGATTTTCAAAAATCTACCAAACACTGATTAACAAGACCTCTGCTTTGTAAAAAGTGTCAGAGGGATAGGGAGAGATGACAAAAGACTGGAGGACAGGAAGTGGAAGAGAAAACATGGAAAATGACAATAACAACAGTAATATTAACTTCTTTCTGAAACTGTCCTGTCCTGGCAGTCAGGCATACAGAATGAGGAGTCTGTGTGCCTTTTGGTGCCAGAACAGATTTAATCTTACTTCATGGTCACACATGTCAACAATTTTCATGTGAACTGTTGAAAGTGAGCCTGATGAAGATTTAACAGAACTACACTGAACTATTAACTACATAATTAACACATATGTACATTTAAAACACATAGAATCTAACAGTTAATGAGCAGCAAGCAAAGACTAACATCTAAAAACACTAAAATCTAACGCACACATGATTATCTAAATTTCCTGCCTTCATGATGAACAATTTAAACTTCACTGATTACCCTTGTGACACGTGATTAGTATAATAAACATTCACAACATGATTGCCATCTCATCATTATAACTACAAAAATTAAAACACCATAAATACATTCAACTCAATCTCATCTATAAATATCATAAATATATAAATACAATAAATATACAAGTTAAAATCCACAAACACAAGTAAAATGTCAACTCGATCTTCACTATGGGAGTGGGCAGACAACACTAAAATACTAAACTACAACCATGGTGGTAGCCAAAATACACACCATGAACAACGCAACACACTACACACCAGTTTCCTCCTTAACCTAACTTATAAACACAACTAACACAATATTTGCACCTTGACACGGCGATGTAGCTGTTTGACTCATCAGACAAAGAACTCACACTGCCACTGTGAATTTCTGTCTGCCTCCTTTGCCAAACCAACCACAACAAATCTAATCTGAACCAAACTCAGCATCCAACAGCTCCTCTAAATCATCAGCATCAAAATCCTCCTCTACCTGCCCCTGATCATCTTTAACTCTAAAACTACACAGAATTCCTTCATGATCACTGAAGTATGTAGGCATCACTGTGCAATCCAGATTGTATTGTGTTAACATAAAGATGATCAATTAATCTCCCCTTCTCTGTGGTTGATTCTGTTACACGCTGCGTAAATCCTTTTGACCCCATGAATTTACAAATTGGTGATTGATTTAGAATGTTTTCATTAAAATCTCCCATTATTACAATTGTGTTACTGATTGGATTTAACCAATCAAGTAACTTCCCCAGATTGTCTTTGAATACTGAATTTGGATAACATGGTGGACGATAAATCACTGCCAATAGGATGTTCAGTTTGACACACAGGCACACCAAACACTCCAGATTTAAATCAGGTACCTGCAGAATCTCACAGTCCAAATTATCTTCACTGTATAAACCAACTCCACCATGTTCTAGCTCCTTAAGCTCTAACAATTTGGCATGACTGCTGCTGCTGTAACACACACCACGAGGACGGCTGTGGAAAGTGTAACCATCAATTTGGACACTGTGCAGTGAGGACTGTGCAGTGAGCCACGTTTCTGTGACAGCAACACAGGTAGGCTGTAAATGCTGTGTGCAAGACACCAGATCCACCACATGGCGGCCTAAACTTTGAACGTTCATTAGATACACAGAGAAACTGTGTGCATCTAATGAAGGCTTCTGCTGTCCAATTAAAAATGGAGGCATGGCTGCTAAAGCCTCCTTTATGGTAGCCTTGCAGTAAATGGCCTTCTTCAAAATCCCTGATGATCAGTCCAGACAAAGCTCTAACACGACTCAGTGCTACATACGCCTGCCCAGGTGCAAACACCTTCTCAAATGAAACTACAGCCTGGTCTACAGTTAAACCCTGTACTTTGTGTACAGTAGACGCCCACGCTAACCTGAGAGGAAACTGAACACGCAGACCCCCCCACTTGGTGGCCCTCTCCTGCTCTGGATCAATAGCAGTAGAATCCCTGCATTCTACTGCTGCATGTGCACGCTGTCTCCTCCTCTGTGAGCCAATCTTAGGGTCGTCAAATTTAACATAAACTGTTCGAGGAAACGTGTCGTCATCATTATCAAAATCGATCTGAGTGACTGTGCCACATGCTCCATTGACCAGACCATCCCCGACATCCACATTCTTACACAACATGACACGAGCGTTCCTCGCCAAACTCAAACGCTCTTGCAGACATGTGTCTGATGCTGCACTATGATGCCCGGTCATCTTCTCCAATTTGCCTGTTTTACTACTGTTTTTGTAGTCCTGAGCATCAATGTTCACATAATCAGGACACATGGCAAAGAGCTGCTTGAGGTTGTGCTCAGACACTTGCCTATTCGTCGGGAGAATATGCAAGGCTGAGCTCTGCTCCCCGGTCTCACGCGACTTTAAAATTTGGACATCGCTCTCTAACAGGGGTGTGTCCTTGGAGCGCACTCTCAACCTATTCAATAACCCAGCAAACACACTGTCCTTCTGTCTAACTACTGTGGTCAACTCCACGATGCTAAAGTTGCACCACAGATCCACACCAATGGGACAACTATACAGAGGCTTCCCTTTAACAGGAGGCAACTGATAGAAGTCTCCAACAGCTATCACACTAACACCACCAAAAGGGGAAAAGTCTCCTGTCTGCCTAATCTGCCTCAACCTGCCATGAACATAAGCCAGCAGACTGTGATCAACCATGCTGATCTCATCAATGATTAGAATTTGGAGGTGACCCAATTCAGCTCTGAGAGAGTTTAGTTTCTCCTCACCTAAAGGGGTGTAGGGTAAACTAGCCTGTTTGCCAATGCCGAATGTGTGATGAATTGTGGCTGCATTTAAATTGTATGCAGCGATGCCCGTAGGAGCAGCTAACAAAACACAGACATCATCAGGTTGATCACAGAGTGCTGACAGCAGCCTCCTGCCTCGTACTGAATAGCCCTGATTAAATGACTTTTCCCCGTACCTGCTCCACCTGTGATAAACACCTGCAGAGGCTCTGGGTTTTTGCCCATCACCTTCTGCAAACACCAATGTCTCACCTGATAGAAAACAGCTAACTGTGTCTCATTCAGAGACCTCACCAAACACAGACCCTCACTACGAGACATGATGTTCCTCTTCTCTAACTTCACAACCTGTTTAGCACTAACAACCAAATCCGGAATATTCTCTAACCCTTCCACTAGCTGCTCTCCCTCTATCTCTGCTGCCTGCTGCAGCCTCTTCTCCTCTAAACACTCGAGGCGCTCCACTTCCTGCTCGGGACAGAGCTCACCCCAGGCATCTTCATCCACCCCATTGAGCAGCTCAGCAATCTCCTGAGCTCGCTCAAAGTCCTCACAGTCAAATTCAAATTTGGCCCTATTCTCGTCGACCACGGCCTGCACCGGATGCACGGAGCCGTCACTAAACGTCACTTGCCCGTCCTTATAGAACTGACTAAACAGCTCAAAGCCCTCAGGTTTGAGGTCTGAGTCAGCTCTATAAGGAAGGAACAACTGCAGCAGACTCTGGAAATGAGCCTCCTCCTGCTTCTTCTAGGTTAAAACGCATGTACCTCACCATCAAGAACTGAGATCGTGTTCTCCTCAGGATGAAGCCCAGGTCATTTTTCAATTTGATTGCATTTTTGGGTTTTTCATTCCTGGGAAGAACACGATACTCCGACGCAAATGTAGCCATACACATGTCACTAAACACCTGATCGTCGGGCCTGTTCCTGAACCTGTCCACTATGCTCGTCATCCACATATCCTCTGACCGAAGATCATGTGATGACGCCCTGTGCTGCAAAACACTGAGAGGTAAACTCATCTTAACTACGTTGCTCCCTGTTGGCAGAAACACAACCTTTCTGGAACACTCCTTCAGATGCATGGACGTCAGCCTGTACACTGACTCCTGGGCGCAGACGCCTCTGTGGTGTAAATATACACTGCCGAAGCTTCTTCAAGCTTTCTAGCAGAGAGATTTCCTGTTTTGAAGCTTCTTTTGGGCATTGCTCAATAAAAGGCCAATTTCTCTCTCTGATTTCAGTAATGTACGAGATGATGTAGATCACGATCATGAGGGCGCCAGTGACAAAGCTAAGGTCCATGTTGGCGCTCCAGCACTTCAACAACTTCCTACTGTACTGATTAACCCAAACACTGTTTACCTCTCTCCGATACACTACCTTAGTCTTCTTCTCTAAACGCCTGTACGCCAGCTCAAAGATCTCCTGATTGATGCTCAGACTCGCAAACAACTCCTCTACACAAGCAGCAGGCACCTCATTTTCTACTGCTTCCTTTAAAGCTGTTAAAATCGCCTGTGCTACATCTTTTGGAATTTTAATGTCCTCGTCAAAACACTTACAGACTGGCTTGTTTTTGAATCAGAACCCTTCTCTGTGCCACGTGCCTTTTTCCGATCACACGTGCACTCTTTCATGTGACAGATAAATGTCCGTGCTGAAACAGGTTTTGGGAAATTGAAACGACACTTAGTTTTCTTGATCCTACAAGTTTTAGCGTGTCGTTTGGAGTGTGTTTGAACCGATGTCACAATGTCCAATAATGTGTCATCGTCAGAGAGCAACTCGCACGTGACGTATTTATCTATGAAAGCAACGACCTCCTCATCTGTGTTCTTACCAATTTTAGGGCGCCCTCGATCCAAAACAAACAGTGAACATGAGGAGAGCAGCTGCTGAAACTCAACCCTATGAAAATGATCGGCGATTTTGCCAATTGGTTCAGCAGGAGACATGAGAACTGCTTTCAGAAAACAGTGCCATCTGTAATCGAACATCCAGCGCAGCCGTCACGGATTACGACGCAACAACTGACATCTGTCTGCCCTCCAAATCCTCCACCGTCTGCATCCTGCCCTCCTGTTTAAGGATGCTGGTCAGCAGGTTCTGCCAGCGCATATCAGCAGGACGAAAACGAACAAAACCACGTCGGGATCCCTAACTGGAACACAAGCCATCACCTCTTCTGAACTGACTGCCAAAACGCCGGAGTCCCTCTAATTGGTCTCTCAAGAACTTAAAACCATCATCAAACTCTAACAACTTCTTTAAAGCCTCTTCATCCTTTAACATACTCTGTGTGATCCTCTGAGACCTCTGACCTACTTTGCCCTTACGCAACGCCACAGAAACACTCGATATCACCCGATCTAACTCTGACATATACTGAGCGAAAAAGATGTACTCGACATTACGCGCAAAACGACCATCTGCATGCATAACTCTATTGTTAAAATAACGCGTCAATGTGAGGTAAGAAGGGCGACTATCATGGAAAGTCTTATCACCACGCGGAAACAACACCGGGAAACACTTGGCCTCATTCGTCCGGTCAGAAAGCATCTTTACTGGACAATTTCCCTCTGCAGGCGCAATATTCACAATATCCTCAAAATACTGATCTAATGCTTCCTGACCAATATCAACAGGCATAAGACAAGTGTCCTGAAACATGCAGTGCTGCTGCCTGTCATGTAACATTTCATCTTGTATTATTTCTGATGATTCTTCTACATTCTCAGCTAATTTAGCCTTTACCTTCAGCTGATCAGCTCCTGAGCACCAACTTCATCCTGTCCAGCAATCTGCTCTGCAACACCACCAACCTCCTCACCCTGCCCTACAACCTGCTCTACAACAGCTTCATCCTCACTAGACTCTGCCTCTTCCTTTTCTTCATCCTCAGTCCTACAAAACTCATTAACCCAATCCTCATTAAACTCTATATCAGCATAAAGGGCATTTGTCCTCTTTAAATACTCTAGCGCCTGTCTTACGTAAAGTATCAACGAACTGATACTCGTAATGCCCTTTATATGTCAGCTTACGCTTCAACTTCACCTGTACCAACGACCCCTCCATACTGGACCGGGGTAACACAAGTCGACTGCACGATGTCGGCTGGAACACATGTCACAGGCCCATGCACTCCATTCTGCCCACCTTTTGGCAGCGCCAACATTTTCATAAACGGAATATGTAACGCAATCAAATGCTGCTCTAAGCTGTTCAAACATCCCAGTTCAGGTGGAATGGGATCCAGCTCCAGGTTATTGATCCAGCATTCAGCTGGCATCTCACCTTTTCTAATCTTACCATCACACGTGTAACAAATCCAAAGGTCACCTCTAGATACTGCCAACTGACAAGGCACAACACATTCATCATTACATCTATGCAAAAATGCTCACTAATGCAACTCTGTGCAAGATCAGCTTTTTCTACACCTCTGCCATAAGCTTCCTCGCACAACTAACCACCTGATATTTAAAGAACGACCTATGACACACACAGCAGACAAAATCTGGACCATCCCTGACCTTTTCTAAAAACTCATTCATGACAACATCAAAGTCTTTCAACTGCTCTACCTTCTGTTCCCTGCTCAACCTAACACGACCAATAACTTGCTGCTTGTGCTCTAAACTATCATACTTTACTCTTACTTCCTCTCTACTCCTCTCTTTAACTTTCTCCCTATGCTGAACACTGCCTCTATATTTTACTATACTTTTGGCTTTTTTCCTCCCTGTGCTTGATGTTTTCTTTATATTTCTTAACACTGAATGCTTTAACCCTGTCCCTGTGCTCAGTGCTCTCTTTATATTTACCTACACTAAGTGCTTTAACTCTCTCCCTGTGCTCAGTGCTCTCTTTATATTTAGCTACACTCAGTGCTTTAACTCTCTCCCTGTGCTCAGTGCTCTCTTTATATTTACCTACACTAAGTGCTTTAACCCTCTCCCTGTGCTCAGTGCTCTCTTTATATTTACCTACACTAAGTGCTTTAACTCTCTCCCTGTGCTCAGTGCTCTCTTTATATTTAGCTACACTCATCGCCCTAACCCTCTCTCTGTGTGACATTTTGTTACTATACCTTTCAAAACTTTTTAACTTTTTTCTTTTCCCTAAACATTACATTTTCTTTATACATCTTTCTAAACTTCAACTGACATCTCTCCCTCACCAATTTGTTTTCTGCTCTGTCCACTCCTTACGCCTGAGATACTTTGATGTTACAGACCGCCTACCTGACTCTATTTTCCTAGCACCCTCCTCAATCTCTGTATCTAAGCCCACATCTGAAACTTCAACATTATCACTGCATCTTACTGCTGTTTCTTCAACATCTACAATTGCAACATCCGAACACCTCGCCCTAAAGCTGTAACCTGACACATCACTAACTTTACAATAACCATAACAGCTCTGCAGTCCAGGCTCATAAACACACACAACATTCTCAAAATGCTTCCCAAAGACATTCTCCAAATAAATACACTGCTGACAAACACTCACTGCTAGAGCTGTACTTCAGCCAACGACCATCATAAAAAGTACACGCGCTAATACCTAGCAAATCCGCTGTTACCTGAATTTCCACCTCTGTGGCCCAAGTGTTCACATTCTTCATCCTGGACTGCTGAATGTACTCTAACACCGACGAGTACTCGCTCCTAATGATGCTGCGATACCTATCTGCATTCCTCTCTAGCTCTTTACAAACTGCCAGCCTGATCTTACGATGGTGCTTCTGTGAACCACTCACAGCCTGAGAGATGGCTCTGAAGAAGCAGTTACCATCGGCTACAATCCTCTCATTTCTACAAGGAACCCCTAACAATCCGACACGTGTGGACACCGGTCCACCAACCTTCACAAACTCCATATCAAAACTGCTGCACAAAGCCTTACAAACATCTACACTGAGAGGATGGAAGACCAGCTCTGCATTTCTAACTTCATTAATAAACTCTACATCTAAATTAGCCTCACTAACATCAAACCGCTTTGATTTTTTTGACACATGAGTGCTGCTGCCCACATCACTGCCCAAAGACGAAACGCCCGACAGTGCTGGACTCACATCTACACTAACACAATGCTCAGGCACACAACTACCTGCAGGAACCACATTGATTGACTCACTGACAACACTAGACTCTGGTGCTGGAGCAGTAGTCACCTCTGTGACGCTACTCTCCACAGGAACACCACGCAGCACTGGACTCACATCTACACTAAGAAGAGGGGACTCCTCTTCATTTCTAACGGCTTTAACAATCCCTTCATCTGAGTTTGCCTTTCTAACCTTTGACTTCTTCTTTGATTTCTTTGACATATGTGACAAAGTTGGACTGGCCTCTACACTAACATTTACACTGAGAGGAGGGAAGTCCTCATCATATGTCAAAGGATTAACAACAACTACATCTGAATCTACCTTTCTAACACCAAATCGCCTTGATTTCTTCGACATATAAGTCCCAGAAGAAATGCTACGATTTTTGCCGTCAGCAACACTTGGTCCTGCCTCTGAGCCACTGCTCACAACACTGGCATAAGACCCCACAGACATACATGACAAAGCTGGACTGGCATCTACGCTAACATCTACACTGAGAGGAGGGAAGTCCTCGTCATATGTCAAAGGATTGACAACCTCCACATCTGAATCTACCCTTCGAACACCGAATCGCCTGGATTTCTTCGACACATAAGTTCTAGAAGAAATGCTACGCTTCTTGCCATCAGTCACACTCGGTCCTGCCTCTGAGCCACTGCTCACGACACTGGCATAAGACCCCACAGAAATGCCTGACAGTGCTGGACTGGCCTCTAAACTACCACAATGGTCAGGAACAACACTAGACTCTGGCGCTGGAGCAGTAGTCACCTCTGTGACGCTACCCTCCACAGAAACACCAGGCAGCACTGGACTTGCACCCACACTGACAGAGATGCCACACAGTTCAAAGAGCCTCTCCCCTGAACTGAGACTGTCGGCCAAACGACAGATGTAGCGGTGCAGGTCATCCAGGCACGCAAAATGCAAAACCACGCTTGTACCCGTTACAGTGTGACAAGCCAAGCGTTACTGCGTGAGTGACTGTCGACCACAGCGAACCGTCCATCCTCACAGATGATGGCAGAAGTGTTTCCACACATTGTCAGTAGACATGTGCTGTACTGACTGAAGATCTTCTCCAGTCCGTTCAAACTGATGAACACACGCTGTCGATGTGTTCACCCTCAGTCACGCCTACATCCCCCAACAGTGTCACCAAAATCAAACCGAACAACCTCATCATCTACCACCAACTGCTGTGGCAAATCTGGCACAGACAGCAGATTTGTCACATGGCTAAACACACCAAGGTCACGCAAACTAGTGTAAAGCTCATCGCCCAAAACCAACAGCGATCCAGCTCACGACTCCCCAGGAAAAAACACTGCTAAAGCGTGTGTTTGGCTAAGCTGACCAATGCTATAGCCATACATTACAATCCCCGTACACAAAGCGCCTACTGCCCTGGTGAAGCGACCGCGCACAACCTTTGCTAGCCTAACGCCTCTCCTACCCTCAGTCTTTGCTGCTACATCATTACTGTCAGAATCTAAACCAACATCAGCAATGCAAACATTAGGAAAAACGTCCTTAGCTTTGCTGATCTTCTGTGGCCTCTGGGTTCCCTCGGGCACGGCAGGGCACATTGCAGCGACCTCCTCCACGACGACCTCCTCCGCGACGACCTCCTCCACGAAGACCTCTGGGACCACGGGCTCCTGCGCTGTCTCCTTGGCTTGACCTCCTCCGCGACCTCCTCCGCGACGACCTCCTCCACGACGACCTCAGGGACCTCCTGGGCTGCTGCCTCCGCCTGACACCAATCAAAACAAAAGTTTAACTGCTTAACAAACCAGGAGAAAAAATGCAATTTTCACCATAAGTCACATATTATGTAAAACAAAGACATGCCTGCTGCTGGACTGGACTGGGACTGGAGGCAGACTCCGTCACCTGGGCAGGTGAAGGTGTTGCCACCACCTATAAAGAACAGAAAAGAGAAAAAACATTAAAACAATGCAACTCTTATCAAAACATGTACCACACCTCATCGGTCTCTCTCCACAAAACAATAAAAAAAGAACACTCCTGCCGCTTTCCTTCTCTGCGCGTCGTGGCAACACCACGTGGCCGACTTCACGGAAGCCTAGAGGAAAAAAAAAAACCTTTGTAACAGCTGTCTACCACTTCTGTTCTCAACTTTTTCAGACATGTGACTTGTGTGCACTTTACCTGGCCAGCTGGTGGCTCAGCGGTGCAGCCAGAGCCAGAAGAAGGACTAACCTTCTCCATAGCATCCAACATGTCACCGCTGAACCACACAGGGTTGGGCGGGATGACAGACCGAACCACAGCAGGTGCAGTCTTGAAAACAAAGACAAACAGAATTGTGTTAATAACATTTTACATGCAGGCTCAGCACAAAACTATTGGACAATCACTCAAAAAAAACACATTACCTTGCCCTCCCTTCCAACCACAGTCCACTCCCAGGGGTCGCTGTGACGTGGCACGGGGACGTGTCCTGTCACAACTAGCCTGGGAGACACCGTGGCACGCGGCGATGTCCGGGGGGACACCGTGGGCGTGGGCGGAGGTGGTGCCAGCTGCTGCAGGGCGGCGTCCCACAGCAGCTCCACCAGGATGGGGGTGCCATCGGTGTCGCTGAGGTGCACCTGAAAAAAGTCCAACACAGAAGACATTTCACTTCATTAGTGTATCTGACACTGAAGAAAACATCCAACTCCAACTGTCATGACAATAAAGTAAGATGTACTCACGCCGTCGGGGCACCACAGCTCCAACCGATGGAGAGGGAGGTGCTCTGCCACAGACACGTAAGGGAGACCTGACACAAATGTCACAAAGCACAAAAAAAACTTTAAATACTCTAAGTCTGATTTTACATAAGTATTAAATTAAATATGGGCATGCATTTACATGTAAATGATCATTAATGCATACGGTCACATTTAAAAAATTCTCATTTCTCAAACATTGCAGCAGATATGAAACAAGCTCAACTTAAACATACCCATGCGTGCTGCGACACGGTGAAACTCCTGGCCTTAGCGCCAGCTGCAGGCCCGGCTCGATGTTCAGGCGTGGAGGGAAGTCCAGCACGAACACCTTACAGAAAAACTTTGGTCATCAGATCACATTCATGTCTCCAAAATAAGTGCATGACAAAACAACAGCTGGTGATAACAGTTTTGCTGACACAGAACCAAACAATCAACAACAACAATAAATTGAAACCTGAACACACACCTTGGGCCAGCGGCTGCAGATCGAGGTCAGGAGAGCACCGAAGTCCAACGCTGCCTCACCAACTGTCCGGCTAGCTGTGAGGTTGTTGCTCGGGGCAACCACGCAGACGGCGTCCGGGGTCCACGGGAGATCCGCATGCATGGCCTCTGTCCTCAGCTCGGCGGCCGACGCACCTGGAACAGAGAGAAAAGCAAAGGACACAGGACCTACCGGCATGGGCACAAAGTCGTCCACAATGGCCCGGAGGTGGGAGTCTCCAACGACGAACACCAGCTGCAAAAACAGAGACACTGCTTTACAACAGAGGAACCAACTGTGACACCGTACGAGCTGCAGTTTCTGTGTGAAACAGAAAAACTAATACCTTCTGGTCCGGACGATGCGCTGGAGAGACAAACTTCCGAGTCCGATGGGTCAGCTCAGAAGTTTGCCATCTCCGCGTACGATGGCGGTACCCCGTACCGCGCCCTGTTTCGTTGAGGTTAAAGTCAAACAGAACATCATTAGAGGATAATTGACCTAAACAATATCAGTGAAAGATCTGAAATGCGAGCTTGACACATACGGGCGAACTCGGGACAGGCGCCAGGGCGGTCCAGGGTGCCCTCTGCCATCCTCCTCTTCAGGGCTTGAGCTCGGCGGTGGCCCTTCGCCTGCTGACATCTAAACGTGAAACAAAAAAACATTTTTAGTCAACGCTCAAAGAAAGCAAAGCAATTTGAATCTGAATCTATGTTAATTATACTCAAAAGCCGTCACATAGAAAATCTAATCTAACCTAACATTGAAAGATAGAAACGTTTGAACTCACCTTGTTTGAGGGAGAGTGTGTGTGTGTGTGTCTGTTTGTGTGTCTGTGTGTGTGTGTCTGTTTGAGTGTGGATGTGTATAGAATCAGTTAAAATGTGTGCAGAATATTACTTTGTCTATGTGTTTGTTTATAGAATAGATGTATCTGTATCTGTGTAAAGATGTGTGAGTGTGTTCTGGATCAGAAGATCACAGAGCAAACAACCACTGTCACCAAAGCAGGAGAGGACCAGATCGCACAGCCACAAGAGTTGAGAATCTACAAATCAATAAGATCAATTAAAATTAGTTACATGGAAACATCTGATCAATAATTTATCTCATTTAAGAAACAAATTCAAGCCTAAACATGTGCTTATGTAAAACCTGAAAAGGTCTACCATGATAAAAAGATTTACATTTTCAGTCATTATATTTTCAAACATCGCAATAACTTATGATTGGAGTAAGTTGAGAGAAAAACTCTATTTTTTAATAATAAAATTAATTTTAACTAATCAACTTAATTGACTTGTAGTCCTGCCTGAGCTGTAGGAAATTTTTTAACTTAAATTTTGGACAAAACTTCTTGACAGAATCAATTAAATTAATCTTAGCATAGTGGTTAAGAAACAAACTAACATTAGCATCACACATTTGCTCTCTTAAAAAGATATGATGGCTGACAAAACATCGCTCAACTATGATAGAGAAACAAAAATGAGTCTATGTCAGGAGCTAAATGTGACCAGCACACAAAATGCAGCAGAGATGCACAGAGAGGGTCACAAACAGACACACATTCACACCCAAGGAAGAGAGTAAAGTGATGTTTGCATATGTTCAGCATGAAAGCAAGTCATGCTGATTAATCCAAATCCATCACATAAACGCTTGACTACGTTAATATACACTTCTCTTACAACAGATGTTAAACACACATCTTGATCATCCAATTTATACTGCCATAACAACAATACCATACCATTAATAATGTCTATTTTTCTAAACTTTATCTGCATCAAATACTTCATTACATGCACTGCAAAAACAAATCATGCACACAGACACCTGCACACACATGCACAGAGATCTACAAGAAGACATGTCTTCACATTAAGTGCTTTTCAGCCATATTGACAAGGACAAATCATCTCACAAACATGACTATTAAGAAAAAAATATATTTCCAAAAACATTTGCTTTCTCAAAATACAGAACAACATGACACCTGAAGTAAGCCGAATTGCTCTAAACAAAGACAACAACTCTACATTACAAACTAGGGCTGGAGTATATTATTAGTAATAAAGCCCAAGACTTTTTTTGCCACATCACTCAAATTAAATTAATTAAATTGATTAATTTTTCCCTCTCAAAAAAATAATAACATAAAAATTATCAGTGACACAAAATGACATGCATCAAGTCTTGGGTACATGTTGTTAAAATATATTTCTAAAACTTAACAGTATTTTCCTCTAAAAGTTAAAATACTTGTCAAAAAATGCTGATAATGCAGTTCAAACATAAACAGGATGTCTATGTAAATACTGAAAGCTCAGAAATTTTCACAGTATATTAATATCAAAGTCTGTTAAAAAGTAATCTCATTTAAAAAAAATACAAGACATATTTATTTATTTTCTTATTAAGTGAGTGCCTTGCCATAATAATTATTGTGATTTGCTATTTACTGCCTTAAACTTTATCATGAACTTGTATAATTATGACGTGTGCTGCTGACCTCTTGGGCCAGGTCACCCTTGTAAAAGAGATCCTGATCTCAATGGGTTTTATTTGGTTAAATAAAGGTTTCATAAAATAAATACATAAAAAATAGAAATTATTGACAGGCCTACACTCTTGAAAACTACCTTTTCATTATTTACATTTTCATACATTGCACCAACTTACAGGTATTAACATAATGAGATTTTTTTAGGTTTTAAATCTCCTGCAAAAAATAATTCTAACTATTCAATTTTATCAATATATTTCCCAACCCTAATACAAACTAATCCAAATAATATATACACAGAGATACGTATTAACACTGACTGAACATCACACACAGAAACACACACAGCACTCATCACGTCATATGCTTTCAACTTTCACGCATAACAACAAATAATGTTTTTTAAAGAAGAATATTTAAAGACCTCATCAATAGTTTGACCTGCCCTAACGTAAAAAAATAAATGTACTGCCTTGAATTGGAGGTTATGGGTGTTTAGAAGTGTGGTTGTGTTAATTACAGAATATGGCACCATGTACATCAATGTATAGCATTAGTGTCTAAGCTTTGTTTGACTGTGCCACACAGTTCAGAAAACACAACACAAACATTACAACAACTTATAACTGCTAGGTTGTACCAAGTTAATCAAAATAAATCTAGAGTTTTAGTTTATCAACCATCTGCAGACAATAATTCAAATTAATTAATTTAACTGACATATTCGTTAGCCTTAGCTGTAGAAAATATTTTTCTTAAATTTTTGACTTAACTTCTACACAGAATATTTTATGGTTGACACTATGGTTAACAAACTAGCTAGCACAAGAATCACACATTGGTTCTCTAAAAAAATGTGATAGATGATACGATATCATTCAACTAGAGACACAAAACTGAGTCTCTCACAGACACACAAAGATCTTCCAAAATGTTTTCACAAAAAGTGATGGAAAGTTTTCTCCCAAAATTGCAAGGAATACTAATCTTACAAACATGACTACACAGCGCACAAGTTTTGTAAAACAACTGCTCTCAAAAAACACAGACAACAGTAACACAGCCCCCAATGTCTGCTACACTTCTTAAGACACAGACACAACTCTACACTACAAGCTGAGCCAAATAATACACACAGAGATAAAATACACTCATGCAATAGAGTCCCTCTAACTCAGATCATCACTAAAAAACTCCAAAAAATACTTAATGGACAGAAAATTAAACCAATTACTTCGACTTCACACTATCAGACACACATCAGTCATCAAGTCATATGCTTTCAGCTTTTACTCATAACAAAATATTTTTCTTCAATGAAGAATAGTTAAAGACCTCATCAATACTTTGACTGTACTTAATGTAAAAAATAAAGTAAGAAATATGAATCTGGATTTTTAGTTTAAAATCTTATGCAGAAAGTAATTTAAAATTAATTAATTTAACTCTTGTTGTATTTAGCTGTATCCATAGCCCTAGCTATAGAAACAATAAATATCCACGAATAATAATTAAGGAGCTAATGAAAACTGTGCACTGTTTGTAAAAAGTTAACAATTACTCCTAACACACATATTTTGTGTGAATAATTAACAATAAAGTTACTTTTACCTATGACCAAATATATTGTTCTTCAAATAAGAAAAGTTAAATACCATGTCCGTACTTTGACCTGACTCAATGTGAAAAATGAATTTACTGCCTTAAATTGATAGTTTAGGGGTGTTCAGAAGTGTGGTTATGTTCATTAGAGAATCTGGCACCATTTACATCAATGTACAGCATTTGTGTTTGTCTAAGTTAACACCCCACACAAACTTTATAATAAATTACAAACATTAGTTGGTACCAAGTTAAGAAAAATCAATCTAGATTTTAGTTTTTCAATCATCTGCAGAAAATAATTCAAATTAATTGATTTCACACATATATTACCCAGCCCTAGCTGTAAAACCACACAAAGTCCCTCCAAGGATAATATTTAAGGAGCTAAAAATCACTTTGCACTGTTTTAAAAATGTTAATTACTTTGATCACACATATTTTGTGTTAATAATTAACAGTGATATCATAATCTTTGATAAATGGCTGCTCATATCAGCTTTGTCTAATAGTAAACAATATGCTGCATGATGATGTCATATCTCTTTGTCACTTCCATCACACACAAAAAAAAATTCCCGCCTTTGGTAGCCTCTGTCAAAACTCAACCAATCACTGGAAGCTCCTCTAAAAACTGGGCGGGGCTTAATGGATGTAAACTGCCCACTAAATGGCTGACATACTGTCTAAACTGCATAGCAACAGCTCTCTGCTTAAAGCCAAAATACACAACCACTGGATCCACAGAATTAAATTCACTTCATAAACAGACAAAGTAAACTCAGAGCAACACAGCATTTAAAAAATACCACCATCTGACACAGACATAACAACTCTACACTAAAAAATGAAGCCAAATATCACCCACAGAGATATGGATAAACACACACTCATCAATAAAGTCCATCTAACTCAGATCATGACTGAAAAACTCCAGAATAAATAAATAAGGGAGATAAAATTAAACCTATTACTTCAGCATCACACACAGACACACACATATCAGTCAGCACATCATATACTTTCAGCTTTTCCTCATAATAACATTTTTCTTTAATGAAAAATACTTGAAGACCTCATCAATACTTTTACTGTATTCAATGTAAAAAATTAAGGTAAGAAATATAAATCTGGATTTTTAGTTTTAAAATCTTAGGCAGAAGATGATTTAAGTAATTTATTTAACTTTTGTTCCACAGCCCTAGCTATAAAAACAACTAATATTCCTCCAAGAATAATAATTAAGGAGCTAATGAACTTTAGCATCATGCTCTATTAAAAAGTTCCTATCAGCTCTGTCTAATAATTAATAATATGGCTGCATTAATCATGGCATGCTCCCTTTGTCTCCTCAAAGCTACACAGAATTTAGAAAAAAAAATAATAAACACATGATCTGTGTCACCCACACTGCTGAAGACTCAGAGAAACCAAATGATGTCCACACACACCATCACAGACAGATGCTCTGACTTCAGTGTGTCTCAGTGCTTAAACAATGGCTAACACAACATCTCATTAGCTCAGGCCTGCTCATCAGGACACAGACACACAACTGAACCACAGCACAAACTAAGCTCAACAACACAGGCAGACAAACCTCACACACTCTCTCATTCAATAAACTCATCCATCTTAATATGACACAAAGGCTAGTGTGCTAACACGAAGCTAACAAAGAACAAAGACCGAGTGCTTCATAACATTAGCATATGATTAGCATGGGAGAAAATATCATGAAAATCAGCCAAAAATCCATCAAAAAACGTTTTAAAATCCACCAAATACGTATCATACTACTATAAATATATATTTTTATTTATCTGAAGGGTAATCAATGCCCATGGAGTGAAGTTTATCAAACAGTTGTCTCAACATGACACAAGAACTAACAGCTAATGTGGCTAACCCGAAGCTAACAAAGAGCAAAGGCCAAGTGCTTCATAACATTAGCATATGATTAGCATGGGAGAAAATATCATGGTAATTGACTAAAAACCAAACAAAAACGTTTTTAACATCCACCAACATTAATTCTTACTATCCTAAATATGAATTTATTGATTTAGATGCTATTACAGGGCATTCATTGTCTCAGGATTAAAGTTAATCACAAATACACACTTCACAGAAAGTTCTAGAAAGTTTAAAATTTCAGCACAGAGAAGCAAAAAGTTACAAATACAAGTTAACTGTTCTTACATTTTAAACTAAACATTGTTTAATCTTAATCAACCAAAATTATGTTCTTCAAACAACAAAAGTTAAGGACCTCATCAATACTCTGACTCTACTCAATGTAAAAAATGAATTTACTGCCTTAAATTGATAGTTTAGGGTGTTCAGAAGTGTGGTTATGTTCATTAGAGAATCTGGCACCATTTACATCAATGTACAGCATTTGTGTTTGTCTAAGTTAACACCCCCCACACAAACTTTACAATAAATTACAAACATTAGTTGGTACCAAGTTAAGAAAAATCAATCTAGATTTTAGTTTTTCAATCATCTGCAGAAAATAATTCAAATTAATTGATTTCACACATATATTACCCAGCCCTAGCTGTAAAACCACACAAAGTCCCTCCAAGGATAATATTTAAGGAGCTAAAAATCACTTTGCACTGTTTTAAAAATGTTAATTACTTTGATCACACATATTTTGTGTTAATAATTAACAGTGATATCATAATATTTGATAAATGGCTGCTCATATCAGCTTTGTCTAATAGTAAACAATATGCTGCATGATGATGTCATATCTCTTTGTCACTTCCATCACACACAAAAAAAAATTCCCGCCTTTGGTAGCCTCTGTCAAAACTCAACCAATCACTGGAAGCTCCTCTAAAAACTGGGCGGGGCTTAATGGATGTAAACTGCCCACTAAATGGCTGACATACTGTCTAAACTGCATAGCAACAGCTCTCTGCTTAAAGCCAAAATACACAACCACTGGATCCACAGAATTAAATTCACTTCATAAACAGACAAAAGTAAACTCAGAGCAACACAGCATTTAAAAAATACCACCATCTGACACAGACATAACAACTCTACACTAAAAAATGAAGCCAAATATCACCCACAGAGATATGGATAAACACACACTCATCAATAAAGTCCATCTAACTCAGATCATGACTGAAAAACTCCAGAATAAAGAAATAAGGGAGATAAAATTAAACCTATTACTTCAGCATCACACACAGACACACACATATCAGTCAACACGTCATATACTTTCAGCTTTTCCTCATAATAACATTTTTCTTTAATGAAAAATACTTGAAGACCTCATCAATACTTTTACTGTATTCAATGTAAAAATTAAGGTAAGAAATATAAATCTGGATTTTTAGTTTTAAAATCTTATGCAGAAAATAATTTAAGTAATTTATTTAACTTTTGTTCCACAGCCCTAGCTATAAAAACAACTAATATTCCTCCAAGAATAATAATTAAGGAGCTAATGAACTTTAGCATCATGCTCTATTAAAAAGTTCCTATCAGCTCTGTCTAATAATTAATAATATGGCTGCATTAATCATGGCATGCTCCCTTTGTCTCCTCAAAGCTACACAGAATTTAGAAAAAAAAATAATAAACACATGATCTGTGTCACCCACACTGCTGAAGACTCAGAGAAACCAAATGATGTCCACACACACCATCACAGACAGATGCTCTGACTTCAGTGTGTCTCAGTGCTTAAACAATGGCTAACACAACATCTCATTAGCTCAGGCCTGCTCATCAGGACACAGACACACAACTGAACCACAGCACAAACTAAGCTCAACAACACAGGCAGACAAACCTCACACACTCTCTCATTCAATAAACTCATCCATCTTAATATGACACAAAGGCTAGTGTGCTAACAAGCTAACAAGAACAAAGGGCTGAGTGCTTCATAACATTAGCATATGATTAGCATGGGAGAACAAATCATGAAAATCAGCCAAAAATCCATCAAAAAACGTTTTAAAACCACCAAATATGTATCATACAACCTTAAATATATGTATTTTATTTATTTTAAGGGTAATCAATGCCCATGGAGTGAAAGTTATCAAACAATTGTCTCAACATGACACAAGAACTAACAGCTAATGTGGCTAACCCGAAGCTAACAAAGGCCGAGTGCTCCATAACATTAGCATATGATTAGCATGGGAGAACAAATCATGAAAATCAGCCAAAAATCCACCAAAACGTTTTAAAATACACCAAATACGTATCATACTACCATAAATATATGTATTTTATTTATTTTAAGGGTTATCAATGCCCACGGAGTGAACTTCATCAAACAATTGTCTCAACATGACACAAGAACTAACAGCTAATGTGGCTAACCTGAAGCTAACAAAGAACAAAGGCCGAGTGCTTCATAACATTAGCATATGATTAGCATGGGAGAAAATATCAAGCTAATTGACTAAAAACCCAACAAAAACGTTTTTAACATCCACCAACATTAAATCTTCCTATCTTAAATATGAATTTATTGATTTAGATGCTATTACAGGGCATTCATTGTCTCAGGATTAAAGTTAATCACAAATACACACTTCACAGAAAGTTCTAGAAAGTTTAAAATTTCAGCACAGAGCAGAAAAAGTTACAAATACAAGTTAACTGTTCTTACATTTTAAACTAAACATTGTTTAATCTTGATAACTTCAGACTAGCACTGCTTTATCACATGATATGCTAACATTAAGCTGGAAAGAAAAATAGGCCTCTTACCTCTCTGGAGTCTGCACAAAATGGAGGACTGTTGACATCCAGACAGTTGGCTTTATAGACTTCATGACAGGTCATCAGGACGACCAATCAGATCACACTGCTGTGGTGATGTCAGTCTGAGTGCAGGCACCATTTTGACTTCAATACATGTTAGACTGAGATAAACACTGTAATATCTCTAAAACAGTATCAGATGGTAAGAGCATGTAAATGGAACATTTGTAGGTCGAAGTCTTGTGATAGTTTTAAGCTATAAATCAAGTTTGTACGTACATGTATGTTGTAAAAATTTCATATCAAACATAGACTAAGGCAAACAAGCACATCAGACTGAGATATGAGCAGATCACAGGAGGTCCAGTGAAACCTTCACAACTGACTTTGTGTCTGCATCTTAATTTATTACATCATATATATATATACATATATATATATATATATATATATATATATATATATATATATATATATATATATATATATATATATATATATGTATGTATATATATATATATATATATATATATATATATATATATACACACATATATACACATATATATATATACACACACACATATATATATACATATATATACATATATACATATGTGTGTGATTTAATTAATTTATATATATAATATTTACATAATTATAATATATAATATATAATTAATAAATATATATATAAAGATTGAGATAGATATATATAGATACAAATATATATATATATATATATATATATACATTTATATATGTGTGATTTAATTAATTTATATATATATTTATACATAATTAATAAACATATATATATATATATATATATATATATATATATATATATATATATATACAAATAAAGTCTAAATTGGACCTAACCAGATTTGTGAATAAGATATTTACATTTTATTTAAAAAATTAACCTCCAATAAGCAGAAGTGCACTCTAGCACCCACTGGGCACACTACCAGTAGGAATGTAATAGAGTGATTATACTAATGCTGTAACTAACATTTGTGTCGTAGAGACCCACAAATCATGCGCTGACACCCTAACCCATCTCTAACAGGATGCTGGCAGATTGTCTTAAAAAAACATATTTAAAAATAGTCTAAAAAAAATGTATTTCCTCCTCGACTGAACATGGTTTCACCTTGAAATGTGGACAGATCACAGAGGAGGCCATGCTGATCTAAACCTTCACAAGGAAAATGTTATTTCTCCAAAGATTTTCTGAATCTGCCCCAAACCGGCCTGTTTTTGTGTATAAATACTAACCAATAGACTTTCATTATTAGGGTTGGGGTTAGTTCATTATTTGACAGCTTTGAAAAAAGTTTGCACCTTGCCAATGCAATTTTCAATCAAAGTATATCAAAACAAATGAATCACTTGGTATCAGTTCCTGTGCTCCTACATCTAACATAAGACCAACCTGTCTTCTTCCCCTGTCTCTCCTGATTCATTCTGTATTTCTCTCTTTTTTCTCCCCATCCTCAAACCTGAATGACATGAACTTTGTATTAAGAAGGTTTTAAAGATATACCAGTTTAATTACATGTAATGAATCTGAAATCTTAATTCAAAGGTATATCCTTACTGGATATCAGTTACTGATTGATATTTCATCCAATCAGACTTATCAGATACATCCCCACATCACTGTAGTATTTTATCTGAGTGAAGACAATTACACGTAAGTGTTTCACTGAATGATCTCTTTTATTGTTCAACATCTAGTTAAAGAAATTATTACTGTATGAGAATCAAAATCACCACAAACACATTTTTGTTATTCTTTTCATAATCTGTTATATTGTAAATACGAATCAGTAGACAGGAAGGCTGCAGTAATTGTGTGGCTTTGTAATAGTTCTCTATCAAATCTTCTTATTATCGATTGAATACTCTTAATAACAAATATCGCATTCTGTGATCTCTCAGGAAGTTCTACCTGCTTATTCTTTTTTTTACATTGCAGTTAATATTTATTTGTATGTTCTCTTTATCATTAGGTAATAAGACACAACTCTTATGATGGCCTTAACTTTAATTATTAGTGCAATATTTACCCCTGTATAATTCTTTATTATCCACACAATGGCATGATGATTTATGAAAGCTGGACTATTACATTCTAGAAATGCGATCTATTTCTCAAAAGGTGTTCACTTTCAGCTTCTGCCACTCCCATATCTGAGTCTAGGAACAGGTTTTAGGGTAAAGCTGGCCTGTGATCTGTTGAATCCTGGCTGTATGTTGACCTCTGACCTATTTACTCTCTGTCCCAGTCACTGTTGGCAGCAATAGTGTTTCTATTAAAGTATTTATCTAATCACAAAGATGTACTTTTGTGATTTTTTTTTTGTGAAAAAAAAAGTGATTACACATTTGAAATAATTTCCTCCCCATCACTACATACTGTATAGTGAATATTCACTTTTTGTGCCACGAGTTCCAGAGATTTGGTCAAAATTGTGTCATCGGTGAGGCTGTGAGTGAGAGTGAAATTTAATAAAAACTTTACTCTAACTCAGGAGCTGTTACAATGATGTCACTCACTGAAATAACAGTCAGGTGCAGCTGGTCATGTGACAAAAGGAGGAACAAGAGAATGTCTCAAACACAGCCATTATAAAAACTGAGGCTCTAGAGCACAGGTGTCAAACTGATCCAGTAAAGGGCCACTGTGGCTGCAGGTTCCAACCAAGCAAGAACACACCTGATCCAACAAATCAACCATGTAAAGACAATCCAGTTGATTGAATAATTTGCATCAGGTGTGTTTTTGCTTGGTTGGAAAGAAAACCTGCAGCCACAGTGGCCCTTTACTGGATCAGTTTGACACCCCTGCTCTAGAGAGAGCTGCAGAAACACCTACCAACCAAACTTAGAGTAGTATAAAGGGATGAATAAAAAAGGATGAAACCCTCAAAATGGAGGTCAACGGGGCATGAGGGACCTGCGAGACAGCGAGGACCCGTCCAATGCTGCTTGCAGCTTTAATTTAAACTTGTTATTGTTTGAGTAGCTATATTTTTTATGTGATTCATTCAATAATTTAAACAATCAGGATTATTCTCTCTCAGAGTGACAGACTTTACATTCAAGGGCCGCAATCTTTACTCTGTAGGTTCGAACACATGTGATCTACATTTTACTTTACAGACAGTCTGAAGGTATTCATTGAGATGGTGGTCATGCACAGACACTTCTAAGAGTAAAATATATCAGAGCTGCATTAACCATGAGGCAGCATCCATCTACTAATAGACACCATCCTCTGCAGCCAAGAGTTAACACAAATTGCAGATGAAGGGTGATGTTTCTGAGCTGATTCAGTTTTAATTTTTACTCCAGTGCTGTGTGTAAATGTGCTCTGGTTTGTCAAAAGGTTCTTATGTACATGTTCTCTTCTCTTTCAGTCCCAAGTGATCTATTTGATCATAAACATATTTATTTTAAGAGCATGACTTTCCTCTCCAATACTGGGTAATGTTTTTGAAATCCATCTTGTAAACAAAAGTTTTTTAAATGACAATCGTTTGCAACTCAGTGGGTAGGAAAAAAAAGAAAAATAGAGAAATAGGCTTTGCGTCGAGTTAATACACACGTCTCTGTGCCATTAAATTGCACATCTTTTACTGCCAAGGGCAAATAGCACTGGCCTTTGTCAATAAATTGCTGTTAGCAAAATGCTTTATTTGCATAGGAAGGAATCTCTGTTGCACTGTTATTAGCCTTGAAGGAATATCCTCCAGATGCATCAGCCAAGCTGCTTGAATGATCAGTTAGTTATCACTTTGCATGCATTTCACCCTTTACACACACTCTGTGGATATGGATGCATGACTGTCAGTTGCACCTGTTTAGCAATCAGACCCTGTGCAATTCTCAGTAAATTCGACCCCGAGACTGTATTTCACTCACAGAAATGATGATAATACTCTACATGCACTGCTGTGAGTGCAACAATGTCACAGTTGAATAAGGGACAATGAAAACTGAGAGTGTCAGAGCAAACTGTGTCTTCCTTTAAATGTGAAGTGTTCCCTTTTCTCATCTTTATAACAAAATATACTTACTACAGAAAAAAGGTGCAACATCTGCATTGATTCTCAGCACGGATTAAAAAAGACAGCGAGGGAGACAAATCTTAGATAAACATATCTGCAGACAAAGTCAACATAAAGTCACCAGTTTACACGGTCACTGGTTGAACCAGTACACAGAAATTATTTTCACTGGTTTATACAACATCTAAAAAATAATTTAACTGTCATCGGACAGATTCACAGAAAGGTGTATGTATGTGAAGTCATAATTACACTTTGTGTTGATGTAAAAATTCTGAATTTTATTAATCATTTACTCCCCAAAACAGGAATATGTGGGACAAATCATGGACAGATTGAAAAGAAACAGCATTTTGACACGGTATGCATGTTACCTTTGTGGCTAGCCTCCAGTGGATATTTTGGAAATTACAGATTTTGGCAATTTCCCCTGGCTTAAATTTTCATCAATGGAGGTTGTAGATTGGCATCAGTCTTTGGAGGACAGTAGCTTTGCATAGATCCAATATAAAAATATAGTTCATAGCTCTCTCCATCGGGGCGTCGGTGGCGCAGTTGGATAGTGTGCTTGGTCAGTGATCGGGAGGTTGCAGGTTTAAGCCCAGCGACACATGGCGTTGTGTCCTTGGGCAAGACACTTAACCCCAAGTTGTGTGGTGTGTAAATGGACATGAAAGGGCCTGAAAGTGTTAGAAATACTGATGGATAACTAACATAGAAACTCTGAACCTTCAGTGAGTGAATGTGAGAGCGAATAGGTGTGAATGGGTAGGTGTGACCTGCGGTGTAAAGCAGCTTTGAGTAGTCAAAAGACTAGAAAAAACGCTATATAAGCTCAAGTCCATTTACCATTTACCATTCCATCAAAATGTCAGGATTTGGATTCCAATGTTTCCAACATTATTAAGCAAGATATTGTGAAAGATATGGAAAACTGCCCTTTCTCATGCTGTTAACAATCCTTGAAAGAATTACTGGGTACATACACTGTTTTGAATCACTACCAACATCGATTGGTAATGTTATTTATAAGTGAAAATATGGGAAAACTGCCCTTTCTCACAAAGTTAATTAATCCAATGAAATTTCTTGATCTGCATCCAGATTAGATTACTGCCAGAAGCTAATCGGTGGGTCCTTGGTCTATTTCTTGCCTATCCTGACAATTATTCAAATGTACTAATAACTTTTTGAGCTATCCTGATAAACTAACAAAGAAACAAAGGCCAGCAAAATCATAACGTCTTTGGCAGAGGAAATTACCCAAATGCATAGGTACCGAGTTGAGATAAAGTTGTTCCTGTTTAGTCACTCTCAAACAAAACTGTGCACTGTAAGTTGATCAGCATCCTGGGGATCATGTCCCTTTGAAAGAGAAATAAAGTCATTGCTCTCAAGTTAAAGTAAAAGATCATTAAGCTAGCTGGCCAGGAGACAGATGGAAGTCTGCTTGTCTGCATCGCTCCCTGATGAGGTTGTCCCTGTGAAGCTTTGTGACAGATTTCTATTCATAACAGGGAGTTTAGAGTTAAAGAGAGAGGGGTTTGGGAGTGTATTGAGGGGGAAAAGGGTCTATGTTTGTGGTTTAATAGTCTACTTTCACTCTCAGACTTAAACATATTCTTTTTCTCAAGGGAGACAGTGAGTGTGTCAACGACTTTGGAAAACTTCCTATTCACTGCTGTGGCTATGGAAGAAACTTTCTTTGTCACAGTTGGATGAGTTATAGCTGAGTCTAATCTCTTTCTTTTTGTGTCCTTAAAACTCTATTGTTGCAGAAAATGGGCAAAAGGTAACTAATTTCCATTCTGAGATATAGGAGTTGCAGTGGCATGCCACTTTTCCATGGCAACAAGCCAAGTTATAGCCAGTTATGTTCAGGAATAATGTGGCACCAGTGTTGTTAGCTTCTGACCTCAGGATATTTTTTATGAATAGCTATTCATACAAGCATGATAAGCCAGCACAATTCCTGAAGAATTGTTGCCACATTTTAGTCATTGTGAGTTTGACAAATGAGAAGATAAAAAAAAAATACAATAATGAATGGAGCTGGGTTAAGACATGTCTTTCCCACCAGTAAAATACTGTGCATTTAGATCTTCTTTATGTATTTTGACATTAATTCCCTCTCAGGTTTGTCCAGTATCACTGTACATAACTTGATGATGAATATCTCAATCTGCCATGAGCCTTTCTTTACTGCTGCAGCTGAGAGGGAGTCATTTAAGAAGATATGACCTCATGAATAATTTGATCATTCAAGGTTTTTTATCCCTGAGACATAACACGTTCACTTAAATGTAGCAGCCTGCCAGGCAGGCCTGCCCTGACCTCATAGTTATTCTGAAAAGAGACCAGACATTTAGTTTGAAAGGCTCAGCCAAGGATGAAATGTCGTGGGGTTTTCATATTAATTAAAAAATTGATGTAAGTACAATATCTTATTTCCCTCCTCAGCAAGGGGCATTGAACTGAATGAGTCAGGTCATGTTTTGGATGAAGGTTTGGATTTCAAAATGACATTTTCATGAACCAACATTTGAGTTTATTTTATCTGGATTCCACACTTTAGAAAGAGATTGGAGATTATATTCTGCAGAATGTCTTGAACTGTAAAGTCTGAATCTAACTGATCTCATTTTACACATGCATAACACTTCTAGTTCAGTACCTACATTACCTTCAATACTTCCATAGTCATTAAAGTTGCATAAATCCCTGGAAGACAACTATCATGAGTTAGCCACCATGAAAGGAGGCAACATTATTGCTGTTGCAATGAAAAGAACAGATGTTTAGTTAAGAACTGCTGTTGAGAACGACAACATGACAAGAGGCTGCCATTTTGTGTTTGATTATTTTTACTACTGCTACTATGACTATTATTGTCACTAACCGCTACATAAGTATGGCCCATCAACACTATTCAAAGTCAAGAGTAGGGCTGCAAAGCTTATCTTTTATTTGTATTTGTCAGAACACTTCTCAACAAAATAATAATGAAAACACTCAACCACAGAAGGTACAATATCTACAAAAATAGTGAAACACTTAATATCAAGGACAATACATAGTGAAGTGGAGCGGCTGTCCAGTGTCTTTCCTGATTGTAAGCAATCTTAGAATGCTTTACAGGCAGTCAGGCCTCTTCCAACCACTTCTCTACCTCATGATATAGAATTCATCCATGATGCAAAAAACCGGAGTTGCCCTTTAAGTAAATTTACCTTGACAAATGCAGTTTTGCATTGAACTGAGTCCTCTATAGAGTAAAGCAAGGTTGATATCATTTTCTTGGCCAACCTGTATGTTAGCATAGCACTTATTATGGACTGAAGCTCATAAGTTATTCAAAGGGCTTTTAGATGATAAGTGAAAGTAAGCAATTGGGAAAAGATGTTGATGACACTTGAGGTTAGATGCAAACTGAGGTGCAGTACTGAATCCTGAAGCACAGAGGTGAGCTGGCATTTTAAGTTCCAGTGGCAGCCAGTATATAAGGGCACTGTGGGCGGAGCCCCACCTGTACTGCATGAGCTAAAAGACATGTCTGCTTTCTATCTGCAAATTATTATCAAAATAAGGAAATGGTGCTATTTTATTAATCATTCCATTGTGTGTATTTCGGTCCATTAGCGATCTCTCCACCGAGCACAGAATCAGAACACCTGTGTTCTCACACATGCACAGATCACAGTTTTGCATCAAAAAGTTAGCTTATCCTAGCCAGATTAAAAATAATAATAATAAAGTCCTTAAGGGGCACTAGGGACCAGTGCCCAAGCATTCCGAATTAGCATAATGTAAGCACATTCTTAGCCAGATTGGTCAAACAGACAAATATCTATAATGTGTCTGACATACCTGAGGAGAACACATCAGGGGAAGCTTCAGGTGAAAGAGCTCGGACCTGATCAACTGAACATCATAATTAATAGGGTCTGACCGATACATCAGCTGGCCCATTAAATCCCAAAATGAAGTATTTAACATCGGCCAGAGCTTTGCCAATGTAACGCAAGATATTCTTACTTTCTCATAAAACAGTAAATGCTGTTCGGTGTCCAAGCTGCACAGAATGATGACTCTGCGAAAAGTAGCAGCTCTGAGCTCTCTTCTGATTCTGTCTATGGATGATGGAGTGTATAGGGCAAAACTCACATGGAGTTGCTGAATGTTGTGCCTGCAAGTTTGACAAAGCGAGCAACTTTAATCACTCACATAATATACCACTGAACATGGCGAGACCACCGGCCTCTCTGCAGGGCTGAGGAAGCAGTCTCACAGATCGGCACTGCTGAGCTGACCAACACCACATCTGTCATTCACAAAACGGACAAAGTAGACCTTCTGATGGCAGGGTATCAGTTTATCCATGACTATTCTGTAATGATTTTTACTTAACCCTGGCTTCACCCAGTTGTCCCCTGCAGTTGAGCTTACGATGGAGCTAACTATGCTGGTGTTAGCATAGCTCCCTCGGAACTCTACGACATCATCAGCCTGCTGCAGGGGACTCACCCAGGGGGGCCTTCATCATCTCTGGGAACTTTAATCAGGCCTGTCTAAGTAAGTTTGTGCAATATGTGCAGTGTGCAACAAAATATTTTGTTGCAGTAGTTCTACCTGGACTAAAACCTACGTCTGTTGCACTAATGAGGACTGTGGGACTGAAAGGCAAATGTGACGAGACAGAGTTCATAATTAATCTATATACTGACATTTTAAATAAGGTTATTTATTTCATTTTGTATTTGTATTTATTATGTATTTATTTTATTATGTTATTTATTTTTATTTTTTAGGGATTGATAGCAGTTTTTATTTTGTACTTTAAGGTTCTTTTCTCTTTAAAGTTGCAGAGTAGGAAAATAAAGTAGGCTAATTAGAAGAATATTGGTGCTTTCCTCTCACAAAATCCTGTTTACAGCTTTTTAAGTTTTTCTACCTGTACTATAACCTACCTTGTTACTATTTTCATCAACAAGAAGCCCAAGATAAAGAGTGACTCTTTAAATCGGTTTATTATTAATTTACCAAAGGTTTGATAGTTTTGTGCATGTTTTGCACTTGTATTTTTGTACTTCAAAATTCTGCAGTGTTATAAAGTTAAACAAATACTTAGGGACAGGGTATTGTAAAACAGTAAAATGTTCTGGGGCCAATGGGTATATGTATATATATATATATATGTATATATATATATATATATATATATATATATATATATATATATATATATATATATAAATATATATATATATATATATATATATATATATATATATATATATATATATATATATATTAATCAAATGTCCAAAGGCAGACGGCAACAATACAGTTGGTTTTATACTTCTGACTTTTTTGAATAAGTTAAATGACCTCCTTCACGTTGCATTAAGAGCACAAAACAGAGAGGGATTACTTTGCACATGCAAACCTTTGGTAGATAAGGCCAATGCTTTTAGTCGTGCAATATTGTGAGAAAGGGAGGAACATACCTCAGAATAGGCATATATATATATATATATATATATATATATATATATATATATATATATATATATATATATATATATATATATATATATATCTATCATATATATATATATATATATATATATATATGTATATGTATATGTAAATATATATATATATATATATACATATATATATATATATATATATATATATATATATATATATTTAAATATATATATATATATACACACACACACACACATATACAGTCATGGAAAAAATTATTAGACCACCCTTGTTTTCCTTGTTTTCTTCAGTTTCTTGTTAATTTTAATGCCTGGCTCAACTAAAGGTACATTTGTTTGGACAATTATAATGATAACAACAAAAATAGCTCATGAGAGTTTAATTTAAGAACTAAGAACTATTCATTTTCCATGGTTTTCTTGATAATAACCATTGTATGTGATTAATTTGTTCTTGATAATGGGCTGTTCTGTGGCAATACATTTGGTTAGTACAAAAGCAATTTTGTGACTCCAGTTTTCCACAGTCTACTTTTTCTGACTTTGTGTAAATCTTAAATTTAATTCAAAAAGATTATAAAAGGTCATCGAAAGACTTAAGTTTGTTTAAACCTGCAGAAACCCTGTTTTTGGTACATGTTCATTGGGAGTTTTAGCCTCCCCCTGGAGAAAACTGCCCAACCATCACTGTTTAGCAGTGCTGGTCCCCTTGTTGCAAAGTCCATAGGTATTTTGAACAGGTTAGCAGATAAATTCAGAAATACGGTTGTGGGTGAACAAATGAATTTCAATGTTTTGCACTCCAACTTCAAATCCATCTTGAATTTCCACTGCTTAATTTCCCAACCTTATGTTGTCTTTAAAGACAGATGCCAACAAACTACTACTAATGTCTAAGGGTGGCTGAGGAGAAATGTAGCTTCTGGGATGTAACCACACTACTTGATCAACAGAATAACTAAACAACTAAAAGGTTATTTGAC
The DNA here is from genome assembly GCA_036419115.1 of Scarus forsteni. Taxonomy (NCBI): domain Eukaryota; kingdom Metazoa; phylum Chordata; class Actinopteri; order Labriformes; family Labridae; genus Scarus; species Scarus forsteni. Next base: position 9,194,467 of record JAZDUH010000229.1, on the reverse strand, counting down.
TCAGAATACAACAGCTCTACCACAAAGCAACTAAATGTAATTATATGTACTATTTGTTCTCGTAGAATTGAAAATGTCCTAAGCTTGTGTGAACAACAGACTTAATTTGAGGCTTTCAATCCTATTGCTTAAAATCTGACAGGCCTCAAAATGAAGAAAGTTGAAGTGCAACAGTGTTAATTAACTTCCTTGTTTTGGAGTCTTGACAAAACCTTTGCATTCAAATGAGTTAGAAGCAGAAGTGGATGAGATTGACAGAGTGTCTTCACATGTCGTCTTTTGTCATTGTATTAAATGAAAGCCTTTGGGTGGCAGAATTATTATACTGTGCATTTAAACTCATTCACTTCAGCTTCATTTCATATCCCCTAAGTTCAAAAGCAGAGCTCACAATAAAAATAACGTAATCAGAGGTAATCACTTGCTGTGTACATTTCCATATTCTTCCAGTCCAAAGCTGTATTCCCTGCTGAGGAAATGCTATTGAGATGAGGGAAGACGCCTCATCCATTGTTTTACCGCTGATGCCATCTGGCGAGATTATCATCAGCACAGCTTAGCTCCAGGAGAGCCATTACAGACAGATGAAGTAAGATGTATGAATTATGAATTTTGAAAGTCACTCCAGAGCCATATGGAGAAAGCCTAAAGGATATGAAGTGAACAATCCTGATTGCTTTAATGGCATTTACGTCATAAAACACACTTTTTTTTTTTTACGGAATTGCCTTTTCCAAAATCTCCCCTCATTTAAGAAAATATCATCAGAACTATTTCATGCGTGTTGAACACTTTTTTTTGCAGGGGATCATCTGAGATTAGCTGCCACTGGGATCTACAGTCTGCAACAGCTTTCAGGCAAATGCTCCTACAGAGATGGATGGTTTTCATTAAGTTTTCTCAATGAAAAAGAATGGCAACAAATTGCAGTCTGAATTGCTGGTTGAGGTTAAATGGATGTGTAGTAAATGTAAACTCTGTCTCTGAGTTGCATCTCTGTGCTGTTGCAAAGAATATCAAATCCACTTTATCCTTCTTTGCTGTGGTTGGGTGACCATTGGTGGATGCAGACAGGATATGGAAAGAGCATTTTTCTGGATTCTGATACTAATGAGCAATTCTTTTAAATAACACTGAATATATGCAATTAAATAAGTGGAAAAATACACTGTTCTATGGATGAGATTAACTGTGAGACCCTTAATATGATAAAAAATGTATGGCACACATTCTTGTTTGAATCTTCATTTAATGAGTTCACTTCCTGTGGAAAGGCCTGGTTGAAGAGTGACTAACACAAACCACTTGGTCAATTAAGTGTTTCTTTGAGGCAGATTTTGCATCATCAGCCAAATTAAAATACTTATAAAAACTAACTTTCACTAAACCGTGCAACAAGCAAAGAAATAGAGCTGAGGTGGATTTTCAGCCTCCTTGAAAACTGCCTCACGTGCTGGACTGTAATCATATCAGCCATGCTCCTGATTAAGAGTGGGACAAAATATTGATAGTGATACATCAGCATGGTTGATCTAATTATTGATGTTCTGGCTTCAGTTACTGATATTTAACTTTAAATGATTTTGTAATGTGGTTATATGTCTATATACACAAGTTTTCATGTCTTTTATTCGTATAATGTCTGTATTCCAAGAAGTGTGCTCAGAACTTTGAACTTGGGAGGGAAAGGAATCTGGCTGCATATATATATATATATATATATATATATATATATATATATATATATATATATATATATATATATATATATATATATATATATATATATATATATATATATATATATATATATATATATATATATATATATATATATATATATATATATATATATACACACACACACATATATATATATATATATATATATATATATATATATATATATATATATATATATATATATATATATATATATATATATATATATATATATATATATATATATATATATATATACAAATACAAAGATGATCATAGATGCTACTTTCTTTGGTAGCATTATTTCATTCAAACTTCAAAGCAAAGAAAATCACTCAAAGTTTCTTAATGGAAATAAAATTTTGTTCCTCTCCCTGAAGGTTTTGGCCAGAGATTGCTGTAGGAATGGGCATTTTGTACTTCAGTCTTTGGCAGAAGTGTGAGCCTATTCATGATCTGATTGGCCCATAATTCATGTGAGTTGCTGAACAAACATTAAACCATCTTCTTGATACTGTATATGCTTCCACAAGACTTTCTATGGGCTTATGACCAGATGGAATGTGGAATATGTCCTGAATAGTGTGTATTGGAATGTCTAGTTGGTTTGTCAATTTTCAGTAATCAGTTTCAGTTTCAGTAAACTGTTATCAGTTAGAGAAATTGGGAATAATTGTCATTCCTACAAGGAGATATTGAAACATCAACGCACAACTGCAGGAGCTAAAGATCAAACTTCTGGCTTTCTGGGTAATGATGACATGATGAACACTTGTGCTGAATCATCATAACTCCAAGGCTGTAATTCGTCCCTGCACATTCTTGTGAAAAAATAATAGTTGGATGGTGTGATTAGAGCTGATGACTGTGTTGTCCTTGCTACAAGAAAATAGTGCAAAACTCTCTATCATTACAACCTGTTTAATTTGATAATTCAAATGTGGCACACAACAAAAATAATCAACTCAGTAGAGGAAAAACAGACAATAGTTGGTTCTATTATGCTAAGATGATTTAATTACAATTCAATCAGAATTTTGTTTCCTTTTAAATTGTCCTTCAGTTTCAATGCACCAATAACAGTGTTTTCATATACAAAAGTATAATCACAATTACATTTTTTCAACTTTTAGTCTGCACTGGGCACATAGTTATGTAGCCAGGGAGGGTTTCAGCCTGTTGTGATTTCGTGATTGCATATTCTGAATCGAATGTCCCTCATCACCACATATGCCAGCACCAGGTTAAAATAAGTTGACATGGACCTTTTCCCTACTTGTTGCTGACATGAGCTGTGTTGACACCTCTGACCACCTTGCCAGTATAACTAAACATAATTCCCAATCCACCTGAGGTGAGCTTGCTGAGGTTTAGCTGACCTGGCATCAGCTATCAGTGGTGTCTGAGGAGGGAAGGTGCTATTTTCACACATGCCAAACTGGTTCAAATTTTATTCAGTTTGGAAGCCCTGACTATCAAAAAAAAAATTCCAGCTAGGGCCAGCTGAGCCAAGTTTGACAGTGTCACCAAAGTCCCACTGTCAGGGACACAATACAGAGGGGGATATATTGTTAAAATTGTGGCAGTTCAGGTGCTCTGTAAGAAAGTGGGATCCGTAAAAAAGCCTCAACAAATACTACAGAAACTCACAAAAGGCAATTTTCAAAGGCTCGCTTTTCATTTAATTCTTCAGTGTTGCTTATCTATACATTTTTTTTTTTTCAGAAATTGTTGTGAGTAATGTAAATCTGAATTTAGGGGTGTATGATATGTCTAATTCTTGGATTTTTCCCTGCCATTTGCAACTTATTTAGAGAATTTGTTCTGTTGTTACTTGATAACGAGGTGCTTGGACGTCAAGTTTTCCAACTGGGTAAACTGACACTCCTGGAATGCTTTTTGGAATTATTGTTTTAAGGAAACCACAATAGGAATAAACAAAATACATACACACACTTGATGTTCAAAAGTTCTTTTTTTTTTTTTTTGCAATCTTTTTTTATTTCATTTTCCAAAACACAAAAGAACAGAACAGAACAGAACACAAGGCTCACAGAAGTATGAATATAAAAAAAATGGTTAAAGTAATAAGCATAGAAATTACAGGCATGGATACAAGCAATGTCCTCCATCGAAACATATGTATATGTATGAAATATAATAAAATAAAAATAAATAAATTATAATCCTAATAATATCAAAGTATACCTTCATACAGCAGATCTTGAACTAAGGGGGGGGGGGGGGGGTAAAAGAAATTTAAAAAGAAAAATACACCTTTTGGTTAAATTGTAATACAAAATGTACAACAAAATGTACAATTTACAAATAACTAAATTAAAAACTAAAATTTAAAAAAAAGATAAAAATAAATACAAAACAGTGGTTGGTTTTCTTCTGCCTGTAAGTTAAGCGTCTTGAATTGAAATCTTACAGATATTTCATCTTTTAAGTGTTTAACGGCCTCAATTGCTTCCACTCTGAAGGGTATTGACCTTTCAAAAGTGTTTGTTTAAGATCGGAAGGCAAGTAATTCAGGACTGATTCCAGATTTTAAGAAATGAGTCCTCATTGGTCTTAAGGACTGCACTTATCCTTTCATGAGGCATAACCTTGAAGATCTCTCTGTACCATAATGTTACTGTAGGAGGAGTGTCTTTAACCCAGTGTAGGAGAATGCATTTGTGTGCAAGAAGCAAAAGTTTGTCAAGTAATTTGTAATAATTATGAGGCAGTGATAATTCTTTGGAAGGTAGCAAAAGTTCATTTTTTTTGTTATTTTTTTAAATGATAAAACCATTTAACTACATTTGAGATTGAACATGATCACATCATGTGTTGTAGTACCCTTAACTCAGTCTGCAACCGTCGTGCCTCAGCATTATAACACTAGAAAGTCATACAGAACATGTTCCTAAAACTTAATTGGTTTTGTTGCATGTTTTGGGTCAATTAGATGAAATATAGCCCTCCTTTACTTTAACATTGTTTTCAAAGCATTGCTAGAAGAAAGAAGTGGTTGTGCCATGTTATCACGTGACCATGCCTGTGCTGATGTAAGCAAGAATTCTATGCAGAGACACACTTCTTTTAAATGAACCAGGGCAAAGACAGTGCATTGTGATATGTAACACAGCATAGACACCACAAACAGGACTTAGGTGTCGAAATATGTTTGAACTTGATCAGGAATGCATGTTGTGTTGTTTTATTATGATAAAAAAAATAATGACTTGATTACATTAAAGCAGATCCAACCAACAGACAAGGGGCCTTAAACAACCACTGTGAAATACAATCCAAAGACATCATTGTCCGTTTAGTGTCTGACCTTTGGCCTACTGGTTTTTCTTTAAAGCTTTTGCAAAAGTGTGGTAGCCTGTCCAATGTTTTTTTTTTTTTTCTATCTAGTCTAATTAGTCTAAATTCTTGCAGTGTCATTGGTCCCATTCACACTGTCATTTCAAGCTGTACTATAATTCAAGCATATGCAATATTTAAACTCCAGAATGCAATAGGGAGAACAAGTAGACTGGCTACATTACCAAAGGTAGTATCAGCGACAGAATAGTGATGAGACAGGGACACACAGATTCAGCAGAAGACTAGAGTGCTGCAAGTGAGTATCTGCCTTTGTGTGTATGTGAGGGCTATGTTGCTTTCATCCAAGCTGCATTGCAGTGTGGACTGACAGATGTTACAGCCTCACATATATGATATGAATGTGCCCAGGTTTAAATATGGAGTGACCTCATTGTGGTGCTTTTTTGTAAAGTTAGTGTGAGTAGGACTATTATATGTTTTCATTTTTCTCGCCTCATTTGTCACTAGATGACCATGGCTTGCTACAAAGACTTGCATAGTGCTACATGCAGTCAACTGAACACTCCGAGGGTGCAGGATTTACACCATTCTCTGTAGTACAAGGATCCACTGTTTGCCCAACTTTAAAAAAACTATTAGTTAAGGATTTAAGTGCTATGCGTTGTGTACAGTTGGAGTTTGACCTAAGCCTTACTTCCCCTAGATCCAGTCGCCTTGTTCTTAGCTTAAGGACAATTACTCCCTTCTCCCAGTCTTCAACCAAGGATAACACACTCTTCCAAGAGGTAGTCAGCAGGAACAACTAGGATACAAGGAAGTACAGGGGAAAAGGAACCAGGTTTTACACCAAATGACACCATGTAATGTCTGTGACCGCAGGATTTTATTGAAGGGTAGAAACACTTCCATCATGCTGAAACTTTTTTTTTTCCACAGCATTGTATTATTAACCTTGCAAAGCTGCTGTATTCACCAGATTTCAGGTCTATCTTCTTGCCGATCCACATTCGAAAGCCTAAAGATGTAATGTTTTTTTTTTTTCCAGTCAGAAAATGACATGAGCTTTCAGTGTCCTTTTAAGGACAAAGCAACAGTAACTATGACATTGGGTTAACTGTGCTGAAGCTGAAACAGCCTGAATGGCCTGTTACAAATGTGACGGACAAAACATTTGTTCAATCATCTCCTATTAATCTATTTAAAGGTCATCCCACTCATGGACTCATTCAAATATCTCATCTATGTAACAATTCATTGTGTGTCGGGTTATGGCTCTATGTATGGGGAATGTGTCAACACAGGAAATACTGTTTGTCTTCTTGTTTCCACACAAAAAATCTACAGAAATGTGTTTGGATATCAACAACAAATTAAACTATTAAGCAGACATTGGTTTTGATATTATATGATAAAGACCTTTTCCTAATAATCCATGATTTTAAAGTTCATAAAAAGGTGTAGTAATCAGATTTTAGGGGCCTTTGCCATGCCTTGCCACCCCATTTGACAAAATGATCTGTTTCACACATTGTTTAAACTAGTCAGCAGCACAGTACATATGTAAAAGGCTCTTCACCTTCAAACATGTATACACACAGTTTCAGTGAGTATGCAGAGGCACATGTAAACACTACACTTAAGCCTGCTAGCATTCAGTAACCACTAAACTGTCATGCTGTCTGACAGAGGTTATAATAGCTGTCGGCCTGCGCAGAATGCCTGACTCTGTGACAAACACAAATTCAGGAGGTGTATTTGCATCACAAAAAATATAATAATGACAAAAAAAGAAATAAAATAAGAGCTCTATCTCTCTGGCTTTAGCCCTTCTGCTTCTCTTCCTTTAGCTGCTGTCTTCAGCAGCATGAGCACCTTCCACCCACACGTCAGCAGCATCCACCGAAACTGCCTTCCTGGCCACCCACAGGCTAAAGTGACATCTGCCAATCAGCTTCGTGGCGGCGAGTGGTTAGTCGGTCAGTAAAGTCAGCGTAGCAGTCAGTCAATCTGTCGGTCAGGAGCAAGTCTGCCGGCTTTCCAGTAGGTTGATCAGCTCTACCCTCAATCAAACAGACACCTTGTCATTTAAGCTGCACGTCAGTCGGACATGCAAACAGTCAGCAGTTTGGTGATGCAACTCTATGCCTTCACTTTTTGCTGTCAAATCATGTAACAGAAAGTTGTATTGCAGCAATAAACCATAATGGCAAATCATTATGGAAAGGAGACTGCATATATAGTATTTTAGAAAAGAGTTCATCAGAGTGATATACCAAAGTTATTTCATAATATGAAAGGAAGAGTATTCAAAGCTTTTACATCCGTTACTTTTATTGTGAGCATAGACCATTTGCTTTTCGAATTAAAGATTGATTGTACACACACACACAATAATGAGAAAAAGAAAGGAGCAGAGCGCACTCGTGTTTACTTGTTAGTGAAGATACTTTGTTGTGCTGTCCTCATTGATTGCAATGATTTGGATGGATGCTTCACTGCCGCTTTTGGGAACAGGTGTGTGTGTATTTCTGTGCTGTATGTGTATACATTCATTTGGGCCTATCATTTTCCAAGATATTAAAAATGCTGGGAATCTGTGTATTCTATTGACCAAATAAACTCCCAGGCTATTCCATTGGGCTACTGAGAAGCACACACTTAACTGTTGCATTTTCCTTTTTAAATTAGCCCAAGGGAAGATGGGTGACCCTGCTTGAGCTATCTGTCACCATGGTAAATGGAAAAAGAAATCAGCGCAAGATCTGCTTCTCTCCAAACAACAGCTTATTTGGATTAAAAATCTGCAAAAGCTGTAGTTATTCTTTGCGGGTGAGACAGAGGGACAAAGGCGACACTTCAAAACTGTCACAGTAAAGGTTAAATCAACTTGCATAATGAATGAGTTAAATGCAAAGGCATACTCTGCATGCATGTACAAACATATAAACCCAAACCCACAGTCCTTATCTCACCCCAATAGCATGACTCTAGCCTGAAAAATTAAGAAAGATTAGCAGGGATTAGACCACAGCTGTGCAGCAAGTTACTCTTTTTTTATCCATGTAATTGGCATTTATTGATGTAATTAAAATTTATTCCATGTTATACTTCTGTTAGTACATATCTGGCCCTCGAGCTCAGCACACAGCTAACACGGGGATAGTTGGTACCACTTTTGTTATTTTAGTCCAGCACACATATTGCTTTAAAGGAGTCTAATTTCCATATTTTAATTGTGGAATTATATGTTACAGAAGGACTTTAAGGGATTGTCATCAAACTTTACACTAATGTCTGATCTTACTCAAGGATGACCGATTTGTCAAGATCATGAGTCAAAGTTCAGGCACATGGACTTTCAAGGTTATCCATGGCATGGGAAAGCTGTCATATCTGAAATCACAAAAATGCCTTCAAGTAATTTCCCCAAACTATGCTTAAATGTCCAACTTTTTAAAAGTATAACAAGACTCAGTTTTACAGGTCATAAATCAAAGATCATGGAGTTTGACTGTCATCTTTTGTTGTGAAGTCAGTATATAAAGAAAGCTTTGAGATACAGTATTTCTTTTGAACTTGGCATATCTGTCTTTTTTGTGCTGAAAGATGACCTCGGAAGATTTTAGAGGTCATAAGTAAGCTCACAACCTGAATGTGAAAGCAATTTCTCAAAAAGTCATTTTAACATAACTGAATGACTTTCGGGGAATTATGTAGTCAAGTATTATTTCCTATCGTGATAACTCTTAAATGATTTGCCTCTTTATGTGCAAACACTTCAATTGGATGTTAAATTTGCACATTTGTATGGTGCTAAGAGATTGGATGTTAAGTGGGTTTGCTGAAAGGAATAATTTGTTACACAATAAATCACTCTGTTAATACATAATAAAAACCAAGTCTTGCCAATTCAAAGGCAACAAAATGTTTTCCTCCCACCTAATCCCACTATGTCATTTCAAGGCGATAGCAACTACTCCTACACAGTCCTGAGAAATCTTCTCGATAGTAAGAAAGTGTTTTAAAACAAGATTTTTTTTATACTATGAGATGAGTTTTCTCTCTCTTAAATTTTCAAGGATTCTTCATTCTTCTTTTATATTTTATCATGGATCCAGAAAAAATCAAGCCAGGCTCCCAGAGGCTTTAAACTCTCTGGCAATGGATATCTTGCAGAGCATGAAAAGCACCATACCTTTGTTTATTACCTCCGCCAAGGAGGTTATGTTTTCGGGAGAGTTTGTCTGTCCGTGAACAAAATAACTCAAAAAGTAATGGATGGATTTGGATGAAATTTTCAGGAAATGTTCAGCATGGGAAAAGGAAGAACTGATTTGATTTTGGTGTTGATACGGATCGGCGTCTGGCAGCCATGGCGAAAAATGTGATTTCTGTGAATAACTACTGAACTAAAATAGATATCATTATGAATCCAGTTGCTAATATGTTTTCATGGTCAAGGAATCTAAATATTTAGATGAAATAAAGGTAGGAGTAACATTTATGGTCGAAATGACAATATGGGTGAGGACTGTGGTGCTGGTGGAGGTCTACGCTCTCTGAGTGCTTTCTAGTTTTATCTTGTTTTTTGGTATTGTATATCTTGTCATTTTTCTACAGCACTGGCCTTTTGTTTAAAGGAGACATATCATGCTGATGCATGATTTAATACTTACATATAATATAACAAATTTGAAAACAAGACCTTACACCCCCTTAATTTTCAAAAAATGAGATATTGTATTTTTTCTGATATCCTAGAATGAGATTTGATGCCTCTGAAAATAGGTCATTGCGAGATGTCCGCGAGATTTCAAACGTCATGACGTCACGAGGTACCTTTCTTTTTATTGGAGTAATCTGATAAAACACTTCCTCCTCTGTGATGTCCGTTAGCCCCAAACCCTCACCGAGGAACACATCCAGCAGCAGGGGTATGAAGCTCCCTCGCTCACTCTCCCTCATTACCAGCTCTGGCCTGTAGGGGGACTCAATACGCGGTCGCTGCTTTGAGCCTGCTGGAAAATACAGTAGAAGAAGAAGGACAGGCTGGCTCTACCCCCGATAGAACTGATCAATCAGAGCACAAAGGGCTGTGACATTGCGAGGTAACTTTAGGTCATCCTTGAGACCAAGCGTTTCAACAAGCGCTTCATAATGGCCTAAAATGAGGATTTTGAGAACGCTATTGTGGGGCAATAAAGGAACTAAATGACTTGTACTGAGGGCAGAAATGCTTTACAGGCATCCTAGTCTGGCATAGTGAAAAGGAGAAACAAGCATGAGATGTCCTCTTTAAGTGAAATTTCTCTTTTTGAGATACATACATGAAGGAACAATGAACTTGTTCTTGCAAACAAAGATCATACTGTAACAGCTGGCTGAGGAGGTTGATGCTCAAGATATAAAAATGTCTAATTTTCCATTGGACCATTGATTGTTCAGTTTAATTCATCTGCACACATTTGTTTCTGTCTTTTATGAAATGTGATCCAGTAGTTGACTGTAGTATGTATCCTGACTGTCAATTCTCTTTTGTGAGTTTCCATGAGTCCTCCTTTTTTTAAGTTGCTGATGTGGACTCATTGGTACAAACAGCAAGTGTGTAGTCTTGTGATTTTAGCTGAATCATTTCATCTGTGTGGAAACTACTTAAAAACGGGTTCAGACTATTCTCTTGACAATTGTATTCCATGGTGTTAAAATGGGGTAAGGTCTAAAAAGACAGCATTCTTCAACACTCTATTGGAGTCAGAATAGTTATGTATACCTGCTAATCTTAGTATGTAGTGGTGACAATTTTGAACAATTTCCCATTAACGCCTTTGTGACCCATCACTGTTTGTCCAAAGGAATGAGAGCTTTACCTCATGGAGGTTGGCTTGAGGTTGTGTTGTTGTGTTTGTAGGTTTGTGGGATTTTATGTGCCAGTGAATTTTCCAAATTATTTATAAATGGCTGTAATATTTCCTCCTCTCTATCTGCCTGTCTGCTGCACTGTCTGACTCATGACTCACCTCTATTATCTCTCCAGACACAGTTTGGAGAAAACTTAAACCTTTATTATTCTATGATTCACACAGTGTACTGTGCACAAGGTGTAAATTGAAGCTTGAAATAGCTTCTTATAAATCCTTACGTAAATAAAAGAAAACTATCCTATATTTTATATTGCATATTTTATTCTAGGTAACCAGAGAAATGTTTTATACGATCTCTTATAACAGACCCAGACTGACTTGTGTTTCCTTTTATTATAATATTCCCATCATTTTCCTTCCTTCAGTGTCTTGTTTGCATGCTAATAAGCTGTAACCCCTTTTTTATGGAGTTTTCCCCTCAAAGTATTGCTTTTAAATTTGATTTTCCTTTGCAATGTGACGTCAAAGATGGCATTTACCTCATCACAATTTAATGTCAGACAGTAAATCCCTGATCGCTGCCAGGCAGTTTATCTTTATTTTACTCATAAATGCACCACAAGCTTTTTAAGTCATTCTCGTGTACTGTGTATTCCCTAAGTACAAACCCATTGATCTGAAGTTGAAGGATTTAAACAACTGAATTTGTTCAGCTTCCTCAGCAAAAACAAAATAAATCAAAATGCATCCTTTGAATTTTCTTCCATTTCCAAGAACTGTTATAACACTTGTCTCCTTTACCGTATGAGTGCAGTGTGCCAGACTACATGGAGCCTCTTGGGACCGGTAAAAGCGATAGTTATGTGTGTGGCTCCAACCTTGTTAGACTGACTGGGAAGATTTCTTGTGCACAGGGGAAATAGAGTTCTCGGTACAAAAAGGTAAATTAGACTACATAGTTTGGGCTCCTGGAAAAGGGAAAATAACGGGATCCTTGATATTGTGGTGCCTGAAATGTTAATAAAGTTGAGAAGAGCTGAACAACTTTATAAAAAAAATGAAGTTCAATATTTCCACCTCCTGCAATAGTTTTTAATTCAAGCACAGTAATCTGGTGTTCCTGTGCGCATTGATTAAAACCTAAGTTTGTCAGTTATACTTAGATTTTTGGATCTTAAGATCATATGTTCATTTCACATCTAAACCACCTTATAATTTCAAAATACACTACAGCCCTCTATTAGCAGTCAAGGCAGACTAAGAACACAGAAAATCAGATTGAAAAATACTTAAAACTACACCAGATTTGGATCACAACCCAAATCTTACGACTTCTTTTTGGTACCATGATCAACCTTCCCTGAAAAATGCCCTTTTTTAAAACCCTATAGAGAGGTAGATTTCTGGCTTTGGTGTCCAAGTATTGCTGTTTGTTCAGAAACACCAGAATATCTGTGACTACTGCAGAATTGCATATAACCTCTATGATTACAGGAGACACACAGACTCTGCATGCACTGTGGTCAGTTCTCAGAGTATTGATGGTTATATTGGATGGACTTTTATTGAAAAATGGTCATTCAAAGACTACAATGAGCAGTTCTGGTGACAGCATGATGTGCTTGGGGTACTTGACAGACAGACATCATGTTTGATATGGTGTCTTAGGTGCTACATTTAAGTGGTAGCATGGGCCTGGGAAATAAAGCCCCAATCCATATGGGGCTTTATTTCTTTTGACTTTTTATAGCTTTAATAAGTTGTGTCATTTCACAGATGACATCTAACAGTCTCTTTTCCTTTGTCTCTTTTTCTCTTCCAGGTAAGACGGCTGATTGTGTAAGACTGTTGTGTGTGAGTTTGTGTGTTTAATCATCCGGATGATGAGAACAAGCAGCTGCATCACCGTGGTCTTCAAAACTTACAGTAAGAACAACTCTGGTATTTGATTAGTGCTGACATAGTGTTTTTACTCTGAGGTGGATAATGACAGAAGAAAAACAGGAAATGGCATTGTTAACATGTTTAGATTATCAACTGCCAGCACTGCATCAGCAACATACATACAGATTCGGTGGTGACATTAAGTCATGATCATGCTGTTTAATCCTTTTTTTTTCACTTTCATGAAAATATAAACAAGAAAAAAAAAGGACAATAGTGATCAACAGCTCTGTTCAGAATTGTGTCTTGTAAAGTTTTCATCTTGATTGGCAGGTAGAGAAGCAGATTAATCTTCCCAAAAGTGAGGTGTCTTATTCCACTTGATAAAAACTCCTTTTCTGGTTGAAAGTGGACTGTGATGACCCAGGAAGTCTTTGTGGTTTTATTAAGCAGCATATTTTGGTGAGAAAAAATGAACCAGTGCAGAGGCACAGAAAGTGCAGGTCTTTGAGCGTCCCCTTTGCCTCGCTGTAACACCCCGAGAAATCTATTACACTCTCACTTAAAAGTGTTATGTTTACAGAATAGTTCTTGTTTTTGTTTGTTGTGTTCTGGGTATTTTCTTAATTGTTAAGCTCAACACAAGGGTTCGCTTGTTTTCATCTCCCTCATTTGTATTTCATGAGGAATGACAGTTAGTCATGATAAGTGGTAGCTTGTTGTCATGAGGCATTGTTACTTCCCAGCCCCACTGTTTTGTCTGTTCCTAGGTTGCCCCATTTTCCAGAAATGAGCTAGAATAACTACCACTGCTGACAGCCTTTAAAAGTTATTTTCAAAAGCCAATCTTTGACGCCAGTAAAACAATGACTTTGTGTAGTGCCTGGTTTTATAAGCCAGCTCATTTCTGGACTTTCTGTCTTGGCTCTAAACAATGTCACTTGTGTGAAAAAAAAAAGACAAAAACAATTCTCAGAAGTATTTTGGGAACATTTTTCTAAAACTCAAGAAAATGAAAATGGGTTGTATGAATAAATTGCTGTTAATGGTTTACCCTCAGTGTGAAGAATGTGATATTTAAAAGTATATTTTTGGGCATTTTGTGCCTTTATTGATAGGAGAGAGGCAGTGGATAGGCTTGTGAAGGGGGGAGAGAGAGTAGGGGAAGACACTCTGCAAACTGGTCACAGGCGGGATTCGAACCTGGACTGGCAGAAGTAAGTACATGGGGTGCTAACCACTACGCCAAACCAGCACCCCAGAATGTGATATTTTCAAGTATTTCAATAAATACCTTTATCTAAAAATGTAGCTCATATATATGGTATTAAGACTGACTAATGTTGAGGTGAGACCCAAGCATCTTTATTGTCTGGTCTGAAGGTTGCAGAGTTGACTTGGCTGACTGACCTGGTAGACAACACAGGTGTTCCTGACTATGCGTTATGGCAGGCATGATGAGGCAGAAATGTTTCAAAGTTTTCTCATTGTGCGATGTCAAGGCAAAATGTATTGTTTTTTTCATTGATAATAGCCTAACATGTTAAGTTGGCTGGGTAATTATCATGCTGGAATTCACAAATGTGACCCTGGCATTAGATTAAAAAAAACAAACACTTTTTTTATAATGTGTGTAATTGTTTAAGTATTGAGGAACTTGGGCTGGATGATTATGGTAAAAATAAGAATCCTGATTATTTTAAGTGATATTGAAATCACAATTAATATACACAATTATTCATTTATTTAAAAACTTCAGTACTGATTTAAACACAACTTTAAAGAACCAGCGAGTGGCACATACAGTTTTATTGATCCACTTATGTCACACACACACGCTGTGGCTGCACGTGGAACACAGAAGTGCCATGAAGCGCAGGAACCTGCATATACGGCACTCCACACTGTGTGCCATATTAATCGTTTTTCTTCGATTATAATGTTTTTATGATTGTCAGATGGCAAAATTGAAATCACGATCAAAATCCAGTTAATTGTCCAGCCCTATGAGAAGCTAATGTGGATTTCAATGAGGTACAGATTCTGGTCTTTGGCTTCACAAATGGTTTCAAAATTACACACCTCAAAACTTGTCATGGACAATCAAAGTTGTAACAGTGACATTACTGAGCCATACCTGTCATTATGTGGCACTTAAGCTAAAATGCAGGAGACCCAAGTGCAGGAAAGAATGTTTAATCAAACATTAGATCAAAAAGAGCCAAAATGACTTTCTGAAAAATGCTCAGAAAGACTTTTCCATAAAAGTATATCTAAAACCTGGACATCCAACAGAGAAAACACATGTTGATACAAGAAAGACGATACATAAACAGAGAAGGCAGGGAGCACAGTTAACGAACACAGAGGGGCAGAAGCACAGAGACAGAGGCCAGGCTTCATGGGGCTTTTTTTAAAGCAAAGGTCTTCAACAGAAGTCTTTCCCTTGGTCTCAAGTCATGTTCACCAGACACACAGGAGATAGATATGAAGACCAGGAAAGATCCATTTAACAGCCACAAGCTGTTTTTGCCTCTGCAGCCTCAAGCAAAGCATCGTCTGTTTGTAATGACAGAAACATTTGATCATCAGTCAGCTGACAGTCACGACAGCTGATTGTTTATGAACAAATGCACCCAATAAAATAAACAGAAAAAAAATGGTTGTCTAATTGTTTAACCAGATTAAAGGCTACTGAAACAAAAAAAAACCTAAATAAATTAAATAAAATTAAAAATAAAACAACAAAAACAGCACCCTGAAAACATGGTGGATTATACTAATAACCAAACAATGCTTCTGGTGGGTGATCATCCTTGAATTAAAGTTTATTCTTATGTTCAGGATGTCAGGACTTTTTCCCCCTGGCTTGCTGCTGGCTGACTGCTATTATTTTTTAACAACAGGATTAAACAGGAAAAATAGCTGAATAGGTTAAAAAAAAATACGGATGAAGATTAGGTTGTTTGTGATTTCATTCAGTTTAAAAGTAAAAAAAATAGTTTAATTTAGTTGAACAATTTAATTTGCATCTATCAGTCAGCTTTTTATATTAGTTCAGCTCCTGGCAGACAGTCTGTGGACATTTATTTAGATTATTTTCAGTTTAAATTCCATTTAAGTCTATCGTGTTGTAGCATCCAATCAGTTCATGTATGACGGCCATTTCGAGCAATTTTGGAGACACGGCACATGCTGAACTTCACCAGTGAGAAACCACATCTGGTGTTACTGAAGACTGAATTACCTGTGTGTCATGATAAGTGACACGGGATTCAGCATAAATACACACTGAAATACCAAGACAGAGATCAAATTAATGAGATACAGACCAGTGCAATGTAGATAATCAAAGATGAGAGGAGGAGAGTTAAAAAGAAAAACGGGGGAATAAGATGACTTTGAAACACAACACTGTAAGAAAAGGCTAGTTGTTTTAACTTAAAAAAGTTAGTGTAAGGGCTGCCTTAAAATTTTAAGTTTTCTGAATTTAGAAATTTAAGTTTAGTTGAATTAAGAACGATTCAGATCAAGTGAACTTCTTAAGTTCAATAAACTTGCTGTTAAGTCAGCTCTACCTGAATTGTTTAGTTTAACAAACTTCTAAAAGCAATCCAACTCCAATCGTATTTTTTTATGCCAACAAAGTAAATAAACTTCTTTAAACTACAGTTTTAAAGGTAAAACAACTTGACCTGAAGTTCAGGTCACTGATGATTTTGAGCTAAGTTGAGTTATTGCATTTGGATTTAACTTAATATTTCTCTTTAACTTTTACTCATTTTCTTCTGCCTTGACACAAGTTTATAAAATAAAGTTAATATTTGCTTTAAGAAAACAATCTTAAAGGTCTAGTATTTAAAGGGTATTATTGCTAGACAAACCAAAATAAACTTCTGTTCTTCATGCTTTAATAACACAACTGGCAATTTTTATCACATGTTCAATGTGGGTAGCAAAACAGCTCTGAACAGATTCAAGATACATTTGACACAAAAAAGTGCCTGCGGGGAAAATGCATCCCCATCCACAAATATTCTTTAACTTTTACTAAAATTCATCTGGCTTGCATGACGGCTCGTTTGGTGGAAAACAAGCTTATAGCTCACATCTCTTACTGTTTTATTTATTTTTTCACATTTGTGGTTGAGGATTAGTGACCTGAACTTCAGATCAAGTTGTTTAATTACTGTGTTGGCATAAAAAATACTATTGGAATTGGATTGCTTTTAGAAGTTTGTTAAACTAAACAACTCAAGTAGAGCTGACTTAATAGCAAGTTTATTCTGGTCCGAGCATCCTCGACTTGTTTACCTCTCGCTTTCTTTGATATGTATCCTCCGACAAAACTTTTCTCTTCCTGGGCTGGTTGCCTCTACGTGTTCTGTCTTCAGTGGCTGTTTGCAGGATGGATAGCGACGAGGTAATGTATTTATTTTTGACTAAATGACGATGTTAAAAATCACTAAGTTCAACTTGGTTTTATTACCGTGAAGTCGCCCCCGCGCTCGTCCTGTTGAAGCGATAAAGTGAATAAAAGTAAAGACAACGACGAGCTGGCGATATCACACACTTGAAATAGGTCTAAACCAAACTACTTGTACATACTGGTACGTTCTGGATTTGTTGTACTGTACTTTTTTCCTGTCAAGTTTTTTGAGGAACTTCGTCATAAATTAGTCGCCCAACATACCTGATAGTAGTCGGACATCCCTCCTCCTTTTTTATTTCACACCAGCGAGTGAACGCCGAACCGATGTTTATTCTGGTCCGAGCATTCAGCTTGTTTTACTCTCGCTTTCTTTGTTTTGTATCCTCCGACAAAACTTTTCTCTTCCTGACGTTGTTGCCTCCGCTGTAGTTAAAGCACCGCGATTGGCTTTCGCCGAGACTTCGGTGTTTTAAACGGATCGGGAATCGGGGGAAGTGACGTATGCCGTAAAGCAGTCCAAACGTGTAGTTTTTAGTGTGGCAGGGTTCCCACCATCCACCTCGAAGTTACAGCGCCAGTGAAAGGGATACAGACCACTCCAGAGGTCTCATTGAACTCATTGTAAAGTGGTGGACCATCACAATGAATATCGAAGGATTATATTATGTTTGAAAAGATACATAGTGTTGGTTTCAGAAGTTCACTTGATCTGAACCGTTCTTAATTCAACTGAACTTAAATTTCGAAATTCAGATAACTTAAAATTTTAAGGCAGCCCTTACACTAACTTTTTTAAGTTACAGATTCAAATCCAGCCTCTGGCCAGTTTGAGGGGGTCTTCCCTTACTCTCTCTGCCCCTTTCACAAGCCTATCCACTGTCATTCTCACCTATCAATAAAGGCACAAAATGCCCAAAAAGTGCATTTAAAGAAAGAAACACAGGGGGAAAAAATGAAAAGACAAAATGAATTAGGAATCAAAATGACTCTGAACAAATTCAAAACACAATAGAAAAAAATATCTCGAAGGTCATTGACTTGTTATTTTCGAAATTGTGACTCTGATTCTGAAATGTAGACAAGTATTAGCATTTCCTGTGGATATAGCTTGTTCATGTGTTGCATTTCAGAGCTAACTGAAGTAACTGAACAGGAACAAGCCCTAAAACAGTTCTTAAGTATGAGCTCTGACTGGAGAAGAGCCAGGAAGAGTCACACTCAACTGTGTGAGTGTGTGTGCAGACATGCATAAAAGCTGACATTTTCCACACGTCTATCCCTCCGGACGGAAAGTGTTTGTCTGCATATCAGAGTGTCTGCCTCTGTCTCTCTCACTTCACTCTCCATGCCCACCTGTTGGGATCTTTTTCCTGTCTGGCAGTGGATATTATGGATTGATTGCTCACCCCGGGGTAGGGAAGATCCTCCCCTTCATCCTCTCTGCCTTTTAATGATGGTGGCCTACCAGCAGGAGGGGGGCAAGATGGTGCTGGAGGAGAGCTGAGAGGCCTTGCTGCTGGCCGAGCCCTCCTGGCAACACACTGGAGTCCATATGGCCTCTATTAAAAAGCACAGTGCAGTGCAGTCACTGTGAGGTGAGGGATTGATTTTGAGGCAACTGCACTTTGAAACAACTGACTTGTTTTCTGTCATATTGAAGGATGAGGTTGAGAAAGTTATAATATAAAGAGGCTGAATAAGTGTGTTTGTGTGCAAGCAGCTGTGTGTATTTGCATGAGGGAGCTGCCGGATGTAGCTTTAGCCGGCTTTGATAATTGAAGCTCTTGTTCTGCGTTTTTACTCAGAGCCAACAATGTGCTTGTGTTCAGGTATTTTTTGGGAGTCTGTCACATCTCTTTGTCAAGCTGATGGCATTACTTTATGTGTGTGCCAGCAAACTGATGCGCCTGCAGGGCCGGGGTGATAAAAGCAGGGACACAATGGAGAGCATTCATGTTCGGGATGCCTGACATACTTAGTTAAATTCAGTCCGTTGAGTACAGTTGCCATCCCAGTGAAAAATGCTCAATTCTCACCATCAATGTCTGAAAAGTATCATGTCATTTCTAAGATATTTAAAGTGTTTCATTGATTTACGTGCCAGAAATACATCTCTGAGTGTACTTGTCTTGACTATAAATCTCCAGTGCTCTCTCTTTAGTTTTTTTTTTTCTTAATGAATTCATTATTGAGCTTTTGGGCAGAGACATGCAACATGCATTTTTTCATTTTTTTAATACTTGTTCTCCCAATACTATAGATCTTCTGTTGGATAGATAGATAGATAGATAGATAGATAGATAGATAGATAGATAGATAGATAGATAGATAGATAGATAGATAGATAGATAGATAGATAGATAGATAGATAGATAGATAGACCACCTTTAGCTTTGATTACAGCTCACATTTACTGTGGCATTGTTTCAATAAGCTTTTGCAGTGTCACAAGATTTATTTCCTCCTGTGTTGTTTGGATTTTTCAGCAAGATCTTGTATTGATGATTGGAGAGTCTGACCACTGCACAAAGCCTTCTCCAGCACATCCCAAAAATTCTCAAAGGGGTTAAGGTCTGCACTCTGTGGTGGCCAATCCATGTGTGAAAATGATGTCTCATTCTCCCTGAACCACTCTTTCACAATTTGAGCCCAATGAACTCTGGCATTGTCTTCTTGGAATATGCCTGTGCCATTAGGAAGACTAAAAGCACTCAAAGTGCACAGACCTCCGCCAAGCAGCACAGTTCCCAGACAGTGATCCAGATCAACACCGAAATTGTGTTGCCGTAAATTGGCTTGCTACGTGTCACCAAGTTGTAGCTTAAAAACAGATAGATAGAAAAAATATATGAATAAAATACTTTATTAACCCCCTCCCCTAATGTAATGCAGCAGATTTTTGTCATAACATAGCTTAGGTACTACATTTTACAAGCTTTCTGTGTGAGTGTGTGTGTGTAGATAGATAGATAGATAGATAGATAGATAGATAGATAGATAGATAGATAGATAGATAGATAGATAGATATTTTTCACCATTTTACAACGAGGACATCAATCATGAATGTTGGTGCAATACCTTTGTTTTTCTCAGTAACATGAAAAAGGAAGAGATGTGAACCTCCATTTGATCTCCTCTCTCTTTGAACCTTCATTTTCCTTTATGTGACAGTTAACATTGATGTTTTCTCTCAAAGTCAATTATTGAAGTTCACCACTCCGTCTCTAGTTTGATCTTTTCACTGGGGAGGAATGTAAGACTCAAACTTGTGGTATTACAATGGGTAAACTGCATTGTTCTCAACAAGTAACAACATGAGTTTGAACTAGTTTGAGATCTGGTTTGGAAATGATCTGGCACCACCTGAGTCTTAGCAAATGACTCCATCACTGACCCAAAGCCACCTATGTGACATAATTCAGAATAAATATCATAAAAATTGTGTGGTTTATTTCAAATGATGTCAGGCATTTATGACAAGATCTCTACAGATCAACCCTGCACTGATGCGACATGATCACCAATCTGAGAATAAGAAAGGAGCTTAAGATGATTGCGGGAATATTTAGTGCCTTCATCAATGTTTTCAAACCAAGCGTTGAAGTGGCACATATTTTTTTTCCTTTTCATAAATGTCTGCAGACGTAAAACAGTGAGATGAATGGAAATTAAATTCCCTCTCATGGTTTCATGATTCAGTTTTAAGCAGTGATTACTTAGGAGACTTAAAGGAAAAGTTTGGTTCCTGCAGCTTTCACATTGTTTATAGAATGAAGAACAACAATATACTCACCCAGAAGGCTTTCCTGATCCAAACAGTGCTTTGGGAGATATTTAGATCCAAAATTGAGCAGCAGACATCGATATAATGGTAGCCCATAGGGCATAGATCACCGCTCCTAAAAACTGCATTAATCGTCCAAAAACTCATGTTTTTCACCAATATTCCATCATGATCCGTTCCGGATGGTCCGCCATTGCAGTCTGTGTCACTCCACACTGCGCTGTGTGGCTGCACTGTCCTCTGAACTGACTAGTTTGTTTACGTGCCCTTCACACATGCGCAGTGCGGCTCATTGTTCCAGGGGAAGACCGGCGGCCTACAAATCGACTTTCTTTTTCCAGTTTTGTGCAAAATGGACGAATATCTATCGGATGAAGATGTTGTGGAGGAGAACTTTGAATATGATGGGTGTCCCTCCGATGAGGACCTCATCGAAAGGAGGAAATGGAGGCAGCGCTCCAGAGAGTACTGCGCATGCGCAAAGGGCACGTAAACAAACTAGTCAGTTCAGAGGTCAGTGCAGCCACACAGCGCTGTGTGGAGTGACACAGACTGCAATGGCGGACCATCCGGAACGGATCATGATGGAATATTGGTGAAAAACCTGAGTTTTTGGACGATTAATGCAGTTTTTAGGAGCGGCGATCTATGCCCTAAGGGCTACCATTATATCGATGTCTGCTGCTCGATTTTAGATCTAAATATCTCCCGAAGCACTGTTTGGATCAGGAAAGCCTTCTGGGTGAGTATATTGTTGTTCTTCATTCTATAAACAATGTGAAAGCTGCAGGAACCGAACTTATCCTTTAAGGTTTCCAAAAAAGTAATCCCAGTTAAAATGCTGTTTGTTTTTTCAAGAGATGACAAAATGTAAACAGTTCCTGAAATTGATATTTACCAGACAACTGAGAGCCTCTTAATTTAGCCATGTAAGAAATTTTAAAAACTGGCTACAAATGCATCCATATATTTATGCAGTTTAGTCTGGCAGTGTGTGGGTTTGATATTTTTCTGTTTGATTTCTCAATTTCAGTGTGGTGGATTTATCTTCTCCTTTTGTATTCAAGCAATATCCCATTTCAGGTTCTCTAAAATGCTTTTATTTTTTTCCCAAGCCTAATTACTAATTCAACCAGGAAAGGAAAGCTTGTTGACATTCTGAGTCTTTCTGGTAGTGTCCTGGCCTATATGACAGGCAAGAGTTTGATTTTTACCGCATTACTAACAAACAAAAAGCACACATTCAAACAAAACAAATCACTCATGGAACACAATCAAAGGGGCAAGTATGTTAAATACAACCCCTATCATTTAAGATTGACCACAATCAGAAATGCACCCATCAGAGCGGCTGCAACCAGGTTAGTCTCGGTCCAAGTCATTCATCATGCTTTAAAAACCGTTGATTTGAACCATCTTTTTAGGTGAGTTTGATTTTGTTGTTCATCCCAAGCAAAGAGGACAGCAAACTTAATGCCCTTTCCCACATCTTTGTTCTGCTCTCTTTGGAACAGACAGTAAATAACAGATCTGGAAAACAAAGAAAATTTAAGATCCTGTTATTCTCATATAATGAATGCTAGAAGGTTTGATTATTACATATTAAATATTCCAGTGTTTTAGTCGACATATAGCCAAAGAAGACCATCCATTGCATGCATAAAACAAGCAAAGATGAGCGAGGAATTAAAAGTTAATGATGCACATCAGAGCTGTGTGATGCACAGTGCCCAGAGCATGTAGCCTTTGAGACCAGGCATGTAGATACAAAACATCTCCATGGTTACATACAGATGTTAATGTAGCAGCAACCAGTCTTTTTAGCGAAAGACATGACCTGATTCTGAAAAACCTGCTCCATTTTTAACCTTTATATCAACAGCTGTGCATTTGGGGTTAAAGGAAATAAGTCAGTGCCAAGTTTTGTGTAGCTTGAACCGCTCAGTTCGTGTACCCTTGAGATGCATTTTGTTAGCAGGTTCTATGGGTTCGAGTTAGCTTTGGAAAATAGCATGATTTTTGTTCTGTCAGCATTTAAAATAAGTTCTGCATCATAGTAGAAATATTTGAACAATATTAAAAGTTGAAATCCCAAAGATGTTGGAATGGTGTGGATGCTGTGTTGTGTCATCAGAACTAAAATTAAGTTTTTGCATTTATCGATTATTGTTATTATTATTTTAAGAAATGAAAATAAGTTTCCCTAGGCATGACCACCAAGACACAGCTTTTGATGCTTGAAGAGTCCATATCATTTTTGACATGCTTTCCACATGTAAAGGAGTGTTTCCATGCGCAAGTCATCAGGACTTCACACACCACCCGAAATCTAACCAGTACTGTTTTGTGCCATGGCCAACATTTATCTACCAATCAGTCTATTCTCACAATGTGAAATCCTTGATCCACCCCTGGATTGAGAACACCATCAAAGTGTAATCACTTACTCATGTGCCATGGCTGACATTCCCTGAAAATGTCATCAAAATCCATTTATTACTTTTTGAGTTGTACCGTTCACAGTCTATCAAACAAAAAAATTAGCAAACGCCAGCAAAAATATAAGCTCCTTGGCAAAGGTACAATCGTCAACAACTGTTAGAGGTCAAGAGCTTTATGCTGTCTTTCTTCATAAAACCAGAGTGAAAGGTAGAAAAATTGAGATTTCAGTTTGAAAAAAACAATCATCTAAGTGATCACTGGCCAGTGATTCCAGTACCTCCGCAGAGCATAAAGATTAATGACAACCGTATTTAAAACTGCAGGGTCTACTTCTTTGAGCAGAAATGGGGGATTGCAATAGTGATATGTGAAAATTTAAAAGTGTAGGCCAGAGGTGGGGCACTTAAGTTAGTAAAAATGACTTATTTAAACTGTAATCAAATGCTGTGATTACAGATAGTTTAGGTAAGGGGGTATAATGTAGACCTACACTGGTAGGTCCCCATTGGAGGTTGGGGTAACAATGCATTCAAGGCACTGCCACCACTTTTTACAGGAGTATGAAAACCCAAAAAGCATATCATGAGCTCTATAAATAATTTGTGATCTATTTAATCTACTTTGACTTCAAGTCAGTTGAGAAAAAAATCCTTCTTCGGCTGTTTTTTGTAAAAGTAATGAATAACTTTAAAGAAAAGACATTGAACAACATCAGGCCATCGGCCATTTGTAAATAATTTAATCCATGCAACATGTTTAATGTGTATGCCTAAAAACAGTAGAGCACATTTCATATCCTGTTCATCAAATTCTTTAATCAAACGTTTCCAAGATTGCTTCTGCACATGCACCACCAGTTATTAAAGACAACATCATGTTAGAAACAGGTCAAGCATTGTAGCCAGGACATTTATACTTTATGGTACACAGAGCTGTTATAAAAAGCAATCTTTGATTCATCATACCCTTTTTTTTATTTTCCCTGCAAAGACAAAGTCACTTTTATGTCTACAGCATACTCAGGGCCGGCCCTCCTACAGCTTTCGTGAAAAAGATAAAAGTGAATAAATCATATGAAAAAGAGCAGCCAGACTCTTGAGCAGACACATAACAAAGAGATGCTTAGCTGATGTAAGGCTGCTGTCATGGATGGCATATTTTTAAAGCCTCTCTGGGGAGTGTTTGGTCAAATTCTAGGTGTAACTTTGTGTCTGGCAGTCTATTTTCAAAATGACTCAAGGTGGGACCACAGTCTGGTAGGCTTCTGAGTGGCACAGCAGCTACAGACAACAGAGCTGCCTCAGTGAGCAGTGGAATAGCATGCAAACAGACACGAACATTCATAAGGAGATGTAATAGTCAGTCCATTCTCATATTGATTTTATCCTTGCTATACAGATGATGTGATCATGTCAGCCTCTCTGTGATTCATCTTAATGTACATCCTGAACCCACTCCTTTACAATTACTGCTTTATGATTTCACTTCAGTAGATATAATCTAATACAATATGATTCTTATGATATAAAGAGCACACAATTACTGTTTGTAAAGTGACTGTGAGCCAGAGCATGCTAACCAGTACTTTTCTTCACACTCCTCTATCAACAGTTTGCGAACATCTAGGAACTGAGGGCATTGAAAGTTACAGTACAGAAAGTAGAATCCTTGGCTCTCCTTGTTTAATGGATTGAAGTTGCTTAACACTGCATGACTGCTTGTGTTGTTAACAGGCCATGGACACATGTTTCTGTCTACAGGGGCCTGTTGCACAAAACCAAGATAAGGGATTAAACCGGGATATCTTGGTTGTCCTGGATCAATTAAGCCATGATTTGGTTGCACAAATGTCAGATAGGGGGAAGTGGGATATGTTTTTACATATGTTACCGTGGAGATTTATTCTGTAGCTCTAGCCTGCTCCAGACCAGGCTGAATTCCAGGATTTATTTAATCTCATACCTTTTCTTAGTCAGCAGTCCCTATAAACTGAAACCAATTTTTATTCCACTGCCCACTAGACATTGTTATCACATTCAACAAGACCCACTTTCATTATTTGAACATTTGTCATCATTAATTGCTGTGATTTTAGATAAATGTATAAATTACATGTATGATTTACATGATTTTGCAATCATTAGATAAGGGTTATCCGAAAAATGCACATCCCATATTAGTTAAAATAAAAGTCAAAGAGTCACCTGGTGTTTCTTTATTGAATAGGGATATATCAGAGCAGGTAAACCATCAGCTCCTTTAAAACTGAAGACATACAGTGCTCAACAAGTTAGAAAGCACAGAATCAAAGCATATTAACAAAATCAAATCACAAAAATCAGTGAAAAAATCCACTTTCAGTATATATTGAAACTAATTTTTACTATTAACTTTTAAAAAAGAAAGGTTCGCAGTGCTTCAAATAACGCACTGTTATTACATAGAGGAAATGTAGTTTATGTAAAGAATCATTGTGTGCTAAGTACGAGGTAATTTAAATTGGATGGCGTTGATTCCTGCACTTAAAATTTATGACAATTATTATTATTTGTTGCCCCCTTTTTAAAAGGTTTTTATTTTATGGTAAGGGTATGTATTTGTTGAGTATACAACATTTTCAACACATTTTCTTATAAATGACAGACAATGGTAAAACAATGCAATTAGATTTCTTATGTAATCGTATGTAAATCACAGATGGAGGGGGGCATCATATGAAATCTTGCATGGGGCCCCACATTAGATAGAGACGGCTTTGCATGCATGCGCAAACTCGTGTACACTTGCATACATATAATTCAACAGCATAGGAGCATGCAGCATAAGGAGCAAATGTGGATGTTTCAATTTCATTTTCACATGCAATTCAGCAAACTCATTATCAGGGCACTATTATGATTTTGGAGATGTTTATGAACTGTTTGACTCGATATTGTGATGTTTCAGTGGAGCATGGAGTGTGTATCAGTGCTCTGCTTATGCATTCAGGCGGTCGCAGAGTTTTCTTTCGTTGTTATGTCTCACTGTGGCAGTGTTTAGCCTTTTTTTTAAAATTTGGTCTTTTACCTCCTAATGTGCCTCCATGAGGACTTCTTGCTTCGATGAGACAACCACGCCACTTCTGTTGTCATGGTGAATCCGTGATTCTGTGATCTGTCCCGGGGTCTGTTGAAGGAATCGTGTGCGCACTGATCCAGGGTGGGTTACACTTGGCTTGAAAAATCCGTGTGCTCTTATCCTCCCTTGGTCTTTTGTGCAACCAAATAAGCCTGAACCCTCTTGATTTGGATTTTTGTGTTGAGCCAGGCTTCATCATTTATCCTGGATGTCTGAATCCTACTTTTGTTTAACAGGCCCCAGGTGTTCATTGAGCATTCCATAACTTTTTTAGTCTTGTCTAGCTGCTGTCCCAACTGTTTTTGTAATGTGCTGTGCCATCAATCCCAGTTGTCATTTAGCAAGAGAAGGAGTACACTCTTAACTGTTGTTTAGTAATTCACATGGGCTGGAAGACAAAATCAAACAAGTATTTGCATTCACACCTTTGGAGGATTTGGTCCTGGAAAAACAAAACAGACCTGAGGAGGACTAGAGGTACAAACAAACTCGACATATCACAATAAAGGAGAAAAAGAAACCTGTTTATCTCTGGAGAAACAGTGGAAAATCCTTCACCGATTACTGATCCCCTCACTAATTTGTTTAAAGGACTGAACTGAGGTGTTAGGAAAATAAACGAATAAACAAGTCCTGACTCATGTCCTGCTTTTGCTTACAAACTCTCCATTCTCATTGTGATTCTGAGATCACCTTCTCTTTCACATATAATTACTGGTGAAAATCACATCTGAAATCTTCCCATGTGTAACTTTGGGACTGTCTGATGGACAACACTGGTGCCACTGTAATAGCAAAGCTCGATCAATAACAACAAACTCTGCATGATGTGCAAAACATAATGAGATCTTTGAGCCAGGACTGAATGGGGCTTCATTCAGTGGATTTTCTGAGCGAGAGCCTGGTGTCTGATCACTTTCAGCGGTCATGCCCTCTTCATTTTTATTCCTACAGCTAGCTGGGGATCTTAGTTATCCTGGAAATAGGCTTTTGGGTAGGAAAAAAATGAATAGAATACATTAAGGTGTTAGAGATGAGTGATACATTTCAGCTCAGTCTCTCTCTCTATATATATGTCATATCTTTTTCATTTCTCATTTTTCACATTGTGAGGTCTCTAAAAAGGTTGAGTGGACAGCCTTAAAGATTAAAGCCTCTTAAAGTCTATTTAGAATGAGGCAATTCAGGTAATGCCAGGGCGTCACTGTACCTAGTGTGAGCCTTTCATCACGTTTATGTGCGTCTTATTTCTTTTCTGTTGCATCAAGCTCCAAGATACGCTGATACCTCCCAGGTTAAGAGGGCCTTCATTAATGAACTGACTCTACCTACAGTCCAGTTGTTATATTGCAGATTTTTTTTATCCTACATGTGTTTGCCCCTCAGCACCCAGGAGACATGATTTGAGACTTTTTAATGAATTTTATGCCTGAAGATTTTGGTTGTGGTACATTAACAAACTCCAATTCCAATGAAGTTAGTAATGTGAAGAAAAAAAATTAAATACTTCTGGACCGAGAATCAATTCAATACACGACAGAAACACAACATTTAATGTTAAACTGATAAACGTAATTGCTTTTTTTGTATTCAAAATATTGTCTTATTTTGAAATTGGGCCTGCAACATGTTCTAAGAAAGCAGGGACGTGTTTACCATTTTTAATAGTTCCTTCTAATGACACTCAATAAGTCATTTGTTAACTAAAGGCACTTAGTGCTGAAGCTTTCAGGGTAGATTTTTTTCTCTTTCTTGCTTGATTTGAGACTTCAATTGTTAACAGTCTGGAGTCTCTGTTGTCAAATTTTGCACTTTATAATGCTCAACACATTTTCAGTCAGATACAGATCAAGATCTCAGGCAGGCCAGTCTACTCTCATTTACTACAAAGTCATTTGAGGCTGTTGTAACACATGCAGAATATGTCTCATCATTGTTTTGCTGATTTAAGCAGGGGTATCCCTGAAAAAGATTATGCTTGGATGGCAACATATGTTGCTCTAAAACCGGTATTCATCTTTCAGCATTTTGGTGCCTTCATAGATGTGAAAATTAAAGATCAAAAGCACTCCAGCAACACTTGTAGTTCAGGAAACAACTGTTTCCTCAATAGAAGAGTATATTGAAACTGGTTATGTTGCCATGTTCTCATGCAGGGCCAATACTTGAAAGTAATCCTCTCACCTCGAATTGATTCAGTGCAAATCCAGGATAGAATTGTAAGAATAGTCAAGCACAGGACACAGCTCCTTGGACTGTGTGTGTGTGTCAGTTAGTGTGAGACATAAGGAAGAAGAAAGAGGCACACAGAACGAGAGAAAGAAGAGAGCTTTCAAGAATGATGACAAGTAATGGTTTTCCGGCCCTATAGTATTGTAGGTGCAATTTGTTGTACAAGTATAAAAATGCTGAGCCGAGTAACAAGAACTCATCACCACTGCTATTGTGGCAGCAACCTGCTCCATCCCTCTGCTGGACAGCTTCTGTGTTGTAGAAGCCTGTGATAAATAATTGAAATGTTGACTCAGCCCAGTGGTCCGGGTCAGAACAAGCTGTATTCGTCTGTGTCTATGTGAGTGTGTTGCTGAGTGTTGCCTACTTGTGTGTCACCCGTGAAGTTTGAAAGACCTAAGAGGCTGCTTGTAAAAAGGCATCATTGTATATTCAGCAGGGAGAGAGGGCAGAAGGTTTGGACAGATATGGAGGAAAGAGGGATGGAGAGTAGATAAGGAAAGTGGAAGGAGCGAGAGGAAGTGTGAAATTGAATAGCTGTTTTCCACCGCCCAGCTGATGTGCCTCCCATCCCACCACCACTCAATAATGTTTGAGCTAGCTGTGAGTACTGCGGCTGCAAACACACCCAATAACACACAAATAAACTTACCAAACATGCTGTCGGCTCGTGTAGATACTGTGACCGAACAAAGGAGGCAAGCCTCAGCTGGAACCTGCAAGTATTTTCAGGACATAATTTATGTCTGCAATTAACTCAGGGAGGTGTAAAGGCTCGAAGCTCTCTGCTGGATGCACATTTCTCCAGTAACCTCAGGGCAAACCGCTCGTCATGCTTTGATTTGAACACAGCACAGGAGGAAACACAGAGGCTGCTCTCTAAGATCCAACAGGAAACCTCAGTTTGTAAAACTATTTCTGAGGTGAGTGGAGAACCCGCTCATAAATATGTTCTCATAGATGTTTGTATCTTCCCTTTTCCCCTTTTGTGAAAGTTTAATCCCGTTTATCACAGATTTGTATTTTTTTAAAAGTCTTTTTGAGCAACATGTAACTTTTTCATTGAAAAATAGAGGGAAATGTTTGGATGGCTCACTTGATAGACTGACAGTGTTTCTGGTGGATACATGGGTAGATGGTTGGTGTTTCAGTTTGATGAATGGATAGATGCTCTGTAATTTGTTCTGATGCATGGATGGATGGTCAGTGTTCCGGTTGGATGCATGGACGGATAGTCTGTGTTTTGGTTTTGGAAGTATTCAGGGTGGTTGGTCGCTGTTTTGGTTGTATGGGTAGATTTTTTAGTTGGATACATGGATGCATGTACAGATAGTTCATGTTTAGTTTGAAACACGAAAATGACTCTTAATAAATGTTCTTGTCACGCAACATGAAACCTTTTTTTAATGAATAACACATAGATGGATGAATAGATGGATGGATAGACGGATGAATAGATGTTGCTTTGGGTGGATGCACAGATGGATGGTCTGTGCATATGTGAGAGACCTGGATGGATTCTCTGTGTTTTGGTTGGATGGACGTATGGATGGATGGTGAGTCATGTTTGGTTGGATGAATGATTGAGTGGTCAATAATTTGATTGGATGGTCAGTATTTTGGTTTTATGGATACATGGATGGATGGTCAATATGTTTTGTTTGATTGAATGATATTTTAGTCAAGAGTATGATGACACTATATTTTTTCACAAAAGTTTCTAAAATCCCTGAACTGAACTTTCAGTTCAGAAAATTGCTGGTTTATTCCTGTTAAGTAAAAAAATGCATTCATGCCAATGCAAAGTTTCTAACTTGCACTTTTTCCAGGACATTTGCAACCCTTATTGACATCACTAAAATTCAAAATTGATTGTATAAAATTTATTGAAATTCCTTTATTTCCAAACAATTTGCAACAACAAACTTTAGATGTTAGCAACATTATAATTGAGCAAAATGGGTTTCTCCACTGTTTCTGATCAGACAGCACATTTCTTGGCTTTCCAAACTGTATTTTTATTTTTCATTTATTTATTTTTTGCTTAATTACTTTCTGTTGATTATACATAGTGCTGTGTAAGAATCACAGCACAAACCTTCAATCTAATTATTTAAAAAAAATGTAACTCTTTTTTTATATGAAAAAGTACTTGTCACTCTCCATATTAGTGAGTTGGTTTTATAAGCTTATAACCCAAATAAACTACAAAAAAAATAATGTATGGTGGTCAACACAGTATTCATTCAGTAGCAGAGTGTTTTTCTTTTTTCCTTTTCCTGAAAAACATCTGTTTGTGAGATAGGAGATTTGTGTCTAACAGCGATGTTTTGAGAGTGACGTGCAGTTGCACTTGGAGACCTCAGGTGGTTGCCAAAGTGCACTTAAATGAATTTCCATACACTCTTGCTTTAATCCTTCTCTCTGGCATTTGAGTTAACATTGAGAAGGGAAAACATTGTCTTCAAGCCAAACAGATCATAATTCACATCGTTCAGTGTCAATACTGGCTAGGTGAAGGAAGCCACATTTTCAGTGGCCTTTAGTGGTGCTGTAATATGTCAGAGAGATTTTCTCTTTGAACCTGTCATCTCAGAAAAGTACTTTGCACCTCTAACTGGGCGTGAATACAAAGCAGCAGATTCTGAAAATAACCTAGTGGTTTTAGAGTAGATATAAAATCAATTACTTTTACAACTGTGCATTATCAAGGACTACCATAAGATAAGTCAGTTAAGCCCAAACAGCATAATTATTTTTAACAATATATGGTACAGTGATGGCTCTATGCACTACTGTCTAAAGAGCTAAAAGAAAGAAATACATTACTTGTCTTTATTTACGCAAGATTAGAGTTAAATAATCGTTGTGATGATGTCAGATGTTTTAAGTCCCTTTCAAATCAGATTTTCAAAGAAAAAAGCAAAAATGTGTTAATTTTCCAACTTAAAAAGGAGTCAGGGTCAGCTGCCTACTCCCTCAGTGCACATCCATCTTAACCAAACATGTCAGGTTGATCTTTCAGGATGTTCTATATATTTCTTTTACTCGTCCGTCTTTGCCACAGTCCATATAAAGTATTTGGGGATGGCAGAACCTTTCAAAATTGGATGTTGTTGCAACAGACGCTATTGCTGATGTAGAGAGGACAAAACAGAAGCCAATGTGTGATTAAACAACAAAACATGTTGGAAGAGAAACAACAACACATTTACATCTAGAAATTTCTTCAGGTTTATTTGTTCTTCATTTGATGCCACCAAAGCTGGTAGAATTCATGCTAATCACTGTACTAGCAGCCATTGTTTACAGACGTATAGTCACATTTTCACCTACTTATTCTAATGTGTTTGTTTGCTATGTGTACAGTTTATTGATCTAGATGTTTTGTATTATATGTCATTTTTTGACCTTTAATGCATGCTACTTCCCCTTGTTCTTCCCCTTGTACTGCTGCAACACCTGAATCTCCCATCAGAGAATCAATAAAGGTTATCCTGTCTTGTCTTATATTCTGTCATCACGCTCTTAGCTCCTGTCTCTTCTATTTCAATAGATGCTGATTAGACAGTGCCTATGCAGACTGAGCTTGATAGTAACAGCTTGGAGCTTTGCAAGATTAGTCTGCCTAGTGACAGAAATTGAACCTGGTGTATCCAGCTCCACTGCAAAACAAGCTGCATATAGCATTTTGTAAGTTTAGCAGCAAGCCATAGCTATCTCATTAGAAGTACATACTGTTTTGGTGCCTTTGTCCACCCTGTGTTTTAAAAGGCTCATGTTATGATGGCCACTATGTCAAATTAAGCAGTCAAAGGCTACATTCACACTGCAGGCAAAATTAGCCAAAACAAGACTTTATTGTCCATATGTATCCCATATCTGATCTTTTTATGACAGTCTGATTGGCACAAATCAGATTTGTTCAAATAAGACCAGGCCACTTTCAAATGTGGTCCTACATTGGATTGGATTTTCAAAGCAACCTCTTTCTGAACGGTCACGTCACATTTCATCAGTTTGTAGAATGTCTCTCTTTGAAGAGAGACAGACATGCTACAGTCTTCTCCAGAGAAGGTGAGATGTGACATGGCTAAATGTAAACAACAGACATAACAATTATGTATGAACTCTGTCAGTGAAGCCCCTCACATCAAAATCCCACCACGTTTGACTCAGACTCTGCATCCACACATACCTCTGTGCAGAGGTAGCAGCCACCGCTCTACAAAAGGCCATCATTAAAATCTGTGCTCTTTTTAAAAAAATCTTTTTTCTTCTTCCATAAACAGCATGCTGCGTGTGACATCCAGTCTTCTCTGCATGTGGGTCACTGCAGGACTGTGGATGGTTCAAACTGAAGTCTAATGGCAGTCACACAAAATGAAGAAAAGCAAATACTGGAGCGAGTCAACAAAAACTCAGAATTGAGTTTTAAGACCTGCAGTGTGAACATACCCAGAGAACCATGTAATTGTTCGGTGACTTGGCCATTAATCATGTCAAACTACATAACTTAGACCACCTACACATAGCAAAAGACATG
This sequence comes from Scarus forsteni, assembly GCA_036419115.1. Taxonomy (NCBI): domain Eukaryota; kingdom Metazoa; phylum Chordata; class Actinopteri; order Labriformes; family Labridae; genus Scarus; species Scarus forsteni. The sequence goes on along the minus strand of JAZDUH010000229.1, from coordinate 9,161,122 downwards.
TCTTTTTCTTATTCTGTGTTAGATGTCACTCTGTCACACAGCATAAAGGCAGGGATATTTTCAGAGCTTTGAAAACGTTTTCCTGTCCTATCATCAGGCAACATCTTTGGTTTGTTTACATTTATCATTAGCAATCATGTAGAGAGCTCTGCATGAAGGCAGAAAGTAAAGTTTTGTCATTGGTCAACATCTCTGGTGTGACAGAACAAATCATGGGCATGAGGCAAGTAGTTTCTGAAACCTTTATTCTGTTGGATCGGGCAATAATCTTGCAGAAATCACGCAGTTTGACCTTGGCATTTTGCAAAAAAAGACTAAAGGCAAGACAAAGAGGACAGTGACGGATGAGGCAAGGAGCAGATGAAGAGAAGGTGACTGAACAGGGTGGTTGGCAAGATCAAATATTAGACAGGCTTTTACATGTTGGAGAGAGCTTTGAGAAACAACAGGCTGCAAATCAAAGGCTGAGTCTGCTTTGTTATTGTTGGATGGGTGAGGGAAGCCATAGTCGACGTTTTGTTTTGTTTGTTAGAATTGGATATTATGAAGTTATCTTTTTTGATTAAAAAAAATCATCCAGTTATCTCAATAAGCATTTGATGAATTAGCCTAGCACAAGAGGTCTTTGCATCAACAGTGGAACTCTATGCAAACAGTTTGCAACAAATAGGCAGTTGACACTAGAAAAGTGTTCTACAGCAGTTCATTTACCCTTGCAGGGCTTCTTGAGGGAGTGTGGGAGTTTGCCTATTCAGTCTGCATGTGTTTTGTGGGCTTGGAGAAGGTCTACAACCCTGTCCCTTGGGGGAAGCTGTGGATCTAGAGAGTTCTGTATGCATCCTTGGCCCAAAGTCGGATGCCTTACCAGTGCACGTTGGCCTCTGCCACGATTGCCCATTGTCACTGATTCTTTTTGTAACTTTCATGGACAAGATCTAAAGGCACAGCTGAGGGGAGGAAGGTGTTTAGTTTGGGACCTCAGAATTTCGCCTCTGCTCTTTGCAGGTGATGTTGCTTTGTTGGTTTCTTCAGCTGGGGACCTTCAGAAAGGCTCTGGAACATTTTGCGTGTCAAGTGGCTAGAAGGAGAATGAGCACCTCGAAGTCTGATGACATGGTTCTCTGCTGGAAAAAAAGGTTGATCATTCCTTCCAGGTGGGGAGCAAGTCCTTGCTCCAAGTGAATGAGTTTATGAATCTTGGGGTCTTGCTCAAAGGTAAAATAGACTGAGAGATGAATAAATCGTTTGGTGCATCATCTGTTGTGTTGAAGACTGTACAGAACTGTTGTGGGGAATAAGAAGTTAAGTTGCAAGGCAGAGCTCTCCGTTCACCGCTCTATCCTTATTCCAACTCTTATGGTCATGAGCTCTCTGTACTGAAAGAAAGAATGAGACTGCAGATACAAGCAGTTGTAGTGAGAGTGGAGGAGGGAGGGTTACTAGGCTCAGCCTTACAGACAGGGTGAGGAGGTCAGACATCCACAGGGATCTCAAAGTAGAGCCGCTGCTCCTTCGCATTGAAGGAGTCAGTTGATGTGGTTCCAGCATATAACAAGGATGTTTCTGGTTGCCTTCCTGTGGAGTTTTCCAGGCATGCCCAACTGGGAGGGAACTCCAGGGCAGACCCAGAACCTGCTGGAGGGATTATGTATCCCATCTGGCCTGGGAAGGTCATGGAATTCCCCAGGAGGAACTAGGGATTGTAGCAGGGAATACTAGGCTGACCAGCTTGGCGTGCTGCCTCCAGACCCGGCCCCAAGATAAAGTGGTGGAAGATGGCTAGACAGCTACACTCAGAGGCTTATGGAGGTTGCTTGTGAGTCACAAAATCAGATGATTCCATATTAAATCTTGAGTCTTTACAAGGGAGAATTTCTGGTCAAATTATGGTAAATGGTAAATGGTCTTGAGCTTATATAGCGCTTTTCTAGTCTTTGACTACTCAAAGCTGCTTTAAACCGCAGGTCACACCTACCCATTCACACCCATTCACTCTCACATTCACTCACTGATGGTTTTTGAGTTTCTATGTTAGTTATCCATCAGTATCTCTAACACATTGTCGCACTTTCATGCCCATTTACACGCCACTGACGCAGCAGTGGGAGCAACTTGGGGTTAAGTGTCTTGCCCAAGGACACATCGCCATGTGTCGCCCGGAGCTGGGCTCAAACCTGCAACCTTTCGATCACTGACCAAGCGCACTATCCCACTGCGCCACCAACGCCCCTTTACTGACCCTGTGGCAACAAATTCAAGTGTTGTCTGTTGAAGTTATCCAATCTAAATCATCCTTTTTGTAATTTATGATGCTGAACTTTCAGCAGATATCCTGTACTTTTGGACATTACATCCTCTCATGAAAAACAATGTATTGAATTTGTGCACAGAGTAGGTGCAAATTCAGATGACTCATTAGAAAATCCCTTTGAAGAATCAGAATCAGAATCAGATTTATTGGCCAGGCATGTTAGGCATACTATTAGACTCTAGTTTTCTTTGCTCTAAATGTGATGTTCAAACATACATAAACACAAGCAATAGAAAAATGTGAATTTAAATTTTGAATTCAAATGCAATTAAAATACAAATGAAATATGTGCTTACAAGCTAGGATTTGAAGGCTAAATAAATGAATGGCATGAGTTGCAGCATACAATAATGGAGTTTTAACACCACAAACTAGTATGCTTCAGTTGCAGAAGATGTCATTCAGTGCCATGGAAAATCTAACATATCTGACTAATTTGCAGACTTTGCTTACCTAGTGCAACACCACAACAAACACTTTTGCTTGGGGATTAATGCCTCTTCCTAATGTTTCCCAGGTGATCAATGCTTGTTAAGATAAGGTATTTGAAGAGATGATTACTGTCTGCAATATTTAAAGCAGAAATTGTGCAGCTAAAGGCATAAACAGTTCCACTGCTTTTTTACAGCTGATTGACATGTCGGAGCTAATCCACCAGGGGATTTTTAACACACAATGCAGACAGATGAACTACCATTCACGAGGCAAGCAGCTTTGAAATCCTCTAACAACCAATTTTGAATGGATTATCCTTCTTATATTATGAAAATTGTCCAATAAAACTTAAATACCAGTGTTCAGTTATTTTCCATGTTTTGATTTTGGACAAAGAATTAAAAAAGTGAATGTAATTATAGTGTTTTTCCTTTAAATCGTCAATATATTGGCATGCATACAGAGGATTGTAAGTAGCTCTGTCCCTTAAATTAAATCTGTGATGTTACTTAAGCCAAATTAGCGGTACATCAAGAATGTATTACCTATTGCTGATGGATTATCATTCACATTTTCCCCCTGAATCACACACTTGTACTCTCTTTTCTGTTAAATACTGTATACATAAAGCATTGCAGCATAAGCGTTGAAGTTTTACATTTTATAACATTACCAGGGACGTTAGGGTGTGTGACAGAAAGAGAGCACGGGTATAATTAACATTTAACAATGTGTTTACCTCTGTATTTATTAACAAGCTAACAATCTGCTCCTCCAGATCTACCTGAATGAGGTCTTCTCTGTATTGATTCACCAACTAACTTGTTAGTTGTTTCTCAGTGGCCATATATGAGATTCTTATTAGTTCTGATTTGAGGGCATTTTAACCTTTGATCTCAGCTATTGAGTCAAACATATCAGTGTTCACCTATTTGTTGGTAACCAGAGTTGGCTTGACAGTATTATGTTTTGCTCATAATAGTCATATTTAGGTAAATTTGACTTATACAATTAGAAATGCATTTTTTCCCATATAACACTCCCTCTTTTGAGGCTTTGGGGTGCTCAATTCAGTTTGTAAAGAAGTTCCAGCTTCATCTCTTTTCAATGCAGGCCGGTTTTACTTCTGAGCCGATACAAAAAGCAATAGTTTAGAATAATTCAGGTTCAGAGGTTTGGGGAGACAGAAAAGCAGTCCAAGGAAACAGAGGCAAAAGGTCAGGCCCAAAGCACAGAGCATCGAGCTGATGTCTTCAGGTGAGGCCAGTAACCTGAAGGAAGCAAAGAAACTTAATAAAAGAGATGAACAAAACCAGTAAAAAGGAATCATCTGTTTTTGGTCTTTGGTCCTGTTTTATGATATATGGGGTTATATAAACACCTTCTTATCAACTTTTAATTCTCTGCTGCCTTTTTCTGATTTTGTTCCTTTACCAAAAAGCTACAATGTAACACAACAAATTTCCATAATATCCTGATGCATTTTCCTATAGAAGAATCATACAGGCACATTAATTAATCAAATGACACCAAGACCCACACCATCAAAATGAAAAAGGCTTTTTTCAGTAACTTGATTGCCTTTATATTTTTAATCTGTTTATAGATCTTGATTTGTTGCTATTGTAAAGCATATACTCTCATCAAATCACATGTCCTGGATGTTTAGTATTTACTACATTACAAGTTGCTTAAAGCTGATTAGCATTTTAGCTGCTTGGAAATACTTACATGTTGTGTTGTCATCATAGACTTACATTTGCTTTATTTTGTCTTATCCCAAAACTGTGCCCGCATAAAAATATTATTCATGACAATAGGAGCAGCCAAGGCAGTCTCCACATGCATTATCTATTAGAAATAGGTGTGAGGACTTTAGAACTTCTTTTGGATGGTCTTATTTGAACGACTTTTCACTACTTATGCACAGTGCACAGTTAAGGTTACATTACTTTATGCCAGACAGTGTTAAATATGTAACCAACCTCTCCTGATTCACTTAACTGTATGAGTCCTGTAAGAAGGGAAAAAAGTAACAAAATAACACATGATAAACAGAGGTATAACTTCTCAAGTCACGGCTCTGGCTGTACACTGAGAGTGAGTTTTATAGCAAAACAACTGCTTTATATCTGATGCGGCAACCAATGGAATTAAGAAACAGAAAAAAATAAATTAAAAAATAAACATGCAAATCAGCTTGTTGACATCCTGTATAAGAGTTTAGAATTTATTTGAAGAAAAATGATGGTAGCATTTGCTTCATAGATATTAATAATGCTTAATGCTAAATGCTTAACCATGAACTTAACAATTGTGCTGCTTCTCTGCTAATCCTGTTAGCATAGTTTAGCTTTCAGCTTGTGAGGACAAAAGGGTAGAAGAGACTATTCTGAAAATGTACTAATGAGTGCAGCTTTGCACTTGTTGATTGTGATGGACAGTTGATTGTGTTTTTCGAGCCAGGGTAAAAGCCTTATGTCAATAACTAATGCATAGTCAGCAGATAAGCAGAGCAGCACAACTGTGTTTTGAGCACTCAGTGTTAAAAAAAGTTAACTGACTACAGTCTCATGGGTAGATTTTAACAAGGAATCACAATGGCTTGTCTCTTTTAGTCTATCCTATGGTGAATTTTAGGTTATCTTTGGTATCCATTAAGGTGTCATTTATTAGGGTCTCCGACCCAAGAGAAAGGACCCCTCTAGCTAGAGATTCATTTTAATATATTTTTTTTCTATTCTCATGAGTTCTTCTCATAGCATTAATTACTGTATTATTAAGAAACATGAAATCTTTGGTACCACGAGAATGTGCTACATTTGAAGGAAGCCAAGGATGCTTAATTCTGTGAGAACTGGTGTCTTACAAGTCCAAAGAGGCAGCCGGTAAGATGCTGGACTCTCATACAATTGTACTTTAAAAGGCTGTTTGGTGGTATTGGATGTTCTGTTGCTGTGCTGTGGTCTCGATGTGAGGGCGCGTGGAGACATGCAGTGCAGCCTTTGTTGAATGGACTTTGGGAGCATGTCTTCCTTAGTTTATAAAATTATTTATTTGTTTACATTTTGGGTCAGAATAATTTAAGACAGTTCAGATAAGCTTTTCGAAGTGATGCACAAGGTGCTGATGGTAGGCGTGCTGATCAAAAGTTCTAGAGGAATTTGTTGTTTCTCAAACGGTTTCCGAATGACAGGCCTTCAAAGTTTGTTAACCCCAAAGCAGCCCAGCTCCTCCTACTCAAATGAATGGGTGAACAAGAAACAGCTTCACATAAGCTGTGGAAGTTAGGCCTCTACACAAAAAAAAAACAAATGTCCTATTAAAAAAATATATGTGGATGAATTCTTGACAAAATGTACAATCAAAATTGTAAGGTACACACCTCAGTCTAACTTTGAGCAAGTCGAAGGGGATGACAAGGGATGAAACCCTTGCTAATGTCTCTAATATTTGAGTACATATTTCATCACAGTAAACAAGCAATAATATAGACAATGAGACACCAACAGCTAGGCTAGAGGGAAGCAGCCTGGGGGGTTTATCTATTGCTGGAGCCATAAAAAGGCAGAGATACCAGACCTTTAAAATTGATTTGTTTATTGATTTATTGTAAGCAGATAGAGGAAACAACACAAGAATGGTTTGTTAGGTTGTCCTGGCAGCCTGATAGGATGGTGCTGTGAATGAAATGTCTAAGGAAGTTGTCGTTGTAGACGTGACGGCTTACTGAATAGTTTGTCTGGTGTTGATGGGACGATTATCAGAATGATGTCAAGTGAGAGTGCAATCTAGCCGGAAACTTTAGGATGGTGTTACTGAAAAACAATTATTTCTGTTAAACTGGATCATATGAGGGTGATATAATGGGCAAGAAAACACTCATGGACGTGAACAAAAGAGCAAACAATGACTGAATTTTAAGACAAAGAGACTTTAAATATAGGCTAAATGATGATCTGATATGAACAAATAATAAAATTGACCCTAAGATTAATAGGAGGGTTTATTCTTTTGTCTGATGTTTTAAATATATGTTTTAAATATGTATATATATATATATATATATATATATACACACATATATATATATATAATATATATATATATATATATATATATATATATATATACACATATATATATATACATATATATATAAATATATATATATATATATTTATATCCTTATCTATATATCCATCCATCTATCTATCTATCTATCTATCTATCTATCTATCTATCTATCTATCTATCTATCTATCTATCTATCTATCTATCTATCTATCTATCTATTATGATAATGATGATTGTATTTATTGTTATGGATGCACAATATTATGGGTACAAAATAAGAATCAGGAAATAATAATTTTAATATAATTACCTGCTTATTTGAATATTTCTTTGAGGAACAGGTCATTTTTAAGTATGCTGAGACAATGCTGTAGCTGATGGAGACAAAGAAAGCTCAGACACAGCTTCTTTAGAAGGACTCAACTTTCCCTTTTGTCCTTGAAAAACTCTGTTTTCCAAATAAGGACTCAGCCAGTCCCTGATCCTCAAACACAACAGAAGAATTGGGGGGGATTTTCAAGCAACGACGTGAAGGCTGTGTCTTGATCTCTTCGTAGATTTCTTTGGATCTGGTGGCGGTAGGGAGGGGAGACAAAAAGGATTTTTCAATCTTCTCTTCTCTTCTCTTCTCCCTACTGTCATCATTGTGTTGGTGCCCACGGTCCTGATGATCTCTTGAGTATGATGGTGAATTGAAAAACAATCAGGAGTGCTTACATTACAACAGGGATGTACGAGACACAGCTTGGATCAAAACTTTGGAGGAGAGAAGCGTCAGTATCCCTTTTCCTGTTTTTTCATTTTGAGAAAATGCGCTCTCCATGGTGCTGATCACTGACACCACATCACGCTGCTACGTCACTGAAAGTGGCATCGAGTTCAAGAAGCATTGACAGTTATGACAAGATGAGTGGCAAATTATGTCATGAGGAAAATAATCCTATTTTTTTTTTGTCTCCAGTCCACGTGCAGAAGAAATTTTAACAGGTCTACCAACAGAAACTCATCCCAGTACTCACCCTCACAGCTAGCAGATTACATCTGAAACTTCAACACACTCAGGTTAGCTTATTCAGCTGGCACCTTTCAGAAACCAACATTATTACCTCCGCCAAGGAGGTTATGTTTTCAGGAGAGTTTGTTTGTCTGTCCGTCTGTGAACAAAATAACTCAAAAAGTGATGAATGGATTTGGATGAAATTTTCAGGAAATGTTCAGCATGGGAAAAGGAAGAACTGATTCGATTTTGGTGTTGATCTGAATCAGCGTCTGGCCGCCATGATGAAAAATGTGATTTTCATGAATAACTACTGAACTAAAATAGATATCATGATGAATCCAGTTGTGAATGGTATGTTTTCATGGGGTGAAAACATACCATTCCCCAAAAATGGGGTGGAATCTAAATATTTCGATGAAATAAAGGTAGGACGAATATTTATGGTGAAAATCACAATATGGGTGAGGACTGTGGCGCTGGCGGAGGTCTGTGCTCTCCGAGTGCTTTTCTAGTCTTTGTATATGTTCTCTTAACCCTATACTACCATAAGGGTCATCCTAACTAGTATACCTATCTGTTAAAACATTCTTACTTAACAGGATTTGTACAGGCTTGCCTTAACTTTTGTAAAGCACTGAAGAAGCTGGGTGTAAGATTTGAGAAACATCTAAGTTTAAACTAGCTTAATAACTATAACCCCTTGTATTTTATTAGCCTTTAAATATCAATTTAAAACAGATATTGCATTTAAACCATGTAAAGAGGTAAAGAGGTGCTGATTGATATTATTTATAATGGAAGATATTACTTACATGAGCCAGGTCAGCCAGTTAGTTGAATTTGGTGATTGAAGGTTCCTTCCTCTTTGAATGACAGAAAGCGGCCCATGCAAACTCTTTGTGTGTTTAACAGATCAAAATCAATAAGAAAAACAAAAAAGAATTTAGATACTTACCATACACCACTGTGAGGGACCATCAGCACCTTGCTCCTTGATGAAGAAGTGTTTGGTGTATGCTATCTGCAGAGTCTCAACCAAGTACTTCATCTGCACACAAAGTGAACACAATAGAGTTAGATAATGAGATAATGCTGCACATCAGATTTACAGAGTGGTTGAGCATACATATGGTTTGATCCTCTCAGAGGACTGGAAAAAGGTTGTTGCCGGTGAACAGGAAGGCTGGCATGCGTCCCACATAATGATGGCCTTGGTAATTTGTTTTCCTAGATAACTTTCTGGAGCCCTGAGGAAATCAAGACAAAAGTCAGAGGCTAAAAATCTGTTTTGAAACATAACAGCCAAAAGATCTTTACAGTGTACCAAAGCTGCAGCATTCACAGTGGAGGCATGGAGGCAAAAAGGCCATGGCCATGAAGCTCCTGACTTGATACAGCAGTGTGTATGGGGATAAAGACAAATTAGAGGATAGGCCTACCTAAATAATTATAATAACAACTGAAAACTCTTGCCCTTTTCACTCATGTAGCACTGAAATTTCAGGGTTTTCCTGAAAGAGCGAACACGGTTCTCTTTACATTACTAACCCTTCTAATTTCATCCATGGATATTTTTGGTGTACAAAAAAAAAAAAAAAAAAAAAAAAAAAATAGTGGGCCAACAGCATGTCTAAGTGTGATTAATTTTATCAATGGCAGGAACACAAGTACTGTAGGGAGGTACTTATTAACTAAACTTTCTGTTACAGGCCATCCCAGTCATCTAAGGTGAGCACAAGGCTAATGCAAGACATTTTGATCACATAGTGTGATCACTTTGATAAATATGAATAGTTTCAAATCCTATCACCTCAGGTGGAGGATAAGCTATTTGAGATTAGCATGCAGAACTCACCAGGAGGCATAAGGCTGTCTAGATCAAAAGCACATGTCATGGCCAAGATGAAGAAGAAAAAATGATTCCTCCACAAAAGACCTTGCATTCATCCTTCCTGTGTGAAAATTTTGACCTTTTAAATTTGCCTTCATTCAGCAGTCATGACACAAATCATCAAAAGATGTTCTGGCACATTACAGAGATCATCATGTTCTGAAGGCCTTATTCAAATTCAGCATTACAAAAGTTCCACCAAGTTCCCTGTGTCATGCAAGATTTATGGGAATATTTTTGTGTAATTGTACATGGAGTTCTCAGCTACCAGACAGTTAGGGCTGTGCACAGAGTGCAGCAACAAGAAGATAGTGTCGAATCAAAGCAGCTGTGTAGTTGAAAATGAAGTGGGTATAAACAAAATGTTTTAGCCTATTTTGGAAGTTTTTGTGGCTTTTTTCTTCCATCGTTCCCATAAAAAAGCGATGTATTGCAATAGTAACTGTCCCAAGTTTTTTTGAAAAGAGATATAACTGAGCTGTGACACTGTGGCACATGGTCAGGCTCATGCCATGTCCCTCACACAACTCCACTAAAAAAAAACTAAACTATCCCTCAAAGCACACAATGGACCTTGAGACAAAAGCTGTTTTAAAATGTTCCCCTGAATATAAAAAAAAATTGAGCCTGAGTTTCCCTGAAATCTTCTTCAAATGGCTGTTGGCTCCTGCCTCTCACAGCAAAAGACTATTTCTATCAGACCGATTGTTGATCTTAGGTGACAGGACATAGTGTGAAACAAAAGATGCACAATTGCTAAATAAAACAAAATAACCAAATGTAGGCCTTCGTTATGAGTATGGTAGGACTTTATTTTGTCCATGGTCACTCCTGGTTGCATGGCAGTTTTTAGTCTGTGTTGGCATGACTGCATCATGCAGTTGTTGTAGATTTATAGGCTGCACTTCTATGATTCAAATCTGAATGATTCGGCATTTAAATGATGCTCCGCTGGTATGAAGCATGCCAAGAAAATATCCCCTACATCAGTGCACCCTCTTCACCAGCGTGAACCATTGAAACAAGGCAGGGTATATCCATGCTCCCATGTTTTTTGGCCAAGTTCTGACTCCAATCTGAATATTGCCGCGAAAATTAAAACATCACATCAGGCAACATTCTCCAGTCTTTATTTTTTCCAGTTTAGATACTTTAATAATTATTGTTTTGTGTTTTCAGCAAGGGTCACCTACATATCAATAGTAATTAGAGCGTCTGTTGCATTGCTTTCATCTTGAATCAACCTGGCTATTCTCCTCTAACCACTGCTATCAACAAGGTAGTTTTCCCCAGAAATCTGGAACTCACTGGTTATGTTCTCTTTTTTAGACCCTCAGAAACTCTTGATTGAGCATTAAAAAAATGCAGTTGGTTTAAAAGAAATTCAGACCGGCTCTTCTGATTCCAACCATGGCATGTTGAAACTCTTGTAAATCCCCTTTCTTGCCCATTTAGCTGTTCAGTTTGATCTTTAGCATGACACTTTTGTTTCATCATCCTGTCAAGCGTCCCTTTGCCTTGTTTGCCTTGTGGTGACCATAGACTGTAAAAAACATGGACGCCATGATGCTAGGCTCAAATTGAAGCCTCCACGAAAACTGCTCCCCCTGGTGACTGCCTGCAGTATAGGTCAAATCTCCGTCTCCCCCATTCATCTGGACGGGCCGAAGTGAAACTTCAAAAAATTATTACACCTCGTAGAAATATTTCTCCCATCCGTATGCTGTGGTGACATTAAAGTATTATTGGGCTGCATGCTTTCCAAGTCCTCTTTTTTCTAAAAAGTTTATTTTTTATTAGTTATTAGAGTTTAAAAATGACCGCGGTTTACGGCAGCTTCACAATGATTGTGTACGGCGTATGCTCTGGAGTGTTGCGACCGATTACGACAGCTGTGTCCAGATTATGGCCCAAATTCTCTGCTGGTTGCACAATGGCGGCGCCCTGACGAGGGATATTATGGCTTCAAATCCATTACATGGTGGAAGGCGGAGCCACGCTATCCAGTTCTTATAATACATCCATGGTGGTGACACAGACTGGACACCATCACCCCTCCCCTCTTGCCGTCACTCAGTTCACTCGGGCTTTACACAGGTAAAATACTTAAGGGATGTGATAAAAATACATAGGTAAAGCAAGCAGCCTATTTTTTCACTCTGCTGTTTTCTTACACTTGTAAAGACCACTTAGGTCTTACAGAGGCCTGACTCACTCAGCAGAGGTAAAATTTATCTGTTGCCATTTTTTTGAGTTAAAACTGGTCCATAATGTTAAATGTTTAAGGTTACTAATGAAAGTAAAAATTGTTTGCGCCAGTCTCCATGGAATCTGACTATAAATGGGGACAGGGCAGCGTTCGAGGAAAAAGCTGTGGTGACGTCACACGCCAACTGAGATTCAAGCCAGCGCTGTCAAGGCTGCGGAGTAAACGTTTTCTTTGTGGAATATGTATAGGGAATTACTTTTCGTGTTCTGACCGTTTGTGGATTAAAACCCTCCGTGGAAGCTGCTGGACACTGGGATCTTCTCCAGGCGGACTGACGAGTTTGCGGGGTACCGTGAGTACAAAACTTGGTGCAAACTCGACAAACTTTTCGGACTGGTTGATGTGTGAGCTGGAACTTTGAGAAATTCATTGGGGAGTTGTGTGGCAAATAAGTTTGTTTGTGTGGATTGTCAGTTGGGATTAATACATTGTAATCGGTGTGAAAAGTGGGGAAGCGCTCGAGCGTGGGGTGGTGGCTTTCATTGTTGCCAGCGTGTAAATAAAAAGCCGGTTTGTTGAGGCCAAAATCATTTCATTTTCTGTCTTTATTTCATTCCTGCTGATGTGATAGGATAGGATCCTCCCATGACCTGATAGTTTAGTTGTAGCTTTAGTCCCTTGAAAAATAGGTGAATTGTTACACACTTTGAATGAAGTTTGTGAGAATGAACATGAATACTCAGGTCTGGTCAGCACCAAGGGGAAAAACAAATGGCACCAAGTTTGCCTGGTGCCCACTTTGCACGACAAATAACATTAAAATTCAAAAGACCACAATGAAGCACTGAACTGAGCAGAAAAACACAGTTGCTTTAAACAATTCACAAGAGGATGTTTTGAGTAGCACGTCAGATCTAAAATCCAAATATCTGTCTTTCCCTCAGACATTGATTTTTCATTTTTAATGTTGCTTTTGTGCAGTCCATTACTGGCCTTCAATGTTTTTTTTTTATGCTGACAAAGTGACAACAATGTTGAATTTGACTTTGTAAAACAAAATGAACAAATTCAAAATAGGTTTTTTTGATAGTCCTAAATAATTTACAGCTAACCTTTATTTTTTACCTCCGGAGGTTATGTTGTTACCAGCGTCTGTTTGTTTTTGTTTGTTAGTTTGTTAGTTTGTGCATTAGTTAGTTTGCTTGTTTCTCTGTTAGCAAGATAACTCAAAAAGTTATGGTAGGATTTCAATGAAATTTTCAGGAAATGTCCGGATTGGGACAAGGAACAAATAATTAGATGTTGGTAGTGATCTGGATCACCGTCCGGATCCGCCATGACAAAAAAAAATGTGATTTCCATGAATAACTATTGAACTAAAATAGATATTATTATGAATCCAATATCTAATGTTTCATGGTCAAGGAATATAAATATTTTGCTGAAATAAAGGTAGGACTAATATTTATTGTTTATGCTTGTATTGTTTATTATTTATTATACATGCAAAAACAGTAACAGTATTAAATATATAATATATATGTATTGAAAATAATGCATCTCTCTGTATTCAGGCAACATAATAGTATATTCCTCTATATTAGCTCTGTTGAAAGGGTTTTAAGGCCCCAATTAGCACCAGATTTACTGATATCAAAAATTACATCTCGTCATGCCATAGAAAATATGACATTGTCTCTAAACAGGTGACTCAAATGGGTGAAAACAGTTTGATCCCAACCACATCTTTTGTCAATTTATAATTTTTCTTAGTAATTATTGGTAGAACATCAATTTCTATCAGTGCTATGTGATGTTTGTGATGGACATGGTGGCTTGCTGGCATTAGCATCAAGGGTTTTAAAAGTCCTCAGTATTGTAAGGTAAGGGATGTTTTACCTCACAGTGATGCCCCAATTTTTAAGACCATGCCAACTGTATCTCTTCTAAGAGGACTGAGTTTCTTCCATATGATTTACATTTTTTTTCTTATGTTCTGGAACGGTTGACAGGTGTACCTTATAAAGTGTCGAGTGAGTGCAGAGGGGCTTATTACATGTGCTAACATATCAGAAAGAATAAAGTAAGGCATACTGGCAAATAGACTGAACATGAGTTTAAACAAATGGGCTCCAGCAAAGCTACTTCTTTTAAACAAAGTGCACACATTATAAGAAAAAATGTCACTTTTGAAGCTATACAGGTGTTTAAAACATGACAATAGAAGAAGAGATTATCACTGCTACACTTTAAATAAAACGTTGTAAAATTAGCTAGCTTGATTATCTCCAGCAAGGCTGAAATAAAATACAGTAAAAATCACTGTGTTGTTTCTATAAGTTAAAAAGTGTTAGGATAAAAGGGGTTAAAAAACAGTCATGTGTTTAACTTTAGTGAATGACAGAGTGTTTTTAACAAAACTTCTGTATCAATAAAAGTTAAACAAAATAGTTCATTATGAAGAGAAATAGAGGAATGAACAATGCAAGAAAGTGATAATTGCCTTTTTTAGATTATTAAATTGTACAGGCTCCAAATCAGATATGGAGAACTATGAGTAATTAAGAATCAAATTAGTCCAAGGAGATTAGCCACTTGCTTAAAGGCTTTCATCATCTGTTGTACTTCACTGCTTTCAAATATTTACACATATTACTATTCTGAATTAAATGTTGAATCTTACAAAACACAAGAAAAACAGGGATATGAACTGTGTATCTGTGCTTGTGCTGTTAACAGGACAAAGAAATGGCTTAAAAGAACCATCCTCTCCAACTGAACCACAAATAGTCAAACCTATGATTTTAACAACATATGTAGATGTGTTTTGAAGCACTATCCCTGCCTTTAGTACTCAGCATCAAACAGATCACTCTCTCCAAAATGTGATGTCTGCTTTTTTGGGTTCACAAATTACAGTAATTTTGGTAACACCAGATGGAATTTGATACCAGATGGAGAAATAGACTCTGATCTTTGTTCAACTGTTGGCATAGCCGAGCTCTAAAATGACAGGAATTAAGAGAAGAGGTCAGTGGATCGAGCCATTTCCTGCCTCTCTTTCCATCTCATTAGAGATGTCAGTGTGCAAATGTACTCGTCTACATTTCAGAACATGCAGTGTAATTGCTTAACCCTCTTACAGTTTCCTGCTTAACCAGACCAGCACAGCCTGAAATCACAAAGAAAGGATTCATTGTATCTAATGTGGTTTGTAGCCATTGTAGTGATGTATTCACCTAAATATAGCCTCCATCTGCCTGCTTGAAATAAACATAATCACCTAAATTGCACTAATGGGTTTATACAGAAAACCATCTTCGTAAACAGTGTTTGAGAAACATGCTGTTTTATATGTTAAATCAAATTTCACGACCTTGACAGACTAGTGCCTGTGAGGACCAAAGCTATTCCGTCCATAATATTTCAGTACATGCTTGAATGGGCACAGACAGTATGTACACACACTAACACACAACTATTTGACTTATCCTGACCACAGGAGGTTGTCCTCTGCTTTGTGCTGTCACTTATTTGACACACACTGGCACAAAGTAACTGACAGAGGTATGGAAACAGCAGCATACTTCATGAAACTCCTGAAAAACAAAAAAAAAAGCTTTTTTTGTGCGGTACCAGCTAACCCCAGCTCGACTTATCTCAGTTTCGGTTGTTTGGCAGCATTACACTGCCCCAATGCTCAAACAATGACAAGATAGCTTTCAGTCACAGCGCAAGAGAGCAAAACAGTTGTCAGGTAAGAGTAATCACTGTGTGAATCTGCAGCACAGGCTTGGTTTGTTTTCATCTCCACAAACAAAATATGCGTACATGCTATTATACCTGCAGGAAGTCCTTTTTAGGTGCATATACAGTACACAAAATTACATTTAAATAACAAAAACAGCTACCAAACAGTTTTTGTAATTCTCAACTGGCTAAAATGTAAGTGAAGGTGTCATGAAGTCTAATCCCAGAACCACCAACTGAAATATTTAACATTTAGCTTAAGAAATTGAATGACAAATATTCCTAGATTATGTTGTGGAAATCTAAAGTTAGCCCTGCAGACCCTAAGTGCATATCTATTTAATCATCTTAAAGTAATAAAGTGGCCACAGTCTTTAAAATGGTAAACTGAGAAGGCTTGGTCCAAGCAAAGTTTGTCTACCCAGATATACCCAAGCAACACTTGCCTCGAAAAGATATTCTTATCAATGTTTTGGCAGAAAAGTCCAACCCAAGTTGACAAAGGGCCAGTTGCTAGTTATCTCTAGCTGCTCCCTGTCTTTTTCATTTTCTTTTTATCTGTTCCCAATGCTGGATAGTATTCTTTTAAAGCCACCAAATTTCAACTTCCTTTTATCCTTTCCTCTGCTTAAGGGCTGAGTGACAGCCTGACATTTAAACACTTACCCTCAATCCCTCATCTTAACATCTTTCTCCACATGTCATCAAAGGTCCCAATGTGATAGCACATTTCAGTCAGCCCTCAGGAGAGCTTCATTCTCTCCTTGCTCCATTTTGAAATTTTCTATGCCCGAGGCAAAGGATCTGCACTTTAAATCTTAGGTTTTAAAAAGAGGATGGACTCATGCAGCTCTGGGGGGAGGCGACTGAGAGACAACTGAAAGCATAGAGCAGAGCACACAGTTTTTAACCCAAGTCAATCAGACCCTACACAAACCATTTTTTTACATTCAAGGAACTGGACAAGATTTTCTCATTGAGATAATTTAATTTTGTACTTTGTAATTATTTGTTTCTATTTCAGCTTCCTTTGTTAACATGGATTGCTCAAACCTTTTTCTCTAATCTTCATATGCCTACCATACATATGTTGTGATTTGTTGGCAATGAACATGAAATCATTCTGGATACACAAGATATTGTTTCCTGTTCCGTTTGAAGGAAGCTTAGACACACAGATTAGAAGGCAATAGTTGAACAGGAGGGTGGAAAATTTGGGTTTGTTCTGTAGAATTGGGATGAAAAGGGTTTATAGGAAGAACAGCAGCCTCTGGCAGAGCTGGAAAGATTTTGCAAAGGGCATCTGAGACAGTGGAAACATAGGATTAATCATATCAGAGGACTATTGGGCCAGGTGGAATGAAACCAGTTTAGGGTCAAAATAAATGCAGGAGAAAAACAGTCTGCCTTTGCTTCTCTTTCTTCTCTGTCCTAAATTTCCTCATGATAGAAATGAGGGAGCATGAGAAGGTAGGGCAACAGCTTGATCCTGCCAGGATGACTGCCAGCCCAGATAAGGACACCTTACTTTATTATACTCTTTCCTTAAATTTCTGTCTTTCTCTCGCTCTCTCTCTCTTTCTTATTTTAATGGGAAGGGCTTCTTGTGTGTCTTTTTGATGTTTTGATTAGTTGTTTTGTTCATGAAGGCCTTTTAGGGAAATGGATCAGCCTAGAAGAACCAGCATTCTCCCTTGCTGGAGCTCACCCGTGTAGGTTCTGAGTCTATTGAAGGTAACAATGCTGTTTGAGCTGCCTTTGCCCTGCATGTCGGAAAGGTGGATGGTAAGAGCTACTGTGAAGAGGGTGATTCTGAGAGGCTGGAGTTCAGCCTTAAGCCTTTCTGAGGTTTCACTGCAGTGAGCAGAAAACATACTAGTAAGTCTCTGCACATACAAATTGATAAACAAAACACAGCCAAGTATCACTTGAGGATACATGCATTGATAATTATTTCTGGAGAGTGAACAAATGAAATGTAATTGTCCTGGGCTACAGAATACTTCAGATCTTTTCCTTTCTCTTTTTGTGCTGGTTAAAAGGAGCAAAAGCTGTCTGTATGTTTTTTAAAGCTTACTCTGTGTCCACAATGTATGTGTATCATGATACATAGTGTGTCAGGGCTTCTAAGTTAAAGGTGTAGTCAGCGATGTGGGAGAAAACGAGTGGAGAGGTTGTTTATAAACAAATTTAGACCCGCTGCTCCCTTCATACCTCAACCCTGGCTCCACCCCCAAAAGCTGATGGATGTGCATCGTCATGAAAACGGCCATAGAAGCTGCTTAGCTGACCAACGTAGCTAAGGTAATCCTGACTTGTCAGACAACTCGACTGACATTATTGATAACATCACAACAACAGTACATTCTGGCAGATTAGACAATAAGATGAATGCCCGACGGCTGTTACTGTTATGTGAAGCACCGCAAAGCTAATGTTGCTTATCTATCCAGCAGACAGACGGCGACATCTGCGTCCGTTTTCAGGTCTTTCAATTGGCAGAGTTCCCTCCACCGTCGGAAAGCAACTCCAATGTTGACCCGGGTCTTCGCTCTTTTATGGTCATAGCCCTTCTTTTTCACTTTTCACTCCTCTGACCTTTTTCTTTTGAACTGTTTTTCAGCCATTGCCACTGCACATATTGTATCTCTCTCTTACGCTAACTGCGCACACTACGCAACCTACTACTCCCCCTCCCTCCTCTGTCTGATCTGCGCATGAGTATGGGGGTGTACCCTGTTTTGGTAACCCAGCCCGAGCCACAGTATTTACCTGCTGAAATTCAGAGCCAAGGCTGTGTATTGAAACCAGACTTTTTTTCAACATGCTGTCAGTGGGGACATCTTGTGGATGGAGAGGAGAAATACGGTGAATTTGGCAAATACTGCATTAGATTAGAAGATTAGAAGATCGCTGACTACACCTTTAAGACACATATTGTATATTGAAGTAACAGGAAATACCAAGTCCTACAACATACTGGTGCTGAAAGTTGCTCCTCAGTTGATTACCTTGATGGTGCTCTGGATTTTTAATGGTTATTGCTTTACACAGTCAAGTTGTAGGAACCAATAAGAGGGTCAAAATTATTTTCAGGTGGACCTTCAATATATGAGAGCCACCTATGTGTTGTGCATAAGCAACAACATGAGGAGATCAGGCAAACACAATTGAATCTATTCTTTAGAGCTCCCTTTTTTTCTTGGTCTGGTCTCTGTTTGTGTATGGAATAACAAAGTAAGATAATCAACTCCAAAAAAGCAATACAAAGTCCCATCATTGTCTAACGCTGTTTGAATTTTTCTTGCCAGGACGAGAAGAGATTCTTTGTTAACCAAATTTGATGACTTATTCATGTTTGCTGCTTGACTTGGGCCAGATGCACCTTCATTTGGTGTTGATTTAACACATTTGTTTGTTCTTCACTTCTTTTTTTTTGTTGATGTAGCCTATATTTCGTAAGATAAACATAGTAAACAGTCATCAATAATAATATCAATAATAATACACTTGCTGATTCTTTGAAGTGGATCTCAACAGAGCAGAATAAGCAGGAATCCACTGTGGTATTTATTACAACTAACAAACATTAAACACTTCCTGGGCTTGTCTGTGGCTCATTGCCTCCTCAAATTGAATCCTACAGAACAAACTAGTTCTGTCGGCTCGTTAAAACCACCACAGAATGGAGGATCGTTATCGGACAAACAAATAAGTCATCAAAATTAGAGCACTTGGAGATTATCTGTAAAATCCTGTGAATATACAAGTTTTGTAGTAAGCATTAAAGATTAAAAACAAGTGTTTGCTTGTCCTGAGGCTAGTGGATAAAAAGTTTATCATACACTTGTGTTCTGATGCATTTAACGACATTTTTTCTGTCTGTGTACCCATGCATGTCCATACAAATGTGCTTTGGTGTCCGTAGGCGGGTGGAACATTTGTTTGTTGGCGCCATATCTCCCCCAAGTCCTGTCTAATGGGGATAAGGGAATGGCCTGTGGCAAAATAGATACAAGGATTGAGTGTTTACTCCAAATGGTCCACAGGCTACAGCCCCGACTTCACAGGGAGGGGAATTCGCCAGGGAAAGTGATGATTAAGACAGCAAGAGAGAGTGATAGGACTGGGAATAAGATGGAGGAGAGGGATTCACAAGGGAAAAGTTATGATGGAGAGCAACAGTGATTTACTCTCCATCAAGAGAGCTTTAGTTTTGTTTAAAGATCCTCACAGGAGCACTCTAAGCTCTGTTGTCCATAGCTGACTGATGAGCAGACCCTTTTAAAGGCAGAAAGTCAGATGTGTGCCAATATGTCTATGCCACTCTCTTTCCTTAATGTTTACACAGTATATGCACACCTATGATTAGATACTAATCTTATACAAAAGTTTGTAACAAGATACAGAAGAAAGAGCTTCAGGAATGACAAATTAAGGCCCTGTTTGCACTTTTTTGTGTATGTGCGTTTCGGCTGTTCTGTTACACCAATAGTTCTTGAAGCCCACTTTCTTGTACCCAAGATGAGCCAAGCCACCACTGGGCCCACAGGAATGACAAAGGTTTGTACTGTAAACACTTAAATCTAAAGAACTTCATTTGTCCAGTTTTGCAATTGTTTGACACGTCCAGCTAACCATGTTGCTTTAAAAATTAAAAACAAGAAAATAAAGCCTGAATTGCTTGAAGTAAGTAAAGCATCTGTCAATATGATGAGACAATTTTTTCCTGGTATGATGTCTTGGAAATAGAATGTGCACTTTCAAGTCTGTATTTTATCTTAATTTGTTACCCTCAATGAGTAAAATTTTGCTTTTTTATTTTTGGCTGATACTTTCTGACAAATACAGGCAATTTCAGTGCTCATATTTGCATTTTATTCCTTGCCATGAGATATCCATTTGTTTTACTTTTCTAATCATTTCACTGATTAAGTTCCAACAAACATGCATCAAAAATTGTTGATCTTGACAAAAGACTGTCTTAAATATCTTTTGAGTTTGCTATCATCAAATGACTTTGCATCTGTAAACATAAACAGCCTTGAGCAGGCAGAGTCTCGCACTCCTGACATCCAAAACACATTACAGCGGTGTTTTCAGTGCATGGATACAGAACCGTATGAGATGTTTCTTGTAACTGTGTACACAGACAGAATGGAATTGCCATGGAAACCACACAAACCAATTCAACATGGGTTCAGACAATATCCAGTGGTGAGAAGGCTTCCAACACTTCATGTAAGGTGGACTACAAATACAATGGTGGATCCACAAGCCTCATTCATAAATACCTACATGTCACAGCTCTGTGGTAGGAAGATAATGTGAGCATATATGTTTTGTGTTAAGGCACAAGTCACACTGTCAAGCCCTGGCCTTGCATGTGTACTGCATAGTTTGGCTGTTTCAGGGACTCCTATTAAAAAATAATAATAACAAAGTAAAATTAAAAAAAAGAAAGGACTATAGACAAAACTTTGACATCAGTGCCTCAATATTTTTTTTGATCCAACAAGGATTCTCAGCCCCCATATTCAGTGGGCTGTCATTATTACCTCCGCCAAGGAGGTTATGTTTATGGGAGAGTTTGTCCGTCTGTCCGTCCGTCTGTCTGTATGTGAACAAAATAACTCAAAAAGTCATAGACGGATTTGGAGGAAATTTTCAGGAAATGTTTAGCATGGGAAAAGGAAGAACTGATTCAATTTTGGTGTTAATTCGGATCAGGGTCTGGCCGCCATGGCGAAAAATGTGATTTCTGTGAATAACTACTGAACTAAAATAGATATCACTACGAATCCAATTGCTAATGGTATGTTTTCATGGTCAAGGAATCTAAATATTTAGATGAAATAAAGGTAGGAGTAATATTTATGGTCACAATGACAATATGGCTGAGGACTGAGGAGGACTGGTGGAGGTCTCCGAGTGCTTTCTAGTTTTAACAGAGCTAACAGAAAAGTTGCCTTCTTTCAGAAACAGGAAAGCTAATGACTATTATGATCAAAGTTCTGGTAACCAAACAACTCTTATGCATGTCCAGCTTCATCTGCCATATATAGTGTAAAGTTACTTCATTTTTGTTTCCATTTTAGATGAGGTATATTGCTTCTGAAGACAGTTTCTTTGGTCTCCTGAAAGTTCAGACCAAAGCAGTTTTAACTTTTACCAACAGATACCAACTGATAGTTAGCCTTGTGAATCCAAATCAAACACTTCCAATAATTTCAGAAGTTTGCCTTTTTATTAAACACTCCAGATGTTTACCCATGAATGTAGGATATGTTTTGATTTATTCTAACAAAAAAAAATCATTGCTACAACATACTGTAGGTTGACATGATCATCAAGAGCTTCTCCAGATATGGCTGTCGAAGCATAATGGTGTCAAAATCTGATCAAAAATTGTGTGGGGCAAGACACAATTAAAAAATGTGTTCAGTGAATGTAAGATTGTGTTCAATATGACACAGCTAAATAACAGTTTTTATTTCTTGTCAATGGTATATGCAGTGTTAGAATATCAAAAAACAAGAGGGAAAAAAGAACACGCTGACAGGAAAAGTGTTATGCTGCTCTATCATGAATGTGTCTTACTTGGTTATTATCTGCAGTGTTCTCACATTAGCTCAACCCAGCCTTGCGGGAAGTATCTTGCATCTGTTCGGCTTTGGTGCAGCTATGATTATCCCTTCGTACTCTTGTCTGTGATCAATATTATGTTCAAAGGATTGGTCTGCTATGTAAGAAGGATAAACACATTAACCTTAACAGACTCACCAGATGTGTGTAGGCTATGTCACACACAAACATCATCTTATTCTTCAGGATAGCTACGTAAAAGTTAAACTGCCCCAACACCTACTCATAGATTTGTAAATTATATCAGAAAAGGCAACAAACACACCAGCCTTTTGGTTCTGATTCAGGAGGAGCATACAGGACACTTAAGAATCATTTCTTTGGAGTCACTTTATTGCAAGCAGCCTCACTTAACTCAATAACTCAGTTTAATAGTCCATTAATATGAAAAACTACCTTCATACTAAATATCATCCGACTTTGACATTTGAAGTGAGGTTTATGAGGTCTGTTAAGCACCACAGTTTGTCTCAGCTTGAATCCCTCAATAAACACTCTAGTTGTCTTAAATGTTTACTGTTTTCCTTTTCAAATTCTCTTGCTAACTTTGGGATGCAAGTCTCTAATTGGCATTTGCATTAAAATTGACCGAACGAGTGGGTAGAGCCTGACCTGAGATTTGTTCCATTGAAGTTAATGATTCTTTTTTGATGCTCTTTCACCCAAATGGAAGAAGAGGGATCTTGTTGTTGTAATTATCTTTGATTTTACTATATTTATTTGAACAGTTGTAAACCTCAGACCATTAAGAAACTAAATCAATATTGCTGTGTTGTTTCAGTGTTCTTTTCTTTATGAATGATTGTAGGACTTAAACCTTCTCATCTTAAAATGCTGTTTAAACATTTTATATCTCAGGATTAAAGCTTTCATGAGGACATTGAGTCTGTACTGTTTTGTTCCCCCTAAAGACAACAAGTGAAGGTATCTTCTACTTACAAATTGTCTCATCCTTTATGCTTTCAGCAGTGAAGTACATTATTCTCTATCCATAAATAATTTTGGAAAAAAATGTGACATGCTTTCCTAGCTTCCATCAGTGGCTACATGCATTACAGCTTACTTTACAAAAATAGCAATCCAGCCTATTGATATGACTGAACATATACAGTATCATAGTTTTGATATAAGTTGCCCATCTGTCAGTCCTTTGGTATATCTGTCTGGCTAATACTTGTACACATCATCTTTCAAAGAAAACAGAGGTTTCATTTTATTCTTGTTTTAAATAGCTTACACAAACATTCAGTCAGGCTCAAGGATGTACACTGTAGATTTTGGAGGTCATTGTTCAAAAGTCAATATCATGGTGCCTCAAATTACTACGTATTTTTCTTGAGGCACCTGAAGAAGGTTTTGACCTTGTTGTCATCATCAGTTCCCTCTTTAACTTACAGATACAGTATGTATTAAGATTTTCAGAATCACCGGTCAATGATCAAGCAGTCCGTGTCTATGTTCATCCTTTGGCTATTAATATAATCTTACAAATGCAATATTTCAAAAACACTACAAGTGCCTATCAGTATAAAGTATATAATAACCAGTCTTACTGAAGGTTATTACCTGACATACTAAATGGCTCATTTGATATACTTCACCAAGTTTCACCAGTCCATCTGGGAAACAGCCCACAGAAAGTGTTTGTGGAATAGACGGAACCTTTTAAAGCAAATACTATGTCAGGTGATTGGACTGTCATTCCATCAATAACATTCATCAGTCAGATAAGGCATTACTCCCCCAGTGTTGTATACTTATTCCTTGATTTCCCAAGGTATAAATAAAGTTCTATCTTATCTATACAAAATGTAAGCCACTCAACAGAGCAAATAACCCCAAAACATGTCCGTAATAGATAGAAAATATCCTTCCTGTTGAGAAGAGCGTTCACTGTTGTTGCTTGTTCCTCCCTTTAAGTTTTGCTGGTAGCTTCCACCGGGTCCAGCTCTAATGGACGCTGATTGTGCTGTGCCACTTTAGGCTGATCACCATTGTTTTAGATTAGAGCTTGGCAAGATGAATCTGACTGGTTACAGTCATTTCATCAGGTAGATCCTGCTGCACTGCAAGGTTAATTGGACATTGATCGTGGTCAGAAATCCTAAGCTTTGTCTCTCGCTTGTCAAAGGAAAAAAAAAAGAGGGTTGAAGTTCAATCTTTGACTGAATAACCATGGTTACTGTGAAAAAAAGCATTAGATTATAGAGGTTATGGGATTATGGACATGGTTTCTAATTATTAATCCTTGCTTTTAAAATATCTCAAGAATGCTGATAGTGCTGTCTTGAAATTTGAACAGTTGCCCGTTTCAAACTGAGTATGAATTAATTAGGTTTTGGAGATTTATAACCATTCTTCCAAAAGCTGTATCTTAAGAGTTATTTAAGGGTTTTTCAAACTGAATATTCATTTTATCTAGTACTTGATGGTAAATAGATTTGATTTTATGGGTGTAAAGTAAAAGGTCACTGGGTAATTTCTTAATTATGAACATAATACTTCAACATAGTTCAAGAGTTTTCCCAATTGTTGCACAAATGATGACCCTGACTCAACAATGCTTTAATTTTAAATTTTACAGGTCAAGGTAATTTTCTCCCATGATTATTCCTTGCATTTAGTTTAATTTGTCACATTGCCAGGAATAACCACCCCATTCCCTTATCATGTTTTTTTTTTTACTGTCCTCCACCTGCACCTTACTCAGGTACATTACCACTGGCCAACAATCCCAACTGTAGTTCAGACTGTTTCCAACAAGCTAACAGAAAAGTCAGCTTCTTTCAATTGTTTTTAGTCACCAAGGTCAAGCCATTGGAGGTCCAGTAACTCCTCCCATTTCTCTGCATGTGTATGTGAAAGTCAGGGACCAATATTTCAGCTCCTTTTAAAGTAAGATGTTGGAGCATTATATAATTGAGGTCTATTAATTCCTCTGGTTAACAAGTAAAAGGAATGCGAAGAATAAAAGCAGACAAGGTTCAGTGTCATTGACTTTGATCCCCTCTTTCATGGTCACTCTATGTGGGATCCAAATTGGTGCATAGTACCTCTTTAAATGTGTCATTGTTAAATGGTATGACCTCTATCTCTTGGGCTAAACTATACATAATTGGATGACATTTGCATATCAAGGTATCTTTCTGTATTCCTTGTCCTTATAACTCATAGCTGAAGAAAGAACATAATCCCCCCTTTGCTTCTATGCTTCTGAATTGGTTTCTTTTTGTCTATAAATGGTAAGTGGACTTAATCATGTTTTCCATTTTTCTTCAATAGTACTAGTCACATTTCATTTACACCTAGTCACACTACACATACCTATAATGTATGCGTCAGTGTATGCAAATAATTATATGTGTATGTAAGGATACAAATGTATCCTTACATATACATTTACACACCTGACTAAGCAGTTAAAGTATTTTTTTTTATTATTTCTATTCCCAAGGACACATCCTCATGTAACTTCAGGCGCTGAGCTCAAATCCTGAGACCTCTGATTCAGAAACACTGATCCACAGTTGGCCCTTATCATTTGCTTTCTGTGTCCAAATAGATCTATTTAAAGGTGTGGTGTGTTTTCAGTTTTCATAACATAAGTGAGGTGTATCTTCTTTTAAAACTTCAGCTTCAACTTGGATCTTGTCACTGACAAATTCAAAAGGCTACTTAATGTTGTATGAAAGGCCTCAATCTGTGTTAGTGTGCCAAGACAGGATGAATGGACTGGAAGAATGTGTCAACATCTGGTTTTCTGAACTCAACTGGATGTTGGATGTTTTGTAGGTGGGAAGTCAGAGAGTACATTTATAAAGTTTAATTAAAGGGACTGTGAGGAGAATCTGTGTCCGGTGACATAAAGACTCTGCTACCCATGAGCACGTGCGGCGACTGTCGTAATGCTGCGTTCCAGTAACCTCGGAACTGGGAGTGACATCATCTCCGACTTATCGGCGTTCCAGTTGAAGGCGGAAAAAAACATGCCGATCTACCAGGCTATTGTTAGCTGTTGTTAGCACGCCATGTGTTGTATGAAGAATGTGATTATCTCTATGGCAGCATTATTGTAAATATAAGTCTAACAATACTATGTATACAGCTGATCTAGGGTGACACACTCCCGTCAGTAGTGCAAATAAATTGATTATTACAGAAGCTAAATAACTGTTCACACTGGGGGAATCCATATTTGATTGTCAACTCGGGGGTGGCGAGGTTTCACCGAGTTCCCAGTAGGAAATTTCGACCTCGGGGGATGTTCCAGTTGTAGTTTCCTACTCAGAGCTTAGAAATTCCTACTTCTGACTACAAGTAGAACGCACCACAAGCCAAAGCGTGTGTTTGTTGTGATGCTAATGAATGCAGCTCGGACCTTCCTCAGAACTCTTCATTGCTTTACAACTTCTTTTTTCAACAACTTACAGGATGCAAAGCGACGAGGTAATGTATCTCTTTCTAGTTATGTAGCGGTAGTTTTTGATGTGTGACAACAAGCAGTTTTTGGAAAACTTAGTATCGTAGTTTTGTAGCTGGCTATATATCGCTACTTACAGCCCGGTGCTCTAAGACGTGTCTGAATAATATAAATTTGCTCTAGTTTTAATTTTCTTGTTCCCAAACTTGAGTATCCAGGCCAGTCCAGCCCTGTCCAACCCAACCAGAAGGCTAAGGAATAGCATTTATAGATAGAACCTATTTTGGCGCTATGGAACTCTTCTTAAAGTGTGTATTTCGATCAGGCATATATCTAAAAGTGAGACTTTTTTGTAAGTATTTAGAAACTCCTCACAGTCCCTTTAAGTGCATTTACAGATTAACCACAATCTTACAAATGACATTCCTTTCTGTTAGAGTAAACTCTTTCCCTATAACATGAATATATTTAATCACATATTTGCAGGACTGTCAGGCATCGTGTGCTCATTTGTGTTTGAGGAAAGCCACACACTTTGAATCCGAAACATCACAAAGCTTGACACAAATAGCCTGTAAGATAAAGTGGACATATTCATGGAGAGGCAGTGTACACTCTGCTTGTTTCTAATATCAGCCTTGTGGTTGACAACAACCAGGTGCATTCATTATTATATGAGCAATTTAAAGTCACCAATAACCTGGTGAGCACATTTTGGTAGGAAGCTGGAGTAGCTGCGACAAACCCATGTATGCATTTGAGAACAGAAAGATCAGAAAAGCCTTCAGTGACAGGGATCTGTAATTGGGAACGTTCTTGCAGTGAGAACAGAACAACTCACTGAACCATCGGACAGCTTACTCTCCATATGAACACTTTAAATTAAAATACATAAAAACTTTAGACAGAAGTGACACAAAGTTATAATGAATGTAGAAAATTAAAGAGTATAGAACTTGAAACAGATGGGTTTGAGTTGTGATTTGAAGCAACGTAGAGAGTTTGTGTTTCTGAGGTCACAGGTTCAAGTTGACCTTTGTGGCAAATAAGGGGGAAAAAAAAGAAAAACTTCAGATCGAAACATTTCCCTCACTTCGATGGTGACGTTGTGGCTATTTGAGACAGGAACTAGGCCTCAGTGTGCTTCAAACATAATACATTTTGTGACAGATAGGCAATCTTGCAGCAGGTGTCTTTAGGTGATGAATGTAGCATTACTGGGTGTAAAAATCTGAGAAAAACATTCTTACTTGCTTTTTTCTGCAGTGAGTTGGATTCAGAGTAATGAAAAGGGTAATTTGACTGAGTTCTATGCAAATGTAAATGGGGTTGAAACAGAAGCAGCTTACATCAAAATATTCTTAAACTGCTCATTGAATTGCAGAAAGCTTTATTTTTCACAACACTGCGTTCATAAACAAGCATGACAAAAATACAAATGAGCTCTTTTTCTTTCCCAGCTCATCATATTTGAGTTGTCACCGACATAATCTTGCATTATTGATCAGAGCCAAACTGCATTGTGCCTCTAAATGGGCTTGTAACTCATTTAAGTAGACGTTAATGCAGGGTTAGCTGCAGCTTGTGCATCTTGTGTCAAATGCAGATGATGGGTGAATGAACAGCTGTCAGAGCAGAATGTTCACCAGGTGTAGTGGGGCAATGTTGCACCACAATCTGTCAGTGCTCTTACACTACAAACATAACAGGAGGAAAATGTCTGTCTATCAGGGCTCTGATGCCCATATCAGTGTGTATCTAGATGTTCATGTCAGTGTGTATCTGTCGATCATTCACTCAGTCATCTGTTTCGTACCCGTCCATCTGTTCGACCACTGATACAAACACAGAAGCATACATCTGAGCTTTGAAACCTGTGATCACTTCCCTCTTCAACACGGTGCCAGATCTTAATCAAAGCTGCTGCATCAACTAAAACCACATAACCTGACTGATATTTTCCAGCACCACTTTTCTTACTCATTCCAACAAGAAGCTTCATAAAACTTTTGTTTCACTTCACTGGATCTCAGTTTTTCTCAAGGTGATTTTACAGACACAGCTTGTTTGGTCTGCTCTGATTCGAATGCTGTGGTCAATAAATCTCTGCCAACTTTATTTGCTTTGTGATATGCTAGTTTACACCCAATCTACCAACAAAAAGGGGTTGTGATTTTCTTCAGAGTAGAGAGGAGTTCAAACACCATTTCATTTTGAAAGATGATCACTTTAGCCAAAAATACAACAGTGGCTTCACACTGGATGCGTCTAACTATTTTAGTGCTGAAGTGCATGGGTGTTCTTATTTGGCAAGTATACCATCTAAACAGACTGCAAGTGTGAGTTGTTTGCCTTTTCTTCCACGCCATTGTCTTGGGAATAAGAGGGTTGCCTGCATTTACTGCAGTCTGCACTTGTCTTGGCAAAAATAGATGGATGATAAATCAGCACAGTTGTAGAACATGTCCCAAACAATGCAGAAATAGTTCGAGTGCGCTTCTTTTCAGGGCTTTCAAAGTTAAAACTCAGTCATTTCTGTGAAGAGAATCCCCTGTTTATTTAGACTGCCTTAATTATGGAGCTTGCCCAAGCAAGCTACTCAATGAAGCAGGTCACTTGTGGGGAGATGTAGTTTGGTTCTTTGTGGACACTTTATTGAAACTCTTCGTTGACATAACATGTATGGACAGACTGAGCTGTGGTGGCAGTGAGATGCAGCCAGAATATGGTACAAGCATGCTGCAGGAAATGAAAGTCAAAGCACTGTGAGCTGGAGCTGGCACTCACATCAGCCAAATGCAGAGATGAGTTTATGCATATCCGCGAAGTTTTTTTATTTGTTATTTTTTTTACCATATAGGAATTTAGTCCACACAGATCTGGCATTTTGGGAGCCAGAATGAGCACAGTTTTGAGAACAGGTCTAATGCTAGAGCCACACCGGACGCGAATTGGCGTATTTAAATGCCTGTAACGCCTGAGGCTGGATGCTGGACCATTTTACAAGCAGAGGGGCGACGCGCGTCACTGCGCAGGAGCAGTAGAGAGCCGGAGCTTGTCGCACTCTGATGAATATTTACAGAACTTACCTTCAAAACCTGCCTCCTCAGCAACTTTCACCCAAGCTTGCTCCTTTTTGTTCTGGTTTCTGTAGAGTACGCACGTCGAATCGTATAGCTCCGGATGATGGCAAACAGCGCAGATAAACCTCGCCTCCATCTTTCAGAGGGGGTATGAGCAGGAGCAGGAGGCCGGAGCGTCACACGTCATCAAATCAAACCTGCCTCCTCAGCAACTTTCACCCAAGCCTGCTCCATTTTGTTCCGGTCTCTGGAGAGTACACACGTCAAATAGTATAGCTCCGGATGATAGCAAACAGCGCAGATAAACCTCTCCTCCATCTTTCAGAGGGGTTTGAGCAGGAGGCCGGAGCGTCACACGTCATCAAATCAATCACGTCAGGGAGGAATGTCATCGCTGATTGGCTGCCGCGCCACAGTGTCACGCAAATTTGCGTCGAAAGTTCAATATTTTCAACTTGAGCGTCGAGGCGTTTGATGCCCCAAACGCGCCGGACGCTCCAAACGTGCCGCGCCAAACGCGTCCAACACGCCACCCGGGGCGAATCTGCGTCCAGGCGCGTCTTTGCATTGATTTTGTATGTAATCTAGACGCGCGTCTTTGCGAATTCGCGTTCGGTGTGGCCACATCATTAGAGCGAATAAATCTCAAACCATAACACTTTCATTGTCATGTATACAACAAAAGGTACATTTTTAGAAACACAGCCCCGCCCCTCCTTTTAGCCACTTTCACTAACCCAACAAATGCAGAAACAATGGCAGAATAGATCTTTACATTCTGCAGAACGTATTGATCTTGTTATATCTTTACAGCAATATATCCTGCTCCTCCAATACCACTGGGACTAAGGAGTGAATATAGAACTGCATAGACCAGTATTTGTTTCCATCAGATTTGTCTTATGTGCATGCTCTCTGACTTCTTCTTTTTTTTTTCTTTTTTTTTTTCTGGTTTTACAGTGCCACTTACAGGCCTGGCATATGTACCTCAGTTTTTAGTGTTTTTATGAGGATGGACACATTTGTTTACTCAATGTGTTCATAGGAAATATTTTGAAAACAAAAACAACTCTGTCTCTGTTTGGAATGGGCCCTAGTTTCAAACACCAGACCACTACACCACTTAAAGTTAATAAACTCAGTGCAAGGGCAAGAGAGGCTTTAAATGCAATGTTGGTGTTATGTTTTTACGTGCAACCATGTTTAATGGTGCTCACTTGCTTTTTTTGTAGACAACTCAAAAAAATGATTGAGACCCACCTTTCAAGCACTTCCACCCAGTTCTTTGGTCTAATCTAAGATGTAATTGGCCTTTTTCAATTAACATAAATTAACCAAGCTTTCCAAAGAGCTCGAGTCACTTCAATCAAGCCACACAAGTCTGGTGTGAAAGCACTCCAAAATGCGAGGAAAAGGCAGCAGTAAAGGATACATAGTTGTATTAAAAGGATACTGAGATGCAACCCTTGTCAACATTTTCTGTTTAATGATTTTCCACTTCCTCTCAGTTGCTGTAAAATTACAAGTATATATCTGCTGCACTTTTGGAAAACATCCTGACATTTTCAAGTTCCTGTCTGGGTTGACAGAATAACAAGCCCTGAAGCACTGAAACACACAGCAGCATGCACAGACATGCAAAGATGTGCACACGCGCACACATTGCAAGCGACACAACCAGTCAGCCACCAGATCATGGTTATCCAGGAGCCACCCTCAGGCGCCTCATTCATTTTGGAGACCACCACCGCTTAACTTCCCTTAGAGGTGTCAGTGCAGACAGCAGAATGTAAACATCACTTTATGCCCACAACATTTGGCTCAGAAAGGCCTGCACATCTCTCATTGCCTCTGGAGCTCTCTCTTATTTAGAGATGCAAGTTCTTTCTGGGAAGTTGTGAAGTTTAAAAAAAAGCAACATAATTCCTTTTTTTTGACAGTAGCTGCACTGTCATCGATATGGGCCAGACAGGACTTAACCTTTTTGGTTGCAGTTGTGAATGTGTTGTCAAGTGTGGGCTTGACAAGGGAATAAATAAGATATGAAATACATTTGATGATGCAACCATGCTGCAATCACCAGGCAGCCATGCTGTCACCTTTTCTGGAAGGCTGCTTCAATAATAAAGAGTTCTTCAAAATGCTGTGGTGTGACATTGAGTAATATTGCTTTTCTTATTTTCTTATTACTGTCATTCACTACTGACTTCTGTTGTTAGAACAGATAAGTTTAGTAAAACACTGTAATCTTGTTAACTGTTCAGTAAAATTTCAGATTTTTTTTTTGTTTTTGTGTTCTTTATAGGTCAAGAGTGAGCTGGCTTTTTCATGGAGAAATGTGATGAAAAAAAAGTTATGGTAAATGTTTTGAAAGTCCACACTGAGGCCTGTAACCCCTCATGAACTCATTTCCATAGCCTTCTGTAGCCTCCCTCAGATCCAAACATTCCCAAAATGGAGGGAAAAAGAGCTGTATCTGATCCTCTACAGACACTACATGTTTCATATTTTGATTCAACCTAAATCAAATCCTACTTAATGGACAATCAAGACATAGTGTAAATGGTGAAAAACATCAGGACATGGGGCCTTTAAGAAAAGCATTAGGGTGCCCTGTATGTACCATAATGTCCTGAATAGAAAAAACAAATGACCCAACATCATAATAAAGTCTGCATGTTAATCAGAATCAATCAAAAACGTGTTAACTCACATCATATGTGATGTACTAGATGGTCAAAGGGTAATAAATTAACCCTGTGCGCCCCCCTCTCATCAGTGTCATGGCTCTGATGTTACCTATGGAGAAGGAGCAAACAAAGGTCATCTCATTTGGAAAGCATTTGATTTTAAAGACTGTTCCTTCATCTTTAAGTCAGATGACACATTTGTTTTAATGAATGTTGAGATATTTTCTTGACCTGAGCCCTGAAAAATCCATAGTCTTCTAGATAATATTTGTATTATTGCTTTTACAAAACCTTTAATGAAAATTGGAAGATATGATATTTTATATGTTATTTTAGTTATCATATTCAGTAGCTGATTGCCTCTGACTCATGTTACCCTTATCTTTTCCTCAATGTTACCAGCACCCTCTCCACAGTTAGTTAACTTGTGCAAAATCAATGATGAACTTGTAATGTTGTGTTGATGTATGGGCGTTATGGTGCACTATCATGATATACTAACATGATTATTTAGAACCTTAAATCAAGACAAAAATATCAATAAAAAAATGGGGTTAACACTCATTCTGGACATAGCAGTCTTTTATATCCTACACAGGAAGTTGAGAGGAGTTAGAATTTTGGTGTTAGCGCAGTTGCATCAGGGGATGTATTAAAGATGCACATCATCACAACATCATTTTCAGAGTTATCACTGTAGCTTAATAACTTGGAACTTTCACTCTGAACTCTGAACCTGTATGTGACGCTTCTGGAGTCAATCAGGCACCAACAGATGTCACAAACCCATGTCATGCAACTGCAGTGCATTTTTAAAAAATATATATGCATATACATGCTCTAAGAAACATTTTATCTTTATTCTAGCACCCTTCCCCATTGATATACATTGAGTAAATACAGCAATGTTTGTAGTCTACAGTGTTGATATTAATAGTATTAACAATTTGCAGTATTAAGTAGTTAAAATATGACCTGAAAGAGTCAACAATTAGGCTTCATGAGAAAAATACAGACTCTCAAAAACAATGAAAACACTCTGTGGTATGGACCCATATAGTTACGTAAAAAGTGTTATTATTTTTCCTGATAGTTGCTCATTTGTCTACACAGATTTTGCTGTCTGTTTGCAGCCTTTGTCTGGCCACAGTGTCCAGTCTCAGTTAAAAATAAGTATTATTATACTGAGTTAACACCTGCATAAAATCCTCTATGTTTTTAAAGAATTAACCCTTCAATTATATAAAAGTCATCACTAGTCCCAACTATGAGGTGCATTTGCTCTTTAATCAAAGGATTTGTGCAAGTTAATGCCATAATAGGACACTCTTCAGCTGCACACATGGACAGCTCACACACACATATATTGCACTCGTATATATGTGCATACACCCTGACAAGGCACTTCATTAGCCAAGGACATGAATACCAGAAATGTCTAGCTGCTGTGCACTCTGGGTAATAAGATCTGAGTAAAGGCACTTTCTTTCCCATTTTCGAAGGTACATGCCTCTATACACACGGTGCACAGGTATGACCAATCTCTGTTTGAGTATGGTGAGTAGACCCCTGCTCAGGAAAGTTGACGGTGGCACCGCAGCATAAACTGGTTCAATTGCCTGGGAATCGTCCCCCTAAAGCGCCCACCCATATTCAGGTAGATGCTGTTTGTCTCTTTTACCTCTGCAATTCACCAAGGGGATGAATGCCTGGCTGCCTCTTCTCTCCCTGTGTCTATCTCTAATTCTTTACCAAAGAACATTGTTTTCTGCTACCAACTTGAAGGACTGCAAGTCAACATGATAGAAGAAATGTATCATTGTGTGGTTTGACTTACATCCCTCACATCGTACATACTTTTCTTGCACATGGACTTTTGTTAAGCGGTGGTGGTCTCCAAAATGAATGAGGCGCCTGAGGGTGGCTCCTGGATAACCGTGATCTGGTGGCTGACTGGTTGTGTAGCTTGCAATGTGTGCGTGTGCATCTTTGCATGTCTGTACATGCTGCTGTGTAACTAAACCTCTATATCACCTTTTCAGAAAAAGAAAAAAATGGAAATCTTAACATTTCGGTGTCAAGTGTTTTACTAATCAGTGTGTCTACATGTTATAATAATTATTCACAGAGTGTTTTATTCCACACTCCTCGTAAAAGTGTTGAAAATGTTATTCATTAGTTATTTATCCCCTTTACTTATTTCAATTGGTATTGTATTTTATATCATGAACCTGATTAGTCACCTTTACAACAAGGTACAACTTTGAAGGGTCAGGCATTTCTGGATTGAGCAACACTGCTGAAAGTGTGGATAGTGCTCCAAAGGAAGTGTGAAATAAGGGAAGCTTTCAACATTTTTGCTAATCTTTCAGTAAGCTCTTAGCAGACTCTAGTGACATTTCTGGGAATGATGGTCATGAAAGAAGAAAGAAGATGTTAAATTAATTCTGTTTTAGAAGGTCATGTTTTAAGATCAAATTTCTATGCTTTTAATGCTGTAAGAAGGGCTTTGGAGACAGAAGAACACGACACCTTTACTGAACTCTCAGTTCACAGAGAAAAGTAATCTACCTCTTTAAGGACAATGCTCCTTGAAATGCTTTGTTATTTTAATTCCTGAATTTTGTGATGTAACAGCTATACAGCCTCCACCTACATGACAGTTTTCTGCTCATCACAAGCAGATCAGATGCCATGACTGTTTTTAAAGTTGCCTGTAACCCCCCGTCCCCTCTTCCTTCAGGCATTTTGGGCAGCCAATCAACGCAGACCTCTATAACAGCCTCACTGCCTCCTCAGAGTATTTTCAAAAGGGTAGGGAAAACAGTTGCATCTGATCTTCTGCACAGACAAAATTTTTAGCTTTTTTCATTGAACTTAAATCTTTTTTTTTTTTTCGTAGTAGACACCCCAGAACATGAGGTAAACAATCAAACACAACAGGATATTGGACCTTTAAGCAGGGATGCTTCCTTTTTCAGAAAACTTCAATGAAGTAAAGCAGATTTTTTTTTTTTTTTTTTTTACCATGTCTTGTGTTTGTGTTTGTTGTGTGTAATTGTAATGACAGCATTTAAGGCAGCCATGTCCAAAGTCCGGCCCGGGGGCCAATTGCGGCCCGTGTTTAAATTTTCAGTGGCCCGCAGTCTCTGTTATAAAATCACTGAAATGCTGCCCACTTGCACTGTTGAAGCTGTGGTCTACAATTTGAAACCGCAGCCTGCCCCTCCTTCCCTCACCTCTCCCCCCCGTGTTCCAAGATCCCGCCCCCAGCTCGTGTCCCCTCATAAAGCCCCCTCGGACAGAGCTACGAGCGACAAGCACAATATATCAGCAGCAAACTCAATCCAAAACAGCTCAGCTCAACTGAAAGTATCAAACACGACAGACATCCCCCTTGTAACACACAGCAGTAGCCATTTCAATTGGACCGGCGTCAATGCGGGTCTGGCGCCGCCAGAGCGGAGCCGAGTGTGTGGGAGAATTTATCTTTCAGCCTGTCCTCCCCAGCTCAGCTTACAGTGCAAACGATTAGCTGCTAACAGGCTAACCCGCTTCCCCTACAAGTTATTAGCCTGTGCAGGCACAAACTAACCAGAGTTATTCAGCAGACATCTCCCACTGTAGTAAACAAAGCCATTACCTGATCAACCAGGGGCTTAAACGGTCGATGCTGAAGGTCTGACGGCCGGGCTGAGGCTATTCGTTAGCCGTTAGCCTTTAGCCCGCTAACAGGCCTCAACCCGCTGGCAGAGCTCTGTTGGGCGCCAAGGGAGAGGGAGGCGGCTTCGGGTCTCGGCGCTTAGGCTTTTTCCTGCTCCATGATAGTTCAGTAGCTAACGCTGCTAGCTGCTCACCGGAGGTAGAGGGAGGAGACGGGATTATGATGCACTACGCATGACGCCATGAGTGAGAGAGACAGGGGATTGGATGGACTCACAGACCAACTCACGGACCAATTAATAGTCGCAGGTTCTTAGGTTTGATTGGTCAGCTAGTATGCAGCTTTGCAGTGGATATACTGAATGAATTTTTTTCGTTCTTTTTGGTCTTTATACTGTGTAGATAGGACCATAGGACCATAACAGCCTTATAAACGGTGTTATTAATATGTACAAAGCTTCCAAATCGTAGACCATAGCTTTAACTGCTGTATAAAATACTCGTGTACAAAAAACCTGTTTTACATTTCACCAGAAGATGGCAGTAGCGCTGTGGCCACATCCTTGTGGCACTCGACACCTGACCTTTTGTCATCATTTCAGCCCATCCCATTTCAAACATGGCGACTGTAGCTAAAAAAAGAAAACTTGACAGCGAGTGTCACCGATTCCAGAACAAGTGGAAATTGGAGAATTTTTTTGCCAAAATACGAAACAACTGTGTCTGCCTAATTTGCCAAGAGACTGTAGCTGTTTTCAAGGAATTCAATGTCAAGTGGCACTACCAGACAAAACATGCTAACTACGACAAGCTAACTGGGGATGAACGTGGTGAAAAATTGAAACAACTGGAAGCTTTTTTAAAGGCACATCAGCACTTTTTCACAAGAGTCCGTAAGTCAAATGGAAATGCCACAAGGGCGAGCTACGAGGTGGCAACGCTGATTGCCAAGCACTGCAAACCTTTCACTGAGGGTGAATTTATTAAAGACTGTGTGCTGAAAATAGTTGAGAAAATTTGTCCTGAGAAGAAGCAAGATTTTGCCAATGTCTGCTTGACTCCTAACATTGTGGTTACGAAGAATTGAAAACGTTTCATTAGATATTAAGAGACAATTAGTGACAAAAGCTGAATGGTCGGTCCCCGCAGATTTTCACCTTACCAAATCTGGCCCTCGTGGCAAAAAGTTTGGAAACCTCTGATTTAAGGTCATTAGATTGCATTTTATATTTGTATCTTGTTCACTTTAATACTGTGTAACAGCCATCTTTTTGGACTAAAAGCTGTGTATTTAATCTGAAGCTTTATGAAATATGAGGTATGTGCAGTGTTTGAGAACCTCAGCTTTAAGTAGGCTATTCAAAGTGCTTCTTACTCTGTGTATGTAGGCCGGTGTGTGTGTGCCTTTTGCTGGTAAATGACTTCAATATATATTTCTGTGTGGAGTTTGAATGTTCTCTTTGTGCATGTGAGGGTTCCCTCTGGCACTCTGGCTTCTTCCCACAGACCAGAAACAACCTCATCAGATTAAATGGTGACTCCAAATTGCCCTTAGGCTTAAGTGTGAGAGTGAATGGTTGTCTGTCTCTCTATGTCGCCCTATGAGGGCTGGCGACAGGTTTAGGGTGTACCCCAAGTGCCCAATGTCAGTTGAGATAGACTCCAGCCCCAGTGACCCCAAATGGGATAAGCAGATGGATGGATGGATGGTAGGATGGATTTTTAGAATCAATCAGAAAAAAATAATAAATGCATCTTGTTTTTTTGTTTGTTTGTTTCATTTTTCTTTCAGAAAGCAAAGCTTGCGTGCTGAATAGTGATCCAGAAGTCCAAGGTCAACTTGAACTGTGACCTCTGTGAACTGTTGCACCCTGTTCCACTCATAAAGCTTGATGGGTTTTGTACTGATCCCAGACAAGCTACTTGGTTTGATGATAGTCGTTTCTAGCTGAAGATGTGCTTCTACAGTGCAAAATTGCCCTGCATGCTGGCTGCAGTAAAAGAACATTAATCTAAATTTATTATTGCATTAAAGTCTATGAAGTAGGCACTTTGATGAGGTGCTGCCCTCCCTTCTTACTGCTCATTTATTAACTGAGCTGCAGTACATTTAGGCTGTGCTGAGTATTTAAAAGGTTTGATTTGGATTCTTGTCTTGGGGCAAAGCACTGACGGAGAGTGGTTGTGTCAAAAGTTGAAACATTAGTCAATCACAGTGAGTGCGCTGCTAACAGTGTGTTTGTAAGGACTGTGTAGTATTTATCATTGAAGCATTCAGCAAATCAAACTTTTAAAACAAATATCAAGAGAAAAGTAGATACGTTTCTTTAATGTTTATGCTATATGCTCATAAAACTCCTGAGCACAAATCAACACAACTGATGTCAAATGATCAGAGAGCGGCCTGCAGGCATTGCCTACATTTCACAAATACAGTAAATCATTTGTAGCCAAACCTTGGAAGTAATGCTGAGTGAGTTTAGTTATAAAGTTTTTATTTGCTGTTTACACCATTGCCTTTGCCTTAATGTCATGTGCCATGAGTTTTAAAGGGCCTGGGCTCATTTGATTCATCCAGAATCTGGTAATAAATACACTGACTCAACTCCACAGTAAACAAGTGCTGTACAAATAGCATTGAGAAGTCTATTTATTATTATATATTTTTTCCTTTCCCCAAGGATGCTGTTTTTGATGATGTTTATTAGTTTGGACAAACGATTAGATTGTGGGGATGATCTAACACCAGATCACCTTGATCAGGCAGTTTTCCACATTTTTTGGAAATAACTCACCTGGCACTGTTGGGAATGGCTTGACAAAGGCTTATGCTCCGGGAGCATCTTTAGGTTTTTTCAATCTTTCAATCTTTAGGATTTGTTTTATTTTTTTGTTTCTTTCATTTTCACGGGCCTGTTGTACGAAAGTAGGATTCAGACATCTGGGCTAAATGATTAAGCCTGGCTCATCGAATCCAAGACAAGGTAGTTCAGGCTTATTTGGTTGCACAAAAGACCAAGCGAGGATGAGAGCACACGGATTCTTGAAGCCAGGTTTAACACATCCTGGATCAGTGTGCGCAGGCGGTTACTTCAACAGACCCCGCGATCGATCACAGAATCACGGATTCACCATGACAACAAGAGCGGTTTGCTTGTCTCCGTCGAAGCAGGAAGTCCTCATGGAGGCGTATTAGGAGGTGAAAGACCTCATTAACAAAGAGAAAACACAGCCACAGCGACACAACAACGACAGGAAGCTCTGCGGACCACCTTCATGTATAATAGTGCACTGATACACACTCCATACTCCGCTGAAACATCACAATATCGATTCAAACAGGTCATCAAAGTCTCCACAATCAAAGTTGTGCCCTTGTTATGAATTTGTTGAATTGCATGTGAAACTGAAACATCCACATTTACTCCTTATGCTGCATGCTGCTGTTGGATTAGGTCTGTATGTGTGCAAGTGTGCACGAGTTTGCGCGTGCATGCAGACCCTCTCTATCTAACATTGGGCCCTAAATGAGATTTTATGTGATGCCTCCCTCCATCTGTGATTTATATATGAAGAGTTCTGTTCCAAAATGCTATGAAAGCCAAAATTAAAAATATATATATATTAGTCAGTGCTATTCTTTTGTATACCGATTGTCCTACCTGCTCTATCAGGATTTAATGCCAGAAAGCTATATATGCTGTTCAAACTGTAGGCCTATTTCAAAGTTCCTTTTCCCTTATCCTACTTTCGTGCAACAGGCCCCAGTGCTGTTATTTTGTTGTTTGTTTGTTTGTTGTTTTTGTTGTTTTTGTTTATTATTAGTATTGTGAATGGTAATTATCAATATGTGGTATGGAGCCTAGTTGCCTCTTTCTCGTTTTAGTAATAATTGTGGTAATGTTTTATGTTGAAAACATTTAATTTTATTGGAAAATGTTGTAATTCAATGACATCATAAAAACAGAAGCACAGGGCCCTATTCTACGAAGCAAGTTCAGCCTAGCGAGATAGCCTTGGAGCTACCTCGCTGAACTGAGCGCGGTAGCCGGCGGTCTCGCTACACAGTTTGACGACGCTGGTTATCAACCTCATAAGTGGATCCAGCTATGCAATGAGCGCGTGCACACATATAACGCGGAGCCCGCCGCATCTGACCAATCGCGAACATGGACCAGTCTGAGCATCAGAGCAGGCAGGAGAGAGAAGGACAACCTACTTCACACATGAGGAGCAGGAGGCGATCATGACAGAGTATGAAGAATTAAAACATATAATAAACGTCAAAAGCAACACCGCCGCCACTGCAAAAGCACTGAAGGAGTGCTGGCAGAAAATTGCTGACGGTCTCAATGCTTAAGTATAGCGTGCAAAAAATCTTTTGTGCCATTATCATCCTAAATTAGCACTGTTCAGCATGCACTTTTACTGTAACATGCACCAGACATGTCTAATTCATTTCTAAGATGAATTCATTCATTTATTCATTCCTATCGTGTTTACATTTTTTGTGTGATATGTAGGCCACATGAGCCCTACATGAATTCCTGTCACAATTTTAAGACGGGCAATAAAATATTGTCATGGAACAGAAGTGTTGACATTAAAGATCTTGTTACGGCAATGAGAGTTCTTCATTCCCTTTAACTACCTGTAGCAAGTGTCATGTACTGTGTAGTGACTCTAAATCTGACTCTCGTTTCAGCACCGATCGAAGTGGCACAAAAAGATCTGGGGGGGATTCCTCCCTCGGATTATACTCCTGCAGAGGAGCTGGCCCTCTGCAGCCATCAGGTCAGCTCATTGGTCAGTGGGCGGGGTTTTTGTAGTCCGCGAGTTCAATCTGGAACCTAACCTGCCCCGGAGCAGGTTAGCCGTTCAGCGTACGTTGCCATGGAGACTCGCCTCGCTAAGGAGTGATCCCGTCTCGTAGAACAGGGAATCTGGAACCTAACCTCAAAGCTACCTCGCTAGGCAGTAATCCTGCTTCGCAGAACAGGGCCCAGGCCTATGAGGAACACGTTTTGACAACAAAAAGATTTTTAAAAGGCTGGCTCACAAGACATCTGTTAAAAATTTTTATTGAAAGCCCAAATTACAGAATGAGACAATGAGATGATATATATAAACATAATTATCATAAATCTACAAAGTATGAAACACTTTACAGCTGAGCTATTTTCTGATTTGCCAATATGTCTTGCTCCCGTTTAGCTCTGTGATGGTAACAGTGTCTTGCTATACGTTCGCATATAGCGGTGTTACTTGGTGGGTGCTACACAAAACAATTTAAGCAGCATAAATATCACGGGTGGCTTGTCAGAGAGTGAAAAGGTTCAAATGTGTGTCTCATATGCTAAATTGGTGAGAATTTAAAGCCCTGGACACTTCAAAACGAGACACGGTTGGGCGGAAACTGACACGCATGTTCAAAATAAAGGCGTATATGAAAGGTGACGATGTTGATCAATGTTTTGAGTTTCCATCAATGTGATTGGAGCATTGCTTAACCAATGGATGTACTGATCCAGATTGATGGATCATTGCACCCCTAATCTATACATCTATATCTATATGTATCTATGAATATATATATATATATAGATAGATAGATAGATAGATAGATAGATAGATAGATAGATAGATAGATAGATAGATAGATAGATAGATAGATAGATAGATCGATATGTATAGATCGATATGGATAGATATAGGGTGAGAGAGAGAGAGAGATACATATATTTTTTCCCCAGCAACTCTCTTGCTCTGATGCACAATCCCTTACCTGTCACACCACTGTGTAGCTAAGATAAATGATCATCACAGTGATACTTTATGTTATAGCTTACAAAATTAGTTGAATCAATTAATTTGATTTTGTATTGTGCTAATTCAACGCAAAAGTTATCTAAAAGCACTAAATAAAGCAGTGTTTTACTGTACCATTTATTTTATCCGATCCAATCCTAATTTCGACCTGCTATTTTCCTTATTATTTTTTTGCATTGTAATTGTTTTGTCTCTATAGGAAAATAAGACTTATTTTAACTCTTAATTTTCCTCCTGATCTTTTATGGCAAGTAAGCATCAAATGTGACATTTCAGAGCAAATTAACCTTTCTCGCTCTCATGCTCTGTCAGATAGGACATCATTACTGCAAGTCAATCCAAAAGAGTTTTTTTCAGCCACAAGATTGTTTCATTTTTCTGACCCTCCTTCAAAGAAATAAAACCTGTCTGCCATGAGATGGGATGAATTTCCCTTAGATGAACAGGGCGAATGACACTGTGCTTAGGAGGAGATTACTGCCATCAGTCGTCGTCCCAGCCAGATGGATCTGCACTTGTGACTGTTAGTGACAACCTGGCGGGGTGCCACACAGCTAGAGCCAGAGCTGGCAGGCAGCATTAACTGTGAACTTTACACACCCAGAGTCGCATCAGAGGACGCCCCATGCCAGGAGTGTGTCGATGAGGATCAACACTTGTGATGAAACTCTGTGGGTTTCTCAGTGTTTGCTTTGCCTTGATGTTGTCGAGATAAAAACTTTAAAAACAGACCAAGATAGAAATCGCAAGTTTTATTTGAACAGCTGGGAGCACAGCCTTTGAGTTTTCTCTTTTTATGCTTCTGCTCTTGAAGGGAATCAGACAGTCTCTCCAACATCGTCTCTTTTCATCCAACTCAGAGAGGGCCCCACTCATTAATACAGGATCTGATGCAGCAGTACTAGGGGTGGGTATTTCTTGAAGATTAGATTTCAATCAAAATGTTGGATTACCATAATCAACCTAAAATATCACATGATAAACAAGCTCATAGAAAATGTACAATTACTTTGTAGCAACTCATTTGGACATATCTTTTGTCTTGCTGTCTGTTATTTCAGTTACAAGAGTACATCTACTCTACCTTAAAGGCAAAGATAAACTCATATTTATTTATTTGTTTTTATCAGATGAATAACAAATGTTTTCACTTTCTGTGCTTTTAATTCCTTTCACTGAATTTGAGAATTGTCTTTAGCCTTTTAATTGAGTTGATTGGTATGGTCAGTATAAAATGTTTATATGCAGCTTGATGGCCTTTAGTGGGTTCACCACAGCCACACTCGAGCAAAGCCCTCTTCACACTTGTCACCCTTATCAGGATAGCACCCAGTTAGCTTGCCCGGTAGTTCACTGGCATGGTTGCTCACTCATGCTCTTCATAGCAGGGAGTATGACCTGCTGGACTGGGTGGGGGGGGGAGTGGGGAAGGGGAGCAGGTGTGGTCATCGATAGGCACACAGCCTCAAATATGCACAGTGGACATACATAAAAATATTCATAGTTATTCTTCTTAATATGATAAACGTTAAAGGTATGCAGTGGACAGAACACTTGCAATGTCCAGACGCACTTTGAGTTTCCAGATAAACTTTTCACACAACAGCAGTTACCTTTATCTCTGTGTCTTTAGCTAGTCTTAGATCCTCTGAAAGTTTTTTTTATGTTTTGGAGCAAAGCAGCTTAAAGCAGCATCGACAAAGGCTTAGCTCGTGTTTTCTGGAACATCACAGAAATTATGTGTTATATTGTACTGAACACAATATAAGCTATCATTGAGGAAAACAACTTCAGCTCCTTTATTCCTTTGGTTGACCTTTTTAAACTGACTGTGAATAATACACGCAATTGGATTTTTGCATTCAGCTCAGTTGACAGACATGCACTGTGATTTCAAGCTGACAATATACAGACTTGGTGGAATGTCAGCTCACACTGACTGTACAAATTAATCATCCATCATATACAACCAACATGCACTTGATTTATGAGCTCATACTGTATAATCTAATGACAAGTCAGGATCTGATGCTTCCATGTGAAAACAGGATATTGGGAGCATTGAGGAATGTCTGCAGTTTTATTTGAGAGCCCTACAGTCAAAAGTTCAACCCAAGGTCTGCCTGTTGGATACTCCGACAGGGGTGTTGGTGGCTTCGTCTGATAGTCTTGGTCAGAAATCAAAAGGTTGCAGTATTTGAGCCTTGATCCAGCTGTCACATGGTGATATGTCCTTGGGCAAGACACAACCTCAAGTTGCTCTCACTAATATATCAGTGGCATGTCAATGGGAAGGAAAACGCGAGAACGTGTTTGCCAACACTGGTGAAACCTTGAATAAATGGGTGTAAATGGGTAGATGTGACCTGCAGTTTATTGCTTTGAATGGTCAGAGAGACTATTAACGTGCTAGATAAGCTCAAGATAATCAACCATTT
This sequence comes from Scarus forsteni, assembly GCA_036419115.1. Taxonomy (NCBI): domain Eukaryota; kingdom Metazoa; phylum Chordata; class Actinopteri; order Labriformes; family Labridae; genus Scarus; species Scarus forsteni. The sequence continues at coordinate 9,116,681 of JAZDUH010000229.1, read as the reverse complement.
AGTCCATGAACTGTTTTCTCAAATATATTCATCCAGTAAATACTGTCACTGTTAAACATACCTCATCTAAGTCATGATATGATTCCCTGTCAGCTGAAGCTCTGCATATATTCAATCTTCTGTGTATATTTTCTGATATTAGGGGCATGACAAACAGTAAATAAAAAAGTAATAAAATAAGTTATATTACGTCATTTGATCAGAATATAACTGTTGCCACATAATCTGACTTTCGAAAAGCCGTTAATCAGGCCATGATCCTCCATCATGTTCCCAGCAGACCACCACAAAGGTTGAACAAAGAGGCTGCATGCAGCTTAACTTCAATGGTAAAATGACTTGAGGTTGTACAGCTTCTTTAGTCTTTCTTACAACTCAAAGCATTGTTACAGGGGAAATTAGCTTCTACCCACTTACTGTCATTCACTCTCACATTCACTGACTGAGGCCTTAACTTTTTATTTAAGTCATGAATCAGTTGAAGTTAACACATTCATGCTCTTTCATACTTATAATACTTCACAAAAGCAAAAAGGACACATTGACATATTAAATTAGGCTTTAACTCCAGACCCTCTACATGATGGAGGATAATATTTTCAGATTAAGCCAGTGACATGTCATCTTGAATTTGATTTAAAAGAGAATCAAATCACATTTAAATTACAAAATATATGCTTGGCTTAAGGCTTTATTTGTGTTTTTTTTTTTTTTTTTGCTTTTTTTTTGGGGGGGGGGGGGATAATGAAGTATTTTTTTCTTTGTTTATATTCAAAGCGTTAATTGTTGGTGATGTAATCAAGATACAATGGTGTCGTAAAATCAGTAAGTTACCATGATGAATTAAATGGATCTCTATATTTATTATTGTATATTTGTAGTTTTTCAATTATTAACCATCACACATTATCTTTGATGTAGTTAAAGATTTGAATAAACTACAGATCTATTCAGCTTGGATCTTGAAAAACTAAATCAACCCATTTACCTTTAATGCAAAATCTCCACAGCATTGCACTATGATGGCAAGAAAGTTTGAGTGTAAGCAATGGACCAAGACTCATATAGTGACTCATACAGTGCTGTAGCTGGTGTGATTTATTTACTTCTTTTTTTGGCAGTCTTAGCTTGTGCCAGGTCAAGGCCTGTCCTGTGGTCAAGTGGCTGCACAATATACAGTGCTCAGCATAAATGAGTATATCCCTTCAGTTATGACAGAAAATCAACAGAAAATCTAAGTTGTGATTCCTGATCTAAATCCTATTGAACATTTGTGGGAGGAGCTAAAACATGCAGCCTGGAGCAGACACCCTTCAAACCTGAGACAGCTGGAGCAGTTTGCTCATGAGGAGTGGGCCAAAATACCTGTGGACGGATGCAGAAGTCTCATTGAAAGTTATAGAAATTGCCAGATTGTAGTGATTGCCTCAAAAGGTTGTGCAACAAAATATTAAGTTCAGGGTACAATCAGTTTTGCCCAGGCCAGTTTCACTATTTTTTTAAGATCATTTATAATAAACCACAATTCAAAAGCAATGTCTGATATCCATGAGTTTTTTTGTATTACTACTTTTGTTAGTTTCAAGTTATTTCAGTGACAATTGTGGGTTTGTTTTTCTTTAACCAAAGGGAACCAGTGTTTTTGTCCATGCCTGTAATTCATTAGAATGCTGTTTATAGTACAAACAGAAAAATTGAGACACAAGATGGAAGATTTGTTCAATGCTGGACATTATGGAGCAGTTGTCAGACTTTCAGAAATCCTTAGAAATGTAGTAACAACCTTGTGAACTATATATTATCATCATATTTCACATGAAACTAAGGTAGGCAATGAAAAGAACAAAACACCTTTTCTTTGTCAACAGCTTGGAGGATTGTATTACAATCATAAAACACAAGAACCTTGGCCTTTGAACCATGAAATTTAGTTAGTTCATCTCTAAGTCAGAGTGTTTGAAAATTCCCAATTCTGTTTTCAATTCCATCCTATACTGTTATATCTCTTCTGGGGTTTAGAGTTTGCATTGTCTAACACAGTTTACATCAGGTCAAAGGCAATGTAAACCCTCGACTTTCTGCCAGCAAATGCAGGGACATTTCAAAAAGTTCTAGGAACATTTCTGAATGAGACCTTGAGATAGAATGGGGCATTTAGAAGACTCAGATGGAAGGAATTACAGACCAACAGACCAAACAATCCCAAAACACAAAGTCTGCAGCCAGCCTGTTGCAGGAACACTGTGATGTTAAAGTCAGCAAGCCAGTAAAAGTGGTTGTCTTTCATGCGGGAGGTTTGGAGATTAATCCCACCTCTTGTAATCCACAGAGAAAACTGTGCTTGGCAAGCAAAGTCAACCTTTAATTCATCCAAAATGGCTTTTTTTTGCACTGTGTGTAACTTTGGATAGTTGATTCTGATTACTGCTTTTCTTAGCATCTTCTTTCATCAGTGTGAGAAAATGGTGTGAATGGGTAAATACAGTATGCAATGCATAAGAGAGTCATATTCAAAGGAAATAACAATGTAATTATGATTAATTCATGCATTTTATGACTATAAAGTTGTCATCATAGTAATCAGCCACCAAAGAAGAGTTATGATCTTTCATTTATGTATTTCTATATCCAAATGTCGCCCACTGAAAGACGCTAACTTTAAAGAAAAGAAACATGGTGAGAATTTTGTGTCCCGGAGAAGAGTTGGACATCTTTCATTGAGATAGTTGATGTTTTATATTACGTTCCTGTCCCATTAAAATATTTCTTGCTTATAAACACAGGTACCTCCAATCTCGATCAGGATGCCGATCCAGGAATTTTCTGTAGGAGGGCAGTTTTCCACCTTTTTGCTATTGTCAAAGGATTTCTATGACATTTTCAGTTAATTTTGGTCATGTTACAGGGAAGAAGCATTTTTGAAATTATCATTATTGTATGTATTTATTTATTTATTTTGGTAATTCAAATCTGGATGCTCATCCAGGATTTTTAATGAATTGTTAACATAGAAAGGGACAGTTTTCCATATCTTGCTAGTTATCAAGAAGTTCTCATTGGATTGTGATGATATATTTGGAGAGGACACTTACTGCATTGTGGTCATGATTAAAATCCAGATGTGGATCCAGGAACTGTTCAGGGATTTTTTAAAGTGCCAGACAGGGTAGTTTTTCTCATTGCTGACAACAGTGTTAGAATTATCTTTGTAGAACTGTGTACAATTAGAATGCTGAGTTAGTTTTAATTTTAACCAATGTGTCAAGCAGTAACTCTTTGCCTCCATTATCACTACTTTTCAAGGAACTAAATTAAGTGTTTTTTATATTTATTGCAACTGCTTTTTATGGTTGGCAACCTGTTTTGTTGTTTAGAATGAATACAATCATCTTCCAGCATAACAGAGATTAAAACAAGTTATCATTTTTCAATCAATAACTTTAGTCCTCATTGCAACATTGTACTCTGCCCATCCTTACTCCTCCTTGCAACCCTGACTGTAATTTTCGCTTTGCAAACCAGTGAAAAAGAAAACTTAAAACTCTGTATTGTATTCATCATTTAATGCGGCCCTGGCAGTTTTACCTTCAATGGCACAACATGGTTTAAGAATTCTGTGCTTCAATAATGTACTTAGAAAAGTGATTTCATGGGTCAGCCATTGAGCATCTCTCCCTACACTTCCAAAATTAGCAAGTGTAATGCAGAAGAGAATGTGGTTATTAAAACCTAAAACGTAATTGGTTCTGTATCAAGGGACTTAATGCCTTTAAGGCATGTTATCGCAATTATGAGTAATATTGTTCTTCGTTTCACATTTTATTGCAGAATGAACACATTCAGATGTGATTAAAATGTATGACTTCAATGAGCTTTTGGAGATGTAAATTCAACTTGCAGATGTCAGTTTAGTGTTTCATTTTAGCTTTAAGTTCTCACATTGTCTCACTTTCACACAGTTTTAAAACTGTGATTATATACTCAAAACATGAATCTACAACAAAAGACGTGCCTGAAAGAAGAGAAAAGAAAAAAACAAGCAAATTAACAAAATGTTTAATCACTTTTAAGGTCGCAAAGACCAGTGGTTCTCAACTGGTCTGGCTTTGGGACCCCCATTACTCCTCAATGTCAAACTGCGGCCCAAATAGAGGAACATTTTCAACTTCTCCAGTGTATTTTGTATGCTGCATTTTGAACTTAAAATTGTCCAGCATATTAGTACATACAGTATACAAAAAAATGTTTAATTATGAACCAATATGGCCTACATGTGGTGATGCTAGAGAAGTAAGTATACCATTTTACATTCAACTAGCTGCATTTTCATTGAAACCAACTACATTTGGGAACACGAAGATTTAAGACTAGAAATCAAATTGTAATTGTAATAACCCTGCATTGGTAGCCCTGTATTAATAATATTCAATCATTAGCACTTATTAACAATCTTCACAACCTCAGGATTACTTCTTCCAAGATTTTTGTTTGTCCAATCAAAGCCTCATGGCCCACTTCAAAAGGGTCTGTGACCCACTTCTTGACCAGGACCCACCAGTTGAGAATCACTGTCGTAGATGAATAATGCATTTCTATCAAACAGGCAAAATAAGAGTCAGGACAACAGAAAAAGAAGAAAAGGCCTTCACTTTCTACTTTCTGTTTGCTACTATTGCCCAAGAAGTGTAATTTAAAAGCAGCCGCAAGTAAGGGCAAAAGATCAATTCCTGCTATATAGAGTTCTAGTGTGAGATGTATGTGAAGCAGCAACAGATGCACTGGTCTGGGTGACATTTCCATAATAGCCCTAAAACTTAGCTGGGGAAATTTGTGGTTTAAGTAAACTCTGTTCCACTCCTGACAAAGTTCTTAAAAAAATAATTTCTGCATTTTGCTTGAATGCAAGTTCATTATTGCCCCTAAAGAACCATTACACATAGCATGAGTCAGGTATAAATACAATATGCCTACCAAAGCCCTTTGCATTGGCACATTTTTTTAATAGTTGGGAGAGAGAGAGAATATTGTCTTTAATGTAAAGTTAGTGATTTGTAAATGTGCATAAACAAGGCAAAAATTAATTACTCCCTAATTAACTTTATGTGTGCCTCAGTTTCATAATCTTTTTATTTTTTCTTGGACACAAACAGATTCAGTTCAGTGTCTTAATAAAGATGTGCCCATATTTAATGGCAAAACCTTTGAACTCTTTGTTCACATATATATATTTTTTGTCCTCAGTTGACACACAGGCATGCCATTTTAAACTGATTTATTCTTCACCATTGGAGAGGAGAACTGGTCATTTGGGGGCTTATTCACTGCCTTTGCAAGTATGCTTTCTAGGTTTATCTTTTTTATTTAAGTTTGTTGCAACACAATGGTGGTATAACATCCCAGAAAAGAGTCAGTCATCTTTTAACCAAATAGTTGGAGAAAATAATTATGTTTCTGTCACATTTCAGAGTGTCCTGCACGTACACCCTTGTCTGAGGCAAGGAAATTTGTATGAGTTGGATTGAACACATCATACATGTAAATGTAGATGACAAAATCAATACATGTTACATTTATCCAGTGAGATGAATTTATTATCTTGTAGCAAAATACAACTTCTCAAAACACTGAGGGTCTGATTCACAGAGAAGAAGTTTTTGTTCCCACTAAACCCTGAGCAAATGAATGAAAAAGACACAATTCAAATAAAAAAACTCACAAACACAAAGCTTGATGAAGCCTTAAATATTCTACAAAATGCTGTTTTACCCCAGAGCTTTTTGCATTTATTGAGATGAGCCATTATGCATGTTTGTATAATATTGAGGAGTGGAGCCGCTGTACATGCAAATCAGCAGTTTCCAAAAAACTTCTGATGATTTTCACTCTTAGATTATAAACAAGAGTAGCTCAGACAAGTGGGCAGCCTTCCTAATGTTCATTTAGTTTGGATGTATATGAATACAGCAGTTGAACTCTGGTTTGCTTGAAAGAGGTGGTCTTTGTTCACTTCCAGTCAACAGCTGGAGTGGTTTGCTTGCAATCAGAATGCAGCAGACCCAGCAACCGGTACAAGGTTACAAGTTCACTCATCATACTGCTGCAGTTGTATTTGCAGCCGCAGTGATTGAAATCATAACCAGACATTGTGATCTCATCAATGAAGTACTATGGAATAGAACAATGTTTCTGTGTCTACTTATAGTCATTATAGTTGCGAATAGTTGCACTATAACTACCACAGCTACCTTTACAACCATATAGAAAAGAGGACCCTCTTTAAAGAAGATGCCTCTAAAGGGGTTAATTCTAATAGATGCTCTGATATTTAACAAAGACAAACATGATGAGAACATGATGGCCCATGGATCTGTCACTATCTTCAATCCTTACTTTAGTTCCATAGTTTATGCCCACCTCCCTTTCTTGACTCTCATCCCCAGCTCAAGTTTCCAGGTTAGATGCATGTATGTGTATTTAATATTAGAATCAGTGCTCATTTGTGTATCTTTAAAATGAAGATGTTTGGCTTCATTCTGTTATATTGTCAAGTGCCTTGAGATAACACTTGTTATACATCAGCGCTATACAAATAAAGATTGATTGACTGACATACAACATAGTCAGTTTCTGTGCTCAGGCACAGTATAGCAGTTTCTAAAGCAGCATGCTAACTCACCGGACTTGACAACATCAACTGGTCTAGAAACATGTTTAGATTCCCAGAACTTGGATCAGATTGCAAAAGCAAGCTTATTTATCATTTTTATCACTTAAACTTACACCTTCTGAAGCTCTTCTGTACTATTCCTTGTCAGTAACAGTTTATCTGCTCACCATTACACTTCTGCCAGTGTTGTGGTGTAAAAAGTATCCATGATATCTGGTGTCTTCTGTGGTCCACTGTAGACATCAGTGAGATAAAAGCCCCTTTTCCTGGTGTACTTTGTGCATAAGTTTGTTCAAATTATTAATCATTACGTAAGGTGTCAAACATTAGTGAATACAATAACTGTGCAATTTATTTTTATTTATTTTATTTTATTTGCACCATAAATTAGAAACAATTACATTGACAGAGAAAAAAAAAATACACGATAGTGCTGGAGAGGTGAAAAAAACCCCAAAGCGGGCTTATCAAAGATGAGAACAAAAAATAGCTTTGAGATCTTGATGGATTATATATGACTTTAGTCTGAACTTAAAATTGGACAGAGATGTAGATGTTTTTGTTAAATGATAATATGAATTCCAAATTAATGAACCTCTGTAAGTAAATGAAAACTGACATTGAAAAGTACGGCAAAAGGGAGTATGAAGTTTAATGGCATGTCTTGTATTGTGCAAATGAATCTAAGAGTTAATTGTAAAAAAATACATAAAAGATTCTGGAAGCAAATGTGGTAAATGAATATATTTATAAATAAATATACAAGATTGAAGAATATTAATATCGTAAATGGACAATAAGTTCAGCTTTTTAAATAGAGGGGCAGATGGAGATAAATAATTAGAAGAGGTGGCTAACCTAACAAATTTCTTTTGAGTGATGAATATTTTCTGCAAATTTGTAGGGTATGTACTTGCCCAAACAATATTACAGTAGCTAAGATTTGGATATATTAAACTGTAATACAATGTATGAAGAGTATTCTTAGTAATGAAACCATGAATTTTCCTGATGATGCCAATAGACTTCATCACTTTGTTAGTGATGAGCTTAATATGCTCTGTCCATGACAACCTCTCATCAATCAAAACCCCCAAGAATTTGGTGGAAGAGACCTTGATTAAATCGTTCCCTCCAAACGAAATCTTGGCCTTGGATGTACAGTATTTTTTGTTTTTACCTGTGAAAATAATAAAATTAGATTTTTTTATATTTAATGTTAACTTGTTAATCTGGAACCATTCTGAAAATATTTCTATTCCAGAATTAGCTTCACTAATTAAAGAATCAAAGTTCTTGTTAGTCAGAATCAAGGTTGTATCATCAGCAAAAAGTATCGGTAGTATGGTGGAAGACACAGAAGCCAAATCGTTGATGTACACAATGAAAAATAATGGGCCAAGTATGGAACCCTGAGGGACACCATATGTTAATTGAGCTCTGGAGGATGCATAACCATTAACATAAACAAACTGTTCACGATTCAGAACATAACTGGCAAGCCAACTATATGATAAATCCTGAAATCCATAACAATGAAGTTTAGAAAGCAAAATAGTAAGGTCAACAGAATCAAAAGCTTTGGATAAATCTAAGAAAATGCCTAGTGCATATTCATTGTTATTTAAAGCTGAATAAATTTTTTCTACCAATTGTAGTAGAGCCATATCAGTTGAGTGGTTTTCCCGGAAACCATATTGATGCCTATAAAAAATGTGTTGTTTACTTAAGTGAAGTAACATTCTTTTATATACTATTTTTTCTAGGATTTTTGAGAAACATGGTAGAACTGAAATAGATCGATAATTATTAAAAGATTTTTGGTCCCCGGTTTTGTGAAAAGGGATAACTTTAGCGATTTTAAGATCTTTGGGCACACATCCCTTCTGTAATGATAAGTTGAAGATGTATGTCAATGGTTCCAAGATAGACGAGGACACATGTTTGATCAAGGAAGCACCAATATCATCATGACCTGGAGCAGACAATTTCAATTTACCAATGATTTCACGCACTTCTACTATGTTGGTGTTTTCAAACTGAAGAAGCGGGGAAAAATTGCCCTTTATGTAATCAAGAGGGTTACCTTTAGACAGATTAATGTTCATCGACAAAGAAGAACCCACCTTGGCAAAAAAATTATTAAATTCACAAGAAATAACATATGGATCATTAAATGTTGCACCACCCTCACAGAACTCTGATGGATAAAATGCAGAGGCCTTTTGCTTATTCATAAGTTGATTAATAACTTTCCAAGTTGATTTGATGTTATTGGAATGTTCTTTAAATTGATTGCTAAAGAATTTTTTTTTAGATATTCGCACTAAATGATTGTATCTGTTTCTATAAGATTTATACATTGTTGAATTTAAAGGTGAAGGATTGGTAAGAAACCGCTTCACGCATCTGACCTCCTCTCTTAAAGGTGCAATGAGGAGAATCTGTTACCGGCGACATTATGACTCTGCTACCCATGAGCACGTGCGGCGACTGTCATAATGCTGTGTTCCAGTAACCTCGGAACTGGGAGTGACATCAACTCCGAGTTATCGGCGTTCCAGTTGAAGTCGAAAAAAAACATGCCAATCTACCAGGCTATTGTTAGCTGTTGTTAGCTCGGGAGTGGCGAGGTTTCACCAAGTTCCCAGTAGGAAATTCTGACTTCAGGGGATGTTCCAGTTGCAGTTTTCTACTTGGAACTTGGAAATTCCTACTTTTGACTACAACTGGAATGCACCAAAAGACACAAGCCAAAGTGTGTGTTTGTTGTGATGCTAATGAATGTAGCTTGGACCCTCCTCAGAACTCTGTATTGCTTTACTACTTCTTTTTTCAACAACTTACAGGATGCAAAGCGACGAGGTAATGTATCTCTCTCTTGTAACGTAGCGGTAGACACAAGGGAGTGTGTGTGTCAAAGTCAGTCAAACACAGTCAAAAATGTAAGCCACCTGTATGATGTCAGCCAGACACTGATGAAAACTGCCCCTGCAGAAGGAGCGAAGTTGAAGCAAAATAAATAGCAGTTGATACAATATATCTTTTCACTGTATTTGGACGTACAGTGTTCTATGATGAATAGTTGTAAAAGTTTGTACTTTTTGGTGATTCTTAAAACTCTTTCAAAGTTACATAGGGTAAAGTTCAAATACAAGCAAGTTTTTGCCAAGTTTCCATAAAGAAGAACTATCTGAAGGTGGCTTCCTTTTTCTTTAAGCCTCATGTTCTTCTGTATCAGCTCACAGAAGAACATAGCAGAGGCTGGCTTTCCCTTTCAAGTGCCAAGGTGCCTCATGTACTGCAGGAAAGAAGAAAATAAACTTACAGGGTGAAAAAAAAAGATTGGCTTCTCATATTCTCTTTGCTGCCAGAGTGGACAGATAGAGGAGAGCCAACAGCTAGAGGCGTTTTTCAAATGTGAGCATACATCCTGCTGTTTTTGATTTCTGAATCTTTGATGACTTATTTTTTAATGCACTTTGACTCACTGTTGTTATAGAGTTCACCTCAGGTAACTGTGGGAAATATTAGGAACTTTTAAGATGTTCGGAAGTTTACGATTAAGTTTTTTAATTCAGAGTGCCACCTTAAATATATTTGACATGATTGACATTCTTGGTGTGTTTAAATTGTTTGCTTATGAGAGGAGTTTAACAAGATGCAAGACCAGCTCAGAGAATATGCCCTTTCTGCTGGCTTCATTCAACTATTTCCTACGGCATTGGATAGATTTCTGACTCTAGTGCTCTGATTTGGCCAGTAGCTTTCTGCCAGCAGCAACTACAGAGAATTCCTTCTCCAAATGCCTTTCTACGTAGTGTTTGTGTTGATCCGACACAGTGCAAACAGCTCCTGAGTCCAAAGCTACAAGCAATGGCAGACAAAAGGAGTTTAGCTTTGCTGGTCATGTATCTTTACTTTGAGCAACAAAACACTAACAAGGGAGTCAGAGAAAGGCTTGTCACAGGCAGTGTGGAAACCAGAGGAACTCATCGTGACTCTCCTCTAAAGAGGGAGTATGTCACCACACACTGTGTTACCCTCTCCCGCAAAATAAACATAAATAATTTACTTCTTATTATCGGTTTATTTTGTTGCTAAAACTAGGTTGGACATCTTATTTTATGAACAATAAAACTCAAAATTTAATTAATTCCCCTAAGATCCTGTGTGTGTTTTTGAATTCCCTATGCCGTTTAATGTTATCAACTTCTTTTTCTCCCCTTGTTTGTTGTTCCCCTGGTTGCTGTTGGTTTTCAACTGCAAAATATCAAAAACAACATTTTTAAATGTATTAAAAAAACTTTTTTATGATTTCAGACAATATACACTAAAATATTAGCCTCACCTACTCCAGTAATACTTAATGTTGTGTACATTTACATTATAAAAGCTAATATATTTCCTTCTGTAAAATGAACGTTTGATGTGTTTTAACATACTTTAGGATATGGTTACATTGAAAAAGTTTTGTGATGCCAAAGAAGCTTGTTTTGCTTTGAAATACTTTAAATTTACAAGAGTTGAAAACAATTGCAGAAAGAAAATTAGTCTAATGTTATTGAAGAAGATTGAATTTGATGGTGTGCTCCCAGCCATTGGACCTCACTCATATCCCTTTTCCACCAAGCTGGTTCCAGGGCTGGTTCGGAGCAAGAGCCAGACTTAGCACCAGTTCTTTGGTTTTCCACAGACTAAGCACCGGTTGCTGGCTCTCAAAACCGGTGCTTGGCAAGCACCAACTCTTTGCTGGGCCAGCAGAAAGAACCACGTTACGTCGGGGGCTACAGCTTACATCGGGGGGTGGGACCGGGATTATTGACCAACCAAAGCAGAGTAAAAGCACTCTTACCCGTCTTCTCAAGCATGATCGCTGTTCGTTGTATAATCGTCAAGCAGCATTAACTTGCTGGATCGCCAACTTTTGCTCTCCAAGGAAGGCTCGAAAAGCCAACGGCAACACGGAGGACCACAACGTAGTCCTCCATCTTTGTTGTGGCAATTGAATTTGGCGCTAGTTGTTGTGGGAAACTGGCGTGACGTATACAGACATATACATCGGGGTGATGACGTAGCCCTCTGGTCGGCACCCGTTTGTGGAAAAGCAAACAGTTCTTAAACGGTTCGCACAACCAACTGCGAACCGGCTCTAGCACCAGCACTAGCACCAGCCCTGGAACCAGCTTGGTGGAAAAGGGGTAACAGACAGCTCTCTCATGACAGGTCACTGTTTAACTCACAGTTACATGTAGAGGTCAAACCATTGACCAACCATAGACCTACCATGAAAAGTGACACCAAGGTTTGATAAAATATAGGTTTTCCTAACTTAAAGGGTTTTACTTGGTAATCCGTCCATGGTATGTTCCAGTAGTAAACAATGTTGTCTCTCTGCTCTATAGTCCAGAAAAACACTTTGACCAATATCAGAGATGAAAGATTTTCATGAAAGGTGCTGAACACATTAGAAGCCTTATTATCATGAAAACCATATAAGTCGCAAGAAAAAGTTGCATTTAATTAGCTGCATTACCCCGCTTCAGCTTCAGAGTTCCTGTGTTTAAGTATGCTGCATAACTGGCACATTGCTTAATGTATGCAGTCAAAAGTAATACTGAGAACACCTCATTAGTCACATGAAAGATATATAAATAAACAAAGCTGGTCCTATTAACGGCATGCATAGTCAGACAAGTAATATTCTGACCTAAAGGTTAAAAACATGACTCTAGTTATTGCATGAATTTCTAAAAACATTCTAAAATATCACCCAACATCCGTATTGGACAAAAAGCAAACTAGAATATTGGCAATACTTTCCCAAAATGATTTGCTGATTCGTAATATCACTGCCTCAAGAAATCTTGTGGTTCATTTTTTGTTTCAAATGGAGCTGTTGTTAACCTCTCTATCTGTTATGTTGCACTTTATATGGGTTATAACTCAAACTAGAAAAAATGATTGTGTAGTCAATATATATAGACTACCAAGTAACCGTGAGCTTTTCAGATGGAGATAGGTACAGTACACGTAACATGATGCCCACATGGATTGCTTCAACTGTCCTGAATAATAAAATGAATTTTGGTACAAAGATAAAGTCATTTTGTCAAAGCAAAGCTATTTTTTGCAGCATATTTAATTTCTGTTGATGGATTTAAACCAAATATGCAAAGGGTCTGCACATCAGCATGAGGTACTATTTCCTTTGGAAAGGCAAAATGTTAGTTTTAGAAATGTGTCTGTAAGGTATGATGTTTTCAGCAGGTTTCTCACACAGTTTGCCTGAGTAGCATGTGACTGCTGCATCTCCGACGGGCTGTGGTGTGTACAGTCATGTTGTTTACACAGGCTACTTGTCAGCCCCAGGGCAGCTGCAAAGCAGATGCTGCCAGCCTATCTCTTTACATGCTGTTTCCCTTTGGTAATAGCTGTGAATAATTTATGAGTAAACTTGTTTCAGAACAGATTTCATTCATATTTACTTTAAACAGCAATCCTTAATGTATACAGGCACTTTTTGGAGAGTTTACATAAATGTCATAGTTAACTTACCTTCAACCAAAACCCATTTAGATAAAATGTTTCTTTGCCTGATAATCTCATCATCTTACAATTACTAGACCAGTAAGTCTGACTTCTTTCACTGAGTTTCATCTGCCTGTGAAGAAATACACCAGAGGAAACTGAAGAAGAAACAACTCAGCACTGGGGATCAGTAGCAAAAACACTGGGGAGCAGTATGAACAGTATTTTTTGAGTGCAGTTGAAGCACATACTTTGTTCAACAAACTGAAGGACATGAATTTGTGTAATTCATCTGCAAGATGGCAAGACACTTAAGAAAGTGTCCATGAAAATGACTCTAACCCATGTCCTAACCATGTAAATGAATTAAAAGAAGCCATGTAGGATCAGCGTTTGATTATCAAAGGAGCCTTTGGATTGCTGTGGATGTGTTGAAATGGATGCTGCCATACTGCCATGTTCAACTGAACCTCCTTACAGAGAGGTCATTTTGAGGTGGGACTTCAGACTGTCTAACTAATAGTAACTCTGAATGGATATACACCCATGTCAACTACATTCCTTGAAAAAAACAAAAAAAAAAACATGAAAACAGGCACAGCAAGATAAAATCCACCCCCTCACAGCAGAAGCACATAGGTGTTACATTTAAAAACCAAACCCTCTTTTTTAGAACCAGGAAGTATGCATGCTTATTTAGACAATGGAAACTGTCCATGTGCCACACACGGACCTAACATCTGGAGGGTTTCTTCGAGGAACTACAGCTTTTGGATCCTTTGCATGGGCCTCCTTTTTAAGCTCAGGCTTAAGTGATAGTGACACAAGGGAGTGTCTGTGTCACAATCAGGCAAATGACATTAAATCATATGAGCATGTCCTATGCACTGCAAAAGCTACATGACATTTTTTACTTGTACTCTTGTCTTTGCACCCTCTAGCCTGAAAACACAAATTTCGATACACATGCACACAAAAGAGAGAAAACATAGCAATATGTTTCTGTGAAGACTTTGATAATAAACTTGTGGCTAACAATTGTGCTACTTGTAGCTTGTAGCTAGAAACATTTCGTGATCTAGTTAGCTTATTCCTGAAATATGAAGGTCATATCTGATGGATGTTATGTAGTACAGAGAAAGGGTTGTATTCTGGAGTTTCCTAAGAAAACAAACAGTAAGAAGAGCAAATAGTGGACAAAAGTATTTGTTATAGCCATCCTTCATGTCCTCATTAGCAGCTAACACTTTCCTGGGATGTGTGAGTTGGGAAGGCACAATAGAAATTGTGTTCTTTGAGGGGAGTCACACTTTCACACACTTGGAAAACCTCTGCTCGAAATGCTAACTTTGCAAGGTGTTCATGGCTATTGATGTAAAGACCATTTTTTTGTAGACAGAAAGTGACCCAATAAATATCTACTATTTTATATGTACTAATCAAAAGGGCTAAAAGAGGCTGAAATATCAGTTTGAACATTTTGAACTGTAACAGTTGTATCTGTAACAAGTGCCCTCTGTAGCTTGGAACACACACACTCTTTTTTTTTTTTTTTTTTTTTTTTTACCATCATCTGTTTTCTGGGTAAACCTACAAATGGTGATACCAGATATATATTTTTTGTAGATGGTCAAAAACATGTACACACTAGTGGTTTTGGTTTCCATGGAACAGCACAAAACAGTGTTATTTACTTTTACATGGACACATTGCATCTACGACATCATGAATCTATTTTGTTTTCAACCATAACTGAGGGATGGAGTTCGAATATTATTGCATTTTCACTGGTTCAGCTTGCTTTTTCATGGCAATTGGTGATATATTCCACATGCTGGGGCTGCAGCTGTGCTTATTGGGCCAAATGGCCATTTGTTGAAATGTTACCTCAAAATGAACAATCTGGCAGTTATCAAGTAGCAGTTCAAAGCACTTTGGAAGCCTGATCATTTTTAAGTAAATATAAAAATTTGGGGTATTTATTCAGATGACACTGGCGTATTGACTGTTTGGATGTGTAACCATTTTTCTACGCAGGCTTGTAGACATTTATTTGTCAGGTGCACCAGAGGTTCGTGCTAATATTAGCCACCATATCTACTTGATATGGTGTATAAATGCTACCCTAGCTTGCATAAAACAATGAATCTCCTTTTTAGTTGCTATATTGGGTACTTATATGGTTCAGATCGCTTTTACACCCACAGCTAACTGGTGTACTTGGAAGTGAACCGAGGATGGTTCTGTTATCAGGCATATCAGAGTGAGGTTCTTTGGTCTAAACCAGAGTTTGTTGGATGATTTTACAATGTCTTTGATTATAAATTACCTAAGAGCATGCTGACATATCAAACTAGAATATATATATATAAATAGATATAGATATACAGTATATCTATATATATATATATATATATATATATATATATATATATATATATATATATATATATATATATATATATATATATATACATATATATATATATATATATATATATATATATATATATATATATATATATATATATATATATATATATATATATATATATATATATATATATATATATATATATATATATATATATATATTACACATACATACCTTTATCAAAACTGTGTATTATCTTGTCATCTTGATGTAAAAAACATCTTTTTTTGGACAACTACAGTGCAGTAAAAGTGCTGGCTGCCCGCTTATATCCTCTGCACTTCTTGGGGCCTGGTCCTCAACTTTGAAACCAATGCTACGACCAGTTATTCTACATCCAAAATGAAAATCATGAAGTTCTGTAACCAAATGTTTTGCTCAGGTGGGCTGTGTAAACCAAAAATAAATTGCTTTTCTCAGGCTGAATAACAAGAGTCATACCAGAATAAACACAGGTGACTGAGAAAAGGAATATATTACGTGTTTGACCCCTGCAGTAAATGGAACTGGAGTCTGCCTTCTGCTCTTAGGCTTATTTGCTCCCACATGTGAGGTCCACTTGTACTCTTCTTGGAAAAACAGAGTAATTTCCTTCTACTCTGTTCAGAGTAATGGCATTTATCTTCAGACAGTTCTATGCAAGTACAGGATAACTCAAGGTTTCTACAGCTCCTGTCCAAAAAATTATGTTATGGTTTGTTAAGGTCATGGTATGCACCTCAGACTACAAGGCCTGAAATTCTAACTGATGTGAAATATGGTTTCATCACCAATGGAAGAACCTTGTTTTTTTTTTTTTTTTTCTTTAATCCCAAGCACGAATACATCACAAAGTTTAAAAATAACATTGCATCATACTTTTACAGCGGGCACCACTAGGATTATTGAGAGCGAGATGCAACTTAATGTGTAAAGCACCAAAGATCAAGGCTTATTTCCCTCAGGGAGAATAGAACCTGTTCAATTGTACTATATGATATGCAATGGTGTGGTATATTATGATATAGAGTGGTATGTTATCACACACTCCTGATCAAAATTTGTAGACCAGTTGATTAATTGCAAGAGTTTACATTTTGCATGGTTGAATCTCGGAGGGTTCTACGTAGACCATCAAAGTGCAAAAAGAAGAAATGGGAGTGAGACATAAAAATTATAGCACAATAGCAAATTGAGTAAACAATTTATTGCAAATAACCATTGAACTGAAATAGGCTGTTCATCAACTGATTAAAAGTTTAACACCATAGCTAAAAACAGATCTCCCTAAAATAGAAATACAATTTTCAAAAGGACTGAGGCTGTGTCATGCAGACACACCCTCTCTCTTTTACGCTCTTAATTTGTTGTGGAGATCATTAAACCTTTGTAAATAAGGTCCTTTTCATTGCCAGAATCATTCCCTTTGCCACTTAGATTAAATCAGATTAAGACAGGACAGTCCGGCTGCAGAGCTCCTTTTTCAAGCCATCCCACCACCTTTCTCAGGCCCCTGGCTGCAGACCTCCATTTTGAAGGCTCTCCACCACCTTTCTCAGGCCCCTGGCTGCAGACCTCCCTTCTCAAGCCACAGATCTCCACCTTTGTGCTTGGCTGTCACAGCAGATAAACAGGAGGAGATAAACTGCTCTTTACAGTAGAAGTTATTGGTGATCAAGCTGTGTCACCATGTAAATGCTCTCCTTTAGATAATGTTTAACTGGAATTAGAAAAGGAAAATGAAAAATGACTAATAAAAATATGGATTGACAGAAAAGTGATAACCTTGTCTCTCAAAATGACAGACAGTAGAAAGGATACTTCAACCTCTGGTCAGAAATACAAGTAGTAGAGACACATTGTCTATCCAGCAATGCAATTTTTTAGCTCTGTGCTTTTCACAGATGGCCTCCCAAATCATGTTTCTTCTGGCATCACAGAGATGTCTCTGCTTGAGTTCACCAGTGTGCTTATGTATGTCAAACTCCACGACTTCTAACTATAATCAAAAGCAGCATATTGATCCCAGGAGAAAGTCCTTGAAGTATCCAGGTTATGTCCTTATACTGGTGTGCGTCACCATAGTTAACCAGAAGCATTTAAAGACAGTACACAGAGAGATAATCATTACACCACACAGTCATAGTAGATCTCCCATAATGCTTAAAACCCAACTGTTCAGGACTGTATACCCCACTTGATAATAGCATACATCCCCTTCCCCACACCTGTCATCATCTGTTGCGCTTTGCCGTTGTTGATTTTATCGATAATGTAGATGTTATTGTTATTACCGATTTTATTGTTGGTTTAATATTGTGCAGCATCCTTGAGTGTCTTTTAAGACATTTTTAAATAAAATGCATTATCTATGTTATTATTATTAACACATCTATATCACATGCATTTTTTTGGTTTACACAAGCAATTTAATGCTTGTTATTTGGAATCTTAGTTGATCCGGCCCAGAGTGTCAAATTAGTTGAAATGGGGAACATTTCAGACTAGATGAGGTCAGCATGGTACCTGCAGCTAGACAACATTAACACTGTTGCCTGAAATTCTAAGGGTCCGTAAATGTCTTGATCTATCCTGGATCATGGTCTGAATTTTGTAGCTTACTTCAAATATCAGCAGTGTTTCAGAAAGGGCCTCATAAATCAAAACTGCCTTAGGATGTGAAGTTCTATCCACATCTCAGGCAGAGCTACTTTATCATTTGAGAATTTCTGCTTTGAAACAATTCTCTTTGAAATAAAGTTGATTGTGTTAGCCAGCACTGTTCTCACCTCTCACATGAACAGCATGCAAATCCACTCAATGACAGCTCCCAGTGTTCTTGGCAAAAATAACACTACATTTCTGCGGCTGTGTAGTCGCTGCTCCTCTCTGACACTGTTTGAACTGAAGTGATTAACGACTTGCACACTTGGTTGAAAACACACACAGCGACAGAGTCTGTTTGTGGTAGAAAGAGAGCTACCCTCCATCAGATACTTCACACACATATAGAAGTTGTGGAGTTCACCTTATATTACCTTTGCTTTAGCAGATTAGCATCCCAAGAACAAATGTTATCTTGCCTTGAACACATACATACTAAAAAAGTCATATATAAGAGCAGGTCAGACATTACAGTCTTCTTTTACATGCAAATACAATGCATAAACACATAATTTACAGCTAAACCACCACCTCTACAATCCATCTTTGTCCTCTGAAACATTCATCTCTATCTCTCACACATACTTTGTATAAAGCCAACCAAAATTTAATGACATATACTGCATTCCCATCCAGACAAGACTTAGCATAAAAGAGTGGAAGAAATATATAAAAAAAAATATTTTAATTTATTTTTTGTTACTGTATGACTAAGTAGTCATAGTGACTGAGCATAACAGAAAATAAACAGGCTTTAATTGGTTTGACTTTTAAAAAGATGCAACTGTTTATAACAGAATAACTGGTTATGCAAATATCTCCACGGGTCACAGTCTTGTTTGTACCTCTCTGCATTCACATTTCAAGCTTTATTTGCTGTCAAGCCAAGTATGAGTGAATAAACATAATGACAAATCAAGTTTAAGTGTCCTGCATTAATGTTTTAGGACTGCAGGTAGCTCTTTTTATTTTTGAGCCTGACATTTACCTGTTGTGACCACCAGCTATAGTAACACGTGGTTTTCTACAGTTATTTTCCACCAGAGATGGACTCAAGTCACCTGTTGAGTGTCCAAGTCATTCTCATATCTTTGAGGCTAAGTCCAAGTCAACTCAGGTCTCAAGCCTCTGTGTGGCAGCCACAAGTCTCTCAAAGTTTTAATAAATTAAGAATAAGCGACCAAAATAGACACAAAATAATGTTCCCCATAGTAATGGGATTATTTTTCATCATCACTTTAATTTCCCTGTGTGGTCTAAATAAAGTTTTTTTGTATTGTTTTTTTAGAAAATGATGGGAGTTAGACTGGTTTTTGATCCTACCAGTTAGATTCTATACAGTGCTCTGTCTTTATCTGTTTATTGTACAAAGCTTTCAGTATGTCACTGAGCCTGGCAGTCTTAACAATGTGCATATGTTTTACAAAAGTACATTCTAGCTTGTATATTAAACGACGGACACAATGATGAAGATAAACATACGTCATTTCACTCATATGCCTCATGAGTGTGCAGGTGAGCAGGGAGGAGATGAGTAACTTGCACAGTCTAAAACACTGCATAAGTGCCTTCTTTAGAACATTTGGGGTGAAAAGTCATATTTGAGGCAGCCCCCCTCTTGATGGTGGCACCTTAGTCAGGCACCTGTGTGTTTGAAGCCTATCGGTGGCAGTTGTGGACATGAG
This sequence comes from Scarus forsteni, assembly GCA_036419115.1. Taxonomy (NCBI): domain Eukaryota; kingdom Metazoa; phylum Chordata; class Actinopteri; order Labriformes; family Labridae; genus Scarus; species Scarus forsteni. Next base: position 9,096,721 of record JAZDUH010000229.1, on the reverse strand, counting down.
TCTCAAATTGTGAGTCTAATTCCAGTCAGAAGTCTTTAAGGGGTGGGTCCGAGTCAAGTCTCAAATAACCTTTAGTTGCAACTTAAGTAGAACTTGAATACAAGCTTCTAACTTTAGCCTTAATCTCAGATTTGATCATGAAAAATCACATTTCATGGGGTTGCGTTGGGTCAGTCTTATTAGGCATTATTTGACAGACCATTAAATGTAGATGACCACTGTCATTTCTTCCCATGCAGAGGCTATACCTAAGCTATCAGTCAGTTGATGATCACTTGAATACATTTGTGAAATGTTTTTTGTTTGCTTTCTCCCCTTTATTTTAGAAAACAATGCTGCTGGAGGTCACTCTGTTTCCCTCTATACAGTATATGGTCACAGAGCTGGTGCTTGAAGTAAAGACTGAAACAACATTAATTTCAAAAACAAAAGGAATCCCACCTTTGCACCTGGCCAATCCTCATTTTCAGACAAACACACTCCTGTTCTAAAAACTTTTCAAAGTGGCTTTTAGGGGGGCCCTGTTAAACACCAATTCCCGTCACATTTGTCAGGTTTTAAGATGTTGTTCTGCCTTCATTTTATTCCAAGGACTTATCAAAACTCATTGGGGCTTCCTTAGAGATTGTCTAAATAGACATAGACTGTATGTATTTTTCAGTGTCTGAGTATTTATTTACCTGTGGGTACTAACTTATGTATTGTGTGTAGGTGTACAGGGTGGCCATGCACTTTTGACCTAGATGCATTTGTATATACAGTATATCTATTTTGTGCTGACAGTGGAAAAAAAAAGCATTGGATGTGACATTTACTTTCTGCATTTGAAAATGTAGAGAAACATTTGAGTTAAGGCATTATTGAATGGGTGCCAGTATACAAGTCTTTGCCCATGTTTTAGGTGCATTCATGAGTTATGAGTACACAATCCTGCCTCCAGCAGCTTCTCTCGCTCCGTGTGTCCTGAGTGGATTCAGGAAGACAGGACTTTGCTCTGATTCTCTATCTTTCCCCCACAAACCATTTAGCTTTCAGGACTTTTCCCTCTGACTGAGCAAAGTTCTTATGGGAGGCGACACGAGCATGCGGCTGGCACAAAGTGATTTCCAGTTTTACTGTCACTTTAAAGTGATATGCTACATGTCGCACAGTCAATTCCCCACTACCTGTGACAGATAGAAATTGGCTGGGCTGAAGCCCCACAAAATGGGTTTTCCAGCTGATGCAGGCGAGAGCACCAAAGCAAGTAACTTGTAGGGGAATCAAAATCAGCTGTTTAGATCTCTCCAGACTGTAATGGGGGTCCAGTGGCTCTGTGGTGCATGGAGCTGAAGTGTGGAGATGCTATCTGGAGGATGCAGGTGATGTTACAGACATGGAAAGATAAGTTTATTATCACTGTACTTTCCATGATTTCTTCCTACATGCTATGAGCTGAGAGTTTGATACTGATAAAGAAGCAAAACTGGCAAGTTAGGACAGGTTCCTTGTAAAGCTGTTGCATTCAACACTATTAAATACTATTCATTAATAAGAGATCATTAAATGTAAAGCTGATTTGAATCATGAACCTAAATTGGCAATTTCTTAATTCATCTTTTTTTTTTTTTTTTACTGCAGCCATATGGAATGAAGAAAATAAAATTGTGGCTCATTTTCTGCCTGCAGGTCAGTGGACCCATGGCAGTGTCGGGGGTGGTGCTGCATGGCAAGATAAAAACAATGCACACTGTGGTTCACTAATAACAAAGCACAGGCACAAATTTTAGAAGGATTTTTAGGTTAACTGAGGGGAAAAAGTAACCATTACTACAAAAAAAAAAGAAAAAAGTTAATAAAAAACAGTCCAACTGTCACTTTGGTTGTCCTTGTTTGGATGTGTGTGGTAAAGGATGTGTGTAGGTCTGTGAGGAGGAGTAAAGCCCGAATTCCACTGCATGTGTATCCAGTCCGTCTCCACTCCGCACTCCGCTGCAGCAGCGGAGCCGATCCGTTTCCATTATAAGCAATGCGTGTACTTCCACCAGCTGCGGCACGGCTGCACATCTGCTCCGCCGGCCTCCGGCAGACGGAGCAGATACACAGAGCTTCTATTTTTGCTGGATTCCGGACCACGGCGCAGCAATTTAGCACACAGAATATTGTGCGGGACAGGAAGTTGAGCACAAACACAAAATAAAACATCCGTAGATGTTTCAAAATAAAATAAACCGTGTCAACAACGAAAAAGTACTGTACCTGGAAAACGTCATTTAGGGCGGAGACAGACCTGGTGTCAAAAGTTCAGTCTCACCCCACTTCACCATGGATGAGGAGCTTTTGATTTTGGAGGTGCAAAACCACAAAATACTTGATGAGCTTGTTGACCCGCTGCAAGGCGGAGCTGCAATGCTTCGTACCGCAGACGGATCCAGTGGGAGTTGACGCGCGTCAGATGACGGAGCAGAGCGGAGCGGAGCGGAGAAAGACCGGATACGCATCCAGTGGAGGGAGGTTTGTACCTGTACTGATGAGAAAAAAGAAATGAGAAAAAAGGGGGTGAAAGAGCAGGGGAAGACACTCTGCAAACTGGTCACAGGCTGGATTTGAACCAAGACTGGCAGAAGTATGTAGGAAGTGTCTGGTTGCCAACCACTCCGCCATACCAGCACCCCAAGAATATATATCACCATGCAACCACAGACATTGTAAGTACTTATCATGTTTTCAAATAGATCCTCTCATGGTTGAAGGGAAGGGGCTCTCTGCTCGGTCAGTAACCCACATGTGAGGCTCCATCAACTCCAGTAGTTGCTCAAGTCAAACAGCGAGTAAATACAGAAACTTTTGATTTGTGGAGAGTCATTTGACAGAGCTTTCAAACTGATCCTGTCATTAATGGGACCTTCTTTCTGCTCGCCATCCCTGACATGGCTGTTTTGTTGTTTTTGGATTTCTGAAGTACAAGCTGGCTTTGTCAAAATTCAACATGTGCATTAGTCATGCTTCTGAATGTTACCTAATGTTGACATGACATGGCTAGTCCCACCTACTTGTCCAGTTTGTCTACTTTAAAGTCTGATAATGTGTTGCCTTTCACTAATCAATGACTAGTTTCAATTGAGAACAACCCTACAAATACTGGAGGATGTGCTCAGTGTTTAGGTTGGAGTTGCCATTTCTGTTGACAAAAAAAGCCCTAAAGAAACAATGCAAAGTCTTTCTCTCTCCAGTCATAAATCAGTGGTTCTTGCCGCCTCTCTCTTTCTCCCTTCCTCCTTCCTAACAGCAATTCCTCTATACCATGAATTTGGCTTCTTTTTGGAAATAAGAGCTTCATGTTTCTCTACTCAAGACCATCAATAGATTAACAAAGCCTATGAACAGTAATTGTGTATGTCCCTACATGTTTTGGAGGCTAAATGTCTTAGAGAATCGGATTTAGAGACACAAATTCAAGCAGATTCAGAAAAATATCTAAAACATACTCTAGCCTATAGGAAGGTCAAAAAGGTATAATTTTGCCAAACAAACCTATCCAAATTCACATTGCCTCATCCTAGATGAATAATGATCATCCATATTTGATCAATTGACAGTTAACTCAGCTGAATAAGCCCCACTGCATCTCTGCTTTTGTGTGCCATGGTAGGCAGTTAAGTAAGTATTGTACTGTAGAAAAAAAAAAGGAGAATTGGAGCAATCTTTCAAGGCATTTTAGTAGATTATGGTTAGAACTGTCTTTAGCAACTGAAAACTGCAGATTAGTAGCGCCTGCTCTCATGATTTTGGTGACTTATCAATGCAGCCCTGGTGCAATACTTTGACAATTAGAACAGAGTGAACGCCATGTAGCATTTTTTTAATGTGCTTTTTAATCTTTCTTATCCGTGTTTGTGCCACAGGCCGATATTTCCCTAGCACAGAGTAAGAGTTAAACAAAAAAGGGGTAGTTTCTTTTCAAGTTAAATCACCCCTTTGATGAAATTACAGTCTATTGCGTGTTGTATGGACATTTTTGTATAATTCTCAGCTCCAAACTTTTCCTCCTTTACTCTTTCCACAGTCTAAAAGAGTTGGATGAATCAAAATGGGAAAACGCACTCCCTGGCCTCTTGTGTCCTTCTTCTCTTTCTTATCCTTTTTTCCCTGTCAGGCTTTCTCAGTTTTATCTACTGGAACAGTTGCTCTGAGAACAACAAAAAGACTCTTCTCTTCCCTCTTCCTCTCCTGCCTGTCCTCAGTGTCACCATCAACTTTTTTCTCTGCTGTGCACAGAGGAGGAATGCAATTAAAAATAAATCCAGGTTGTCTCTGCTCATATACCTTCCAAGGAAAGATTCACAATAGATTATTATGATAGTATCGCAAGACTGGGTCATTACCCAAAATCTTCCCTCTATTCATGCTTGGCTTTAAGTGCTCTGATTAGAGTCAGTAAAATGTAATACCACATACTGCAGGGCTTTGGATAGTGAGACCCCAGATATTGTGCAAGTTGTAAATCATCACTGCCTCTTTGGTTTCTCACTTAGTTCTCTAACTTTTTCTCCTCCTGTGCTCCTGTCTTTTGCACAAATGAAGCCAAATTTAATTCAGATGCTAATGCTGCACTCACATGGACTCAGGCAGACCTTAAATCAGTGGTTCTCAACTGGTCCCGCCTAAGGAACACCACCACTTCCTTAATGAGAATTCACGACCCAGGTTTCTGAAAAATGTCATCCGCTCAAGTCCATTGTATGAAAAAATGTTCCATTTTTGACTTTCATTAGATCAGTCATAGACCAATAGTCGTATGACAGGATAAATGTATTAAGATCTCAAGAGCACAGTCAAAATTACTTATCAGTTTGAATCTGGATAAATTGAATACATCTTAATTGAAGTTCTTGGCATACCATATTCTTTTTTTTTCAGGATCTTTTTTTTTTACATAACCTGACTCACCAGATGGCTGTTCGGTGTATTTTACTTGTTGATCTGGAACAAGCTGATAGATATGTAAGGGAATAGGCCCAATCTTTGAAAAGCAAATCCAACAGGTGACTGGACAATCATTCGGTCTATCACATTCATTTTGAGCCAGTCAAATTATGAAGTCGGCAAGCGCTACAGCCTTGGTGTGAAATACAAAATGTCAGCCACTACATTGAACAAACTATACACAGCAGATCCAGCTGCAAGGGAAATGTTTTCATGCATACACTTGCAATACAACCATAACCCTGGTCATGTTGTGAGAACCATCTGTCATGGTTTTTAAGATGACTGAAAGAGTTTATCCGGTTGGTTCACAAGTCAGCCCTGTGATAGTTGGTGAGGTTAGTATTGCTTGGCACCAACAACTTGTCAAAAACTCTGCATTTCATTCTGAAGTCTTCACTTTGCAATAGGCTTGCCGCCACGAGGCAATGGGCCCAAACTGACAATAAAACAACACTTAAATGTCATACCGGTAGATCAAGGGGGTTCTGATACAGACTTTCTGTCTTGTCCATGGAAGTGCTCCACCAGGCACCACAAACCAAAGGGCATATTAAACTAAAACAAGTATCATATTTGCTCTTAATGTTTGATAGACCTTTTTCTTTAACTATTTCTTTTAGCCATCCACAACACTACTGATGCTGCCCGATGTTTTGGGCCCTCTGTGTTACCTATAGTATTTGTCTGTTCTTGAATTCTTCACATGACTTCCTCAGTGTGATCTAAAGTCTGTTTAATTAGTGAGTTCACAGTTTGTGGGTTGTGCTTAGAAAAAAAAAACCTTTTTACCTCCTATCCCTCAGCTATGTTACTTATCAGCAATGTAGGTCAAAATAAGGTTTAGTTGCATTTATTTATGACTCCTCTGCTGTGTTGAAATTATGGGTTTAAAACATCATTATTTTGAGGCAATGAGTTACACTGCACGACAAAAGCACACGTCTGGGGCTTATCCTCACTGTGTGGATAACTTAATGAATTAGTCAATGAATCAATAGAGTTGCACTTCATTATCACCACATCAGCATTGGGATTCTTAGGACATTGCAGTTTAGAGCTTGAAAGGTACTGTAGCAGCCCTCCTGTAATGAAAGATTGTGTTGGAGCACTGTGGGTACTGAGACCAACATCTGCATGTCAGAGTCCATTAGGCTCAAGCTTTCCCTTTTCTTTGATTGCGAGAGGGATGCCAGCTCGACAGGAGGGAAATAATTAAAGATCATTTTAAGAAATGATCTTGGAACTGACAGAGTCAAAACCTTTTACACTTCAGCCTTGTGCTGCATGCAGAGGTTGTTAACATGGGTTAGCTCTGTACATGCCTAAGGGACCACTTCGAGCGACGAGTTATTTTTAGTGCCAAGTGCTGTGAGAGACCTTTGGAGCAGCAATGAGATTCATGCTGAGCTCATGTTGAACAATCAGAAAGAGTTCTGTTAAAGACTAATTATGATTATATCCGTTAGAAAGACAAAAAAAACAAAGCTTTAGTAGTATGTCTTGAAATTGTGATGACTTATGCCACTCCCTTGGCAACAGCAATAAGTTCATGATGGAGTTAAACAACAGGTTGGTAAACACAAGTATGTAAGTTAAGGATGAAAGTTAATAAGGGATACTGGTGTGTAGCAGGACTTTATATGTGAATGCTTCAGCCGGCAGAGATTATGTTGACTTACAGGACTTTAATTAAATGCACAAGGCATTAAATGTATTGTGTACCTCATCTGCCATTGGCTGGTGACCTCCAAAAGTTATTTGGCCAAATGAAAAAAATCATGCCTTATTTGATTAAATATAATTACCATTTGGAGTGTCAACATCTAAACGTGTATACGTCTAACGGATACACAAATAACAAATCATAAGCATTTAGAAAAATCAGTAACCATCTACACGTCATTTTTTTCCTCCTCATTCATTTCTCACTAATTTATGTATTATTTTTAGTGGTGACAATGTTGCCTGAAAGCTTTAGTTAATAATATTAACCAACTATACACGTAAATGTTCCCGCTAGTGCAGTTTTCCTCATATAGGCCTGTAATAGGTGATGAATGGGGTGCAATGTAACATTAACATAAAAGATCTGCAGCCACAGCCTGTGTCGCATCACTTCAGGTTGCCTCGGAGACGCGGAGGCAGCCATCATTAAGTGGAACACTGTGTGGCAGTTTTTCAAACAAACTACCAGTGGAAATACTGTTTAGTGTTGGCTATGTCAGCCAAAACTGGCTTATAACAGCAGCACAGGATGCATGCAAACCACCTGAACAAGTTGGAGGAAGAGACTGCTGCTGCTGTTGTGTTGGAGCGCGGCGCTCATAATCTTCTCCATACGCAAATGTCGTGCAGCTAAAAACAAAAACTGTTAATGGCTGGTTATTTTTGCCTGTATTAATGCATGTTGTTGTACGTTATATTTTTTGTCGGTGCTCTCTCGGCTTTTCTCGACCTGATCACAAATCCTCACGTCTAAAGCGGAGGAAGACAACACATTTCTTTCTGACAGTTTAGTGAATAATCATGAGAGTCCTCCTCTACTTTTTTTTTTTTTTTTTACTTTGTACATAAAAAGGTGAAAGTTCTTCCTCTCACAGCTTACTTTGGCTTCTTTTTGAGTTGCTTTCTCTGGCCAATTCCAGATTACTTTTGCTATGAGACATATTAAATTCAGACGTGGCTCCCGCTGTGAAAGAGGGATGCAGATTGCTCTTTAAGTTTTAAGAAGTATTGTACAACAGTGAGCAAAAGCTAAAACAATGAATTAAAAAGAAGGTTAAACCTTATTTCAGCTGTCACTTGTACATTTTCTTGTCTGTCATGATTATTAATGATTTTATTTTCAGCTCGTTTTACTTTCTGTCATAAGTAGGCCTAAGCCTTAAAATGGTGAGATGGATTGACTACTTATAAAGTTCTGCTCACTGGATAAAGTTTTTGTCTGATAACTACTGTAATGTCTTTGATTTAATGGAATAAGGAGGTATTCTAAAGGAGACCAAACCCTCTAGTGGTTATAAAGCGCAACTGCGTTTGAAAAAGATCATTAATCTCTGACGTGTAACCGTGTACACGTTGGTTAGTAGCCTCATGTACGTGGTTAGTAAAAGTTCTACATGTTCACATCCCTAATGACCATATGCTTTTATTATGAAAATTCAACGAAAGCATCAAAAAAAGAATATACCTATGTAAAGAAAAAAATAGATGGGGTGCTGGTTTGATGGAGTGGTGAGCAACCAGGCACCCCATGTACTTACTTCTGCCGGTCCAGGTTTGAATCCTGCCTGTGACCAGTTTGCAGAGTGTCTTCCCCTACTCTTTCACCCCCTTTCACAAGCCTATCCACTGTCTCTCTCCTATCAATAAAGGCACAAATTGCCCAAAAAATACATAAAAAAAAATATTGCTAATTAATTTGGTTATACTTTATTTCAAGGTGACTGCTGCATCATCATGTATTATTATTATTCAAAAGTGTAGCCATTTACATTGACTGAGTGGCATGATGTGTTGCCACATCTCTTCCCACCGTGCTTCTTAAAGCAGAGGGAATGAATAGAACTCCAGCAGCTGTTGTCACACCATTCCTGGCATACCAAATCACAACACAAGCAGAGCATGCCGCAAGGGTCAAAATAGCCTGACAGTTGGCAGAAATGGTCAAAAGTATGAAAACAAAACCCTACATGCAATTCAAGATTTTACATTGGCCACTGGCAGGCTGTGTTTTTGTTTTTTTTTACCCACCACCGGCGCTTGGTGGGTGTTAATTTTACGCCATGTAAGTATGTAAAGCATAGATAGCATACACCAAGTTATAGCTCCCTGTGGATCAGTCAGTGTGTTGGAGAACTGTTTTACTGCCAGTAACTCAAGCAGGTGTTCAGAAGTATGTTTTATACATGTATTCAAAGATAAAATCTATATAACACCTAATAACAGATGATACTAATAACTGTTTCACTAAAATGGCTTGTTATATGGAAATCAAGGCTGCCATCAAGCAATGATAAATATGGTCACATTAATTTACTCCTGTGTACTTGACTAATTGATTGGTCTTTGGGGGGAGAAAATTAGTTTCATTTAATTGTCAGTGAGATTTCCAAGATTCTGGCATTGAACCATGACCTTGTCATGAACAGCTTGATTACATTTCCCAGGTGCTTTGTGGTAGCAGTATCATTTTCTTAGTCTGATAGCTTTTGAGTATCTGAGATCAAGTAGTGTTGTAGCATCAAAAGAAGCTACATTCATGGCAAAGATGAGGAACAGTTGGACATATCAGTAGCAGAGTGTTCAGTCATGGCCTAAAAACACACTTTTGGGATGAGTAAAAGGCCAAGTGGTCACAGTGTTATAGCAGACTGTGTATTTGTTCATTATGTTGATACAGCCTCATTCTTACAGCAATTGTTAATGCTGCTGCTTAATGTGCTAAACTCTCAAGCTGACAAGTGTGAGACCACACGCTGTGAAAACTTGCACAGGTTTTTAGAATGATATGACAAAAAACATTGAAACTTAACTATCACCAGAAACACCAGCCCATTTCCTATCAGCAGCTAAATGTAAGATACTCAATACAGAAGTGTACAATGGATTAGTTGTATATCTAAGCTGATAAGCCTCATGTGTAGGGTGACTTGAGTCATACTTTTGTTTCTTTTTGTGAACATAAGGACTTGTTATTTCAATGTAGACTTACAAAACATAATTTTGTAAAGGAAATATTCCAGCATTTACATAATGAGATAGGTAACTGTAGTACATGAAACCAAATTGAAACACAGCAGGTCTGTTTAAACAGTAATTATGTTACTGCTATTGTTTATTTTAGTTTGCATTGCAATGACTGTGATCAAAATACATAACGTCATACTTCATTCTGCAATATATGACAAAGACTGTACAATATCAGACTCAGGTCTCTGCTCTGTGATGTTCTATATTCACATTGAACAGTGAAATATGGAAAGCTGTGCAAATATGTCACATAGTGTCCTCTTCACCATCAAACATACATGGAAGACTGATTGCTGCAAGACAGAGACTTACAACTTTCTGCTACATACAACTTAGAGCCACAGCAACATCTAAAGACACAACTAGGCAACTCTACAATATCCTGGCTGTAAAAGATGTACTACACTAAGGAAAGGTGGAATTTAAAGGTGGTCAGTTTTTACCAGGGAACACATAGGACAACAGGTCACATGGTAACCTTTCACACTGTAATACCTTTTAAAATGTCGTAAAGCAATTGAGCTGTGAAACATGGTGGCTAAAGTAGTAAAAGCACAAACTCCCCTGCCTGAATGACCTCAATTCTGGAAACTAAAGGAGTTTCTGTTTTTTTTTTAAACTGTCAATGTCATTGAGTCGTGTCATTCTCTGCTGACAATATGGTGGGAAGTCTATTGGTAGTTTTATGGCATGGTATACCTCGGAGGCCAAAGCGAACCAATGAGATTGAAAGTATTATTGTCATTACTAGTTGTACTATGTTTTGCTTTTGGTTGAGATTGAGTTGCCTGGTATCATAATCCAAATATTTTTTTTCCGCTATTGCTGATGTCTACATGACTACAGCAGTGTAATAACTGAACTTGGCACCATGTGTCTGTTGGTTGCTGGGTTAATTGCATTTTCATTAAAAATGGAACCACTCCATATGTCAATTGGAAGAAAGCCAAGATTACCTCCTCCTTAGGAACGTGGCATCGTTGTTTATAGCAAGACATTGATTGTTTGTTATGTTCATGTGTATATAAACAAACTGAACTAAAGGGGGAACGCCCACTTGTATCTGAACAACTCTCACCAAGACATTGTTTTGTTCTCCCAGTTTCTTTGCCAGTCCTTTGGTTTCTTGCTTAGCTCAGAGTTTTCACATGTTGACTGGCTGTTTATTTGTCAGACTTTCAATCATAGGTATTTCAGTAATGTTTCCTTTATAGTTTTTCTCAAAGAATCTGGATCTGCATCTGGATCCCTTGTCCTTGAAGCAAACTCCCTAAATCTGAACCAATAACTCTGATTTTCCTGTATTCCCAAGGCACTAAGTATACGTCTTAAAGAAAAACATTTGAAAATGTGTGAGTTTTTTTCCTTGTTAAAATTCATGCACTCTACCTGACACTTCAAAGACAAGCCACTTATGGGTGCTTTACAGTGCATTCACACCGAATGCGGGTTGGCAACCAAGACCGCGTCGCCCACTCAAGTCGCATCACCTGTTCATAGCTCATTTGGTTGTTGTCGCTGTCGCTCAGTGTCGTCACGCCCACTCAAGTTTCAACCCGCAATCATATCATGAATGAATCATAATCATTATTCCAACTGTATCCTTTCCACTTACCTACCAACAACAAAACACTGCAGATAGCCCTGCAGCAGCATCGTCTGCAAGTTTTCTGTGGTCCTGTCTAGGCAGAACTAGTGTACTCACTGACTAATTTTTTCCCACGTAGACATGGATTGTCACTCTGTGAACTTGAATTAAAAAAAACTGTCTATCAGGTGTTGTCACACACCCACACAATGCTGATTGGCTGTCTCGACACAGCCATATGCAATATCACCTGAAAGGTTCAAAGTTTTCAACTTTGGCAATAGGGCTCCACTACATGGTCGCACATCCAAAGTGACCCCAGAGTTCCCATCTGAAGCAACAGGGACACTGCCACATGACTCCCAAAATGCGACCAACTCACCATGATTGCATTTATATCATGGTGTGAGATCTGGTCATGTGTTGTCGTGGCTGATCATGGCTGTACATTGACTAGGTATGGAGAGTTATAGCCGAGGTCGCTCAAGTTGCATATGGTGTGAACACACCGTTAGCCTTCCTCCTTGATTGGCCTGCAAGATTCATATCTGAAGCCTTTCATCTTCACTCACTGCTTTGGCATATTATGCATTAGCCCCTGGCAACAAATCACAGAAGACACCTCTAACCTTCTCACTCAACATGACACCTGTCAGTCACGCAGTTGATATGCTGGAACCCCCTGCCACTAACCTAACCTTTAAGGCCCACCCAAAAGATTAAACACTGTACATTGTGGATTCAGAATCAAATGGCATTTATTAAAGCTCATCTAATAGGGCTATGCTTTGGGGAAATTAGCCTTCGGGGGAAACATTCTGATTAGTGTGGTATGATGGGTTAAAGGCCACATCTCATGTTAAAAATCAATGATAAATCAACCTGCACCAAGCTTTCATTCCTGACATAATTATTTATGACATACAGTGTCTTCAGTCCAGAGTGTTAAGTGTGGATGAAAACAGACTACAAGTGAGAGATGGTAGTAAAGCTGTGGGCTTGTGTTTGTTTGATTTTCTGGGGTTTGCCAGAGCTTTACAAGATTCAAGTGGAATCTACGTTGTTATGATTTAGTGCAGCTCTTCGTGGGTCTACCCTGTACATTATCAGAGGCTTTTCTAAGAAACATTAATAGTGTGGAGCGCCAACAAATTCAAATAAGCCCATTTCGTCCAGACTGAATTTATGATGCTGCCTTTCATTTCACAGTCTAAGGAGAGGCAGGCAGCTCTGGAGTATTTCCACACTTATAAGCACCAACGCTTTTTTTTTCTTCCTCCCTGCTCTCCTCAAGTGGCACTGCATTATCATCTGGTTCATCTCTTTTGCCCCTAATATACTAGAGGAGAACACAATGATGGATCACATCGGAGGCTAATGTCGAGGGCGGAGAAATGAGGAGGTAGTTCCACAGTGTCACACTTAGAGGCAACCTTACCTGATATACTTAATTACTAAGAGCAGGTTGTGTATTTAAAAGGACATGGCGTGAAGACAGTAGTACGAGGATGAGGTTGACACTTTGCACCCATGATTGTGAGGTAATTAATGTGATTTGCCACTTTAAGGGACTCTTCCTGGTCTGACACACTTTACAAAGCATAAACATTAGTGGCAGGTCTAGAGTCTGTCAGAGATATGGTTGCAAATTCCTTTCATTTACAAGTTGTAAACTTTCCATGAGAATAAACAGGAATTAACAAGAATGTATGGGATATTGAATTAACCTGGAATTTGAAAAGTTGAATGTGACTCTTCAACAGGGATTTTTAATATAGTTGGGTAAAATATATGTGAGCTCAATCTATGTGAAAACAACCAGATGTCATGCAAGTATACTTGAGAATGTCTCTTTTGTTCCTCAGTCACATGCACATTAGCGAACTGCTAACACTCCTTATTTAGTTGACTTAATTTACAGTAGATTTGGTCAACTAAAATGTTGTGAAAATTAATTCTAGACTATTCATCACTATCCATTCATTCTAGATTAAACCAATTTGGATGACTCAATTATGGCTGAAACTGAAATGTATTTTAGGCAAAAGACTTTAAATGAAACTAAATTAAACAGTGCTGTCAAAATTGAAACTGGCCCTCTACAAGCACTGTTCATTCTTCCTTCATATGTAGAGATGATTCTGAAGCCTTGGACTATTAAGGCCCTGGCCACTTTTTTTCCCATTTTTAACCAAGAGTGCAAGATTAGTGAAGACACATATTTAAGCCCTTAATATTTTTTTTTCAATTGTATTAATTTGCATGGAAGTCTGAATATTACAAAATCAGATGCTTTTTTTACTTAAGTTTGGATATGGTACAGTTGAGGGTGGCATGGTGGCACACCAGATAGTCCACATGCCTCACAGCAAGAAGGTTGAAGGTTCGATCCCCATATTGGTAAAGGTCTTTCTGTCAAGCTTGATATTCTTTTTGTGCATGCAAGGGTTCTTTCCTGGCCCTGCAACCTCCTCCCATAGACCACATATGTGTTCATTAGGTTGATTGTGGCTCCAAATTGCCCTTAGGTATGGGTGTGGTTGTGAATGGTTGTCTCTCTTTGTGGCCCATTTGAATGTCATTTGGCAATGTCTTCAGCCTCAAAAGGGACACACGATGTGGCATCTTTACCTCTTTACTATCAACAGGGGATAAGTACCAAAAGAAAATTTCAAACATGTCCTAACCGATGGCTCATGCCAGCCAATCATTATTGCTCTAGGAACTACACTGCCAGATCCACCCAGCCTGTTCGATGGCCACGTCTGGCCCATGTAACTGAAACACAAGAACTTAGGAGTTTAATGAGGTAAAAAAAAAAATCAATATTCCCTACTGTCTTAGAGGCCAGTTCTGTTTAAGTCTATCATTACTTTCTGCATATCGTGTGGGCTCTTATGTTCAGATGGAAGCAGGGCTTATTTTCATAAATGGTCACCTTTGCAGACACACTACATCTAGTCAAATATTTCAGAGGAAACATAAGGGCAGCTGCTAGCTTTGTGAAAGACAGTTATTAAAAACATGTTATTGGTATTGGCAAAATTGTCATCAAAACATTTGCATAGGCCGTGACTTCCACAATCCATGGATTTCCAAGACACTAGTTTCTCAAAATCAGTTTTGGGCATATTTTTGTTTCCAGAAATCTCACCCACAGAATGCAATACTTTTTGAACCTAATTAAAACGAGGTTCTCAAGTTCATATAAATGTTCTCACTGTTGTGGTTTAAAGTTTACCTGCCCTCAAGCCCTCTCATGCCAGAGGCCCACAAGCAGTTGTTTGCCTTTACCAGTTCACAAGCATGGTTTAGGAATATATTTATGACTTGCAATACAAGCTTGTGGAATAAAAAAAACAAAACAAACTAAAAGTAATGTTCTAATCTTTTAAAAGGTCAAATTTTGATGTTGTAAACTTTTGAAAACACACAAAAAAGATACATCTAAAATGCATCCTGTGCAACTGATGTATAAAATCTACTTTCTAAAGCAAGAGCGAAGCTCGGTTTCTTCTATAGGAACAAGTTGTGTTTCTCTCTCAGAGCTAGGAAGCTTTTAGTGTCAGCTCCTTATTTGCCTGTTCTTGATTATGGTGATGCTGTGTATATGTCTGCTTCAACCCCCTGCCTTCAGTCCTTGACTCCTGTCTACCACTGTGCTCTGAGTTTGTCACAGGTTGTAGTCGCCTCACCCACCACTGTGAACTGTATGCTAAAGCTGGCATGCCCTCTTTGGATATACAGCGATATACGCACTGGATGACTCTGGTTTATAAAGCTGTTCTTGGCCTGGGTCCTTGCTATTTAAGAACTTTTCTTTGGAGAAATGGAAGCCGTTATGCTTTACGATCAAATAACATTTTGTATCTCGAACTGAAACAGGAAAAAAGCTTTTAGTTACTCTGCCCCCTCTATTTGGAATGCCCTCCAATCGGAACTGAAACTGGCTGAATTTGTTTCTTTCGAAGTCTTCCGCTCTACCTTGAGAAACCGACAACATGAATCCATCAAACAGTGCCTGTGTTCTTAAATTGTTTCTCAAAATAACTCCTGCATTTTATTGCTTGTATTTTAATGTCTGTTGCTGTACTCTGTTTTGTCTACTTTGACAGAGATTGGGGAAAGTTCAGTCTGTGCCGTCCTGACTTGCTCCTATGTTTTAAATGTGTAATGTGTAGAAGTTGGCTGCAATTTGCTGAGGAAATTGGTGAATATAGGATATAATATTTCTATTTGTATGTAACATAGAAATAGATGTGCAATCATCCCCATAAACTATTGTTGTCTTTTAATTAATTTAGATAAAGCTTTTTATGTGTCGCTGAACACCCCTTTTTGGAGGCTGACATAATGATCCACCATTTTGTCTACTGGTGGTTTTTGGAGACATAAAGAGTGAAACGCAATATTTGACCTTTTATCATTATTTTAACTGACCTAAAATATTTAAAAATAATAGTTACATAAATTAATGACAAAAACCTTACCTTGTAACTGTTGTAAATGATGCCCTGTTCACGATCCTTTTGGGTCTTCACCGGCTCTTGTCGCTGAGTGATAAAGTGTTTGGGTAACGGATGGGCTCATTCCAAAATCTGAATACTGGATGCTGCTAAAATGCCAATTTCTACACACTGAACCTTTAAAAAGTTGCTAATTGAATGACTCGAGCAACCACAAGCTTTTACACCTGTATGGTATGCATTAGTAAAATAACTTAACAAAACACAAAAATTCATATTGGGGAGCAACTCTTAAATGAAGACTTGGAATTAATCAGAGTGTAACTGGGAGATGCAAAGACAATAAGAAAGGAGACTATTAGTGGGCCATTCTTTTCCTAAATTTGAAGCCAATTTGCATTTAATAATGGGATGCAAATGAACAGCTCACTCAGGACTGTTAATCAGTTCTTCTAGTTAATTTAAATGAGCTATTTGTGATCAAAACATGAAAATTACACTCACTGATCTTCACATTTGGCCAATGCCCAAAGTACTGGATAATTTAATCCCTGAGTTGTTGGACATTGATGTTAAGTTTGACAAAAAGATTTCAGATACTGCATTTAAAAGCAATAGGAAAACACAAAGCCAAAATACCATTAACTTTTAAACATGACCTTTATATGATTAACCAATTCACACTCATGTCTGGATATTTTTGAAATTTTGCATCATCATTGTATCAAAATTGATAGTTAAACCTCACTCCCATTGGCCTTTACCTATGACCCATGTCCTCTAATGTCAGTTATATCCTGATGGACAAGTAATGGGAATTAAGTTTAAAGACCTAAACCCATAGTCCCTTATTCTCAAAATTTAGAGGTCCAAGCCAAACCAAGGTCTAAACGCATACGTTTTTTGCCGAATCTGCGTATCATCCATATAAAGACGGTGTTTTGGGGGTCCGTAAATGATCATTTTTGAAACCAGGTTCCAGAGTGGAAAGATTTTGAAATGCCGTATACGCAGCTCCGTGATTACTGGCTCTCCGCAAGTTTTCAGATACGCTTACGTCATAGTTTCATATCTTCATTGACACTCATGCGCCACACGCGACAACGACAATGGCGGCATACGTGAAGCATATGTGCTGATGAAGCTCGTGACCCTACTATCCCTGTTGCAGCAAAATCTCCTTCTTCTCAATCACCACCGAGTTGAACAAACAATTTATCAAGGACACATTACGGCACTTTATGATCACTTTCTCACAATCTCTGTTTACAACTTTTGCCGCAAGTGCGCATGCCCACTGTTTTTTCGTCTGTTTCCGCTTGTTTCCGTCATATCGTTACAGCGGCCCTAGAGGTCTGGCATGTGTTTTACAGCGTTTTGATGCGTATCGAGTGCATTCATATAGACGCACACATTTTCTGAGACGCCTTCGTCTTTATGACGATCGTTTTGGAAACTGTTAAGCGTTTTGTCTTCGTGTGGATGGGGCCTAAATTTGTATTTAAATTAAGAGCTAAGATTTAAAGAAAACTACCAAGTGCTCTCTTGAGTTACTGTGTTCAAAATCAAGGGATGGACATGTGACACAACTACCATTACCTTCGCCTCATGACCTGAAAAAAATAACTTAAACTCTGAGTGTAGGTCAAACATTTGAGTTTGAAGAAAATCTTCCAAAGTGTGAATGAAATACTGAATTTACTGTCGAGGGTTAGACATGTGATACCCTGACCTTTGACTAGTGACTTACAAACCTAATAAGATTATACTTCAATTGGAGTGGATATTAATGAAAAGTTAAAAGAGATTTCCTCACAGTTTTCTTGAGATAAAATATTCACAAGGATGGGCCACATCTAAGTAGAACTGCACCAACAGATTGACAGCCAAAACCATAATGCCTCTTGCCTGGCTGTCATTGGCATGGAATTGAACAAACTAAACTAATTCAAGCATACCTAACAGGAGAAATGCCAGGACTACCTCATTGGTGCATGAATATATTCAGGGTTCCACTGTTCCTCTTCTATCAGATTTTCCCTCATCCCAGCAGACCTAAGCACAGCATTTTTTGTTATGGCTTCAGAAACTTGGAAAAATGTGACTTGCACAGAGATTTAACTCCATTGGTACTTGGAAAGCCTTGGAGGTGGAATTACACCTGTGCCAAGCAAATTTAAATCAAGTAGACCTGCAATTCCTCACTTGTTTGTAACCACTTTTTGATTAATCATCTCCCCCCAGTAGGTCTGCTGGCCAGGTCTCAAAACAGTCATCCCTGCCACGATTAATAGCTGGCTCTAAGCACTGATGCATGCCAACGTGGATGGAGAGGCTTCATGATGGTGGGATTTTTATGAGGATTTGTGACTGTCTGGAGGCTGTGGGGGAGAGGATGAATCAAATGAGCATCAGAGGTTACTCCAAGTCTGTTCTGAAGCTTTTTGCGTCACAGAAGGTTTTCCTGCAGGGACTGGCCCCAGGGCTTGGCTTTAGATGGAGAGGGATGGGCGCAGATGCTGGGGTGAATTGTGACTACTGGCAAGTTCAAGTCTTGAAGTTCACAGGTGAAAACAGCAAAGTATTTTTGTGTTCTCTCTTTTTATATGTAGATATCAAGAAAACTGTGACATGGGGCAACTTGAGGGAAAAATTCTTAAATGGATTTTTTTGTTTGTTTGTTAGTTTTTTGTTTGTTTGTTTTTACTGTTTAAACTTTTTTCAAGTGGGATTGCCTGAGGCTTATGGTCTGGTAGGCTCGAGAAATATCTCTGCAATTCTTCAATCACATGCACACATCACACTGCTTACTGCAGGGGTATTGAGGCCTTGCCTCCTACACACAATGCACGTTTTTGAACTCACACACCTAAAGAAGCCATACATTTGAAATTACTTGAAATTGATAGTTCAGTAAAGGAGCTAAAGCGTCATAAAGTTTGCTTAAGAATAAACTATTAAAATGTAAAGTTTTCTATTTGTATTTGGATGTCTGTATATGGCAAGCCAAAATGTTTACATTTACATCTGGATGTTATTCAGTGGATTTCAATTGAACCTGAGTTCTAGTTCACTCCCATACATAGATTATACATTTTTATTTTTCCCCAAAATTCTCCAAATTCACAGGGACAGTTTCTGGAAATTTACTGGAATGTTTCTCCCTTTGCCAACACTTGCCCTGCTGTTCATATTTACAACAATCAGCCAAAGATAAGAACATCCCACAAACATCAATAATAATTTGTTACAATGGAACTCATACTTATGTATCTATTTAACCAATTTATGTACTAGCTCTTTGTGGATGACACAACTTCACTTAAGACTAAAATTACAGAGAATGCTTATTGCCCTCAACATATCCACCCTGTTATTTTTCTCGAGAATTAGTCTATTAAGATTCAAAGGAAGTGTAACTAACAATTAACACTTACAAAAATAGAAAAATTAATAAGACCTGCAAACCATGGTGCCAAACCTTTTATCTGTGACATACTGATGATTATGCCTGATGATCATTAACAAGCACTGTTTGGCAGCCCACTGAAGCTTACATGCACTGGTATATAATCACTTTTTAGATTCAGTGGATGCTATAACAACTTTTTTCCTTCAAATTTTAGAGTTCTGTTTTGTCAAAAATATCAAAACACTTTACAACAATAAATTCTAACAGTTTTTTTCTGCATCTGATACCATAATAACTGTGAAGCTTAACACATTCACTGTAGCGCTGCAGTGAATGTGGTTAAACCATAAAATTTGAAGGATAATCTTTCCAGCCACTTTATTTAGTAAACCATGCAATTATCACTGATTGATTATATTTTCATTGCATAGATTCAACAACATGCTCAAAACATTCATGTTAGATTTAAGCTCATATTGACTTGATAGCATCACACAGTTGAGCAGATGTGACGGCTGAGACACATCACAAAGGGATGCTCATGGTCAGTAACAATATTCAAGCAGGCTGTGGTGGATAAAAATCCCTAATTGCTGCTAAGGGTCTCATAGTGTGCTAAGAAAATGTCCCACAAACCTAGGACCAACACCACAGTCCTTGAGAATATTCATTGTTAATGATGGGTTTACAGACAATGGTCCAAAACAGGAAACATCCAGCAACTCTCTTGAGATAAATGCCATGTTGATGCCAGAGGTTAGAGAAGATTGGCAGGAGTGGTTTGAGATTATAAGAAGGCAACACAACAGGATCAACATATCAAATCTGAATTGCAGATGGGCTACAGCAGCAGTGGACCACACCTGAAACCACCCCTGTCACCTAAGAACAGGAAGCTGAGGTTACCTGACTGACCAAAGTTGGACAATAGAAGATTGGAAATATGGTTGCCTGGTCTGTTGAGTCTCAAATTCTGCTATAACATTCAGATGTTACGGTCAGAATTTGGCGTAAATCATGAATCCCTCTTTCCTTTTATAAACAGCTCATACAGTTTTTTGGCACAGTCTTGAGACCTTGGTACCTGGAGTGTATGTTAAACACCACAGTCTCCCTGAATATTGTTGCTGACTTTGTCAATAATTTATGACCACAATGTAAATGAAGCCACATCTGCAAGATGGACTTAGCAGGGATGACTCAGCAGATGTCTAATGTTACATGTTTTCCATGACATAGCTAATGTGAGGTGAGAATGCATTTCCACATGTGAAGGTCAAAGAATCCAAATTTGCCCCATTCATGCTGCTCACTGTAGAATGTTAATGCTGTGCTAGTGTTCTTTCAGCTTCAAAAGCACCTCACTGAAGCTTGGCTTGCAGATTGTGTATGTCCGGATTCTCATACTTCAGCAAAGAAATCCTCCCCATCACCAAAAGCATCCCTTCAGCTCCCCAGCCTCCTGGGAAACTGTCTGCAATGCAAACACAGCTTTACTTGTAACTTCTAACTGAAGTGTCACTCTTTAGCTATGAGACTGGATCAAATATTTACCATGGTTTGGCTTGTTGTTAGTTGAAGTTAAACCATGGATGGGGAATTTTTACAGTTTGGCAGCATTGCAGTCAATATTTCAACTCAGGCTTTCTCCTTAGCCCTAGCTGCCCAGTAGGATCAACTTAGACTTTACCAGAAATACATTTAACTGGCAAAAGCTGAAACTATCTGGGGCTCAAAAATGCTTTGAGGAATATAAAGGATTGACCTGACTTTGATTTAGAATGCAGCTTTAGCTTTTCCTCTATCTGTATGCTTATACTTCCCTTCTCTGCTTTCTTTCTGCTGCTGTCTTCCTTGGCACAGCTTGCTTTTACCTCTCTGTCCTCCTTCGTCTGTTGGGCTTCCTGCCACATAAATACCGACAACAAAGACACAGAAGTTACTTGCAGCTCTTTGCAGGCTTCGATCAAAAAGCCAGAGTGCCAGACCACCCTTTAATCTTTATTGATTCCAGAAACAAGTTCCTTGACTTCCTCTCAGAGAAGATTTCAGACTTAGTATCAGACTGTGTATGACAGGTATGGGATTTGCTGTGATCTAATGACTGATCTGAGAATGGACATGGATGCCCACAAATACATGATAGGGATTGGAGTTGACACAGTACCTGGTTTTAGATTTTAAAACAACTCTAAGAATTGCACAGTGGTATAAGTGCTGTACTCATGGTGAATTCATTTTGGGTGTGAGTTGGGGTGCAATGGTACAACTGTTACCTGTCTCCCTCCCTGGTCTCCCCTACTGCAACAAGCAGGGTTTGACCCCCCCGTGTACGCATTTTCTACAGTTATTGCAGAAAGGGGCTGCAGTGTTTTACTCTTTCCCATCACTGTCTCTATTCCTGTGAAAAAATATATAAATAACCAAAAAGAAAAAAAAAAAAGAAGAAATAAAATTCAGTAAGGATTACTTAAAAATAAATATTAAAAGAGTATAGCACTGATGCACTTTTTTGTGAAATGTTTTGAGATAACATTTTTTTTTTTTAACTTTTTGGCACTGTACAGCGAGTGAGCATTGGCTTGTAGTTAGTTCTTATTGTGGTGCTCTGGACCAACTGGATGCTTCTTCTTGTGATTTCAGTAATTTGTTAACAAAGCTGAGCTGTCCAGCAGTGAGAGGCTAACCTTCAGCAGTGAAGGGTTTTTGAGCTCTACTCTTTGATAGCCCAGTGGGACAAATTTTCAGTGGATGTACATCTTTATCTTAATTGTTGAGAAACCCAGCAACAACACTACAAATATTAAGAAATGGAAAAAAGGTACAAAAACGTATTGGAACAATTATTTTGTACTCTGCAGTCATGTTCAGGTCATTTAATATTGTGATTTATCAGATGTTTTTGTGTATTAGGGCCAACATAAAACTGTTCAATGGTTTACAAAGGAACTGTAAGCTGATGACTGTCAGTGGATCGTATCTCTTATTTTTATTATTCCTAGGGAGGTTTAAATATTTGATGTCCTTCTAGTTACAAGGTTATAAATACATATTAGATAGAGCTTTAATAAAACCTAACCCTAACCATTCATTCTTAAAATTAACATCTAAAACATTAGCTGTTTAGCAAAAAGTCACCAGTGAGCATTGTTCTCTTGACACCATTACACCAAGCCAGTGGAGAGGACGTAAAATGCAGCCTTACTGGAAGCAGACCATCATAAATATGTCAACCACCTACATATTGATGTGATAGACCTTTGATAAGTGTAACAGCATTGACTCTTTGTCAATACATACACAAATTGAATAATTCATATTATCACAATGTGTTCCTTCACTGACACCTCATGGCAATAAAAGCCCCCCATCTCTGTAGTTATCTCCATATATCAACACTGTTTTATTGCCAAAAGTATGATCAACAGCTCTGACCATGATTTAGGTCCATGGCTAGCCCACCAACCCTCTCAACTCAAGCAAAATCCCTCCTCTCTCTTCTGCTTGCTCTACCTTGCAGAAGGTGTGCTCAGACAGTCTGTTTGAAAAAAGCAATCATTAATGATGTTCTTTGTGGGATATGCCACCTCCCTGAGGTAGGTTACACTCCTTGAGTCTAGTGTGAGTTTGGCACACCATTGACTCCAGTGAAAGGAACATCTCTGGGTATATCTGCAGCCATATGAAACAGTAGAACACAAAACTATTGATTCACAAAGAAAAGTAAATTAAACCTTGTAGTGATGGACAGGGAGGTTGGTCTAAACCAGCTCGGCCTAGGTCTTTTCCTGTGATCGCTTGAAAAGTGCTATGGATCACCTTCAACAATAGTGAGAACATACAATAAAAAATTAACACTTAAAATGGTTATCTATTCAGAAATGGAGCATTTTTATTTTATTTTGAGATAAAGGGTTTTACGCAATGGTGACATATTTTATCCATGCTTAAATGCTTTCATTTTAATCAACACACTTTTGTATATTTGAATGAAATACTGTACTGTTTTAATCCGTAAAGAAAAAAATAAAACTGCTGCTAGTAAGCCAATCCAGTAAGGGAGTCATTAATCAAAACTGACAAGAAAATATATGGGTGGATTAAATAAGTTTATACTTCATCCTGTTCCTTTGTGTTGCACAGCTGAGATGCTCAAGTTTTGCAGTCAATCAGGATGCCAAAAATACAGTATTTGAGTATATTTTTGGGCAAAAAACTTAGACATATGTTTGGAGAACTGGCCATGTGACAGTACATTACTGCATCTTTCTGCCTCTTGGCAAAAGACTTGCTGGTTTGATACCTTGAGTTGGTCCGGACCTTCCTGATAATAGATTGTACATTCTTCTCGTCCATGCATGGGTTTACTACAAGTGCTTCATTTTCCTGCAAACACCAACAACATCCTTGTTAAGGCAGTTAGTGAGTCAAAAATGCACTTAGGTTTGAGTTTGGGATCATAACCTGTTTCTCTATGTTAGCCGTGTTATTGGTTTGTAATCAGTTCTTGGCGTATCCTGCCTCTTGCCTTAAATCAGCTGAATGGCTGCCGCCCTGCACGGCCTCAAAAGGGGTGAATAGAATACACAATGGAAGGATGTTTGGGGATACCGAGGACAAATGCAAACTTCATGAACAGGAGGACAACATATACATAACCTTTTAGAAATACATGCCAGTATGAAAGACAGCATGTAGCATTATTTGTTGGTTGTGTATAAAAAACAGATTCTTGTATAACCTCTTTTTGCTGACGTTTGTTTGTTTGTAAGAATTTGAACAGGATAACTAAACAATAGAAAGTAATCCTGATGACATTTTCAGAGTATGTTTGTCATTGTACAAGAAAGAATTTATTAGTATTGGTGGAGATCAGAATTCTGATGACAAATTTTTTAATGATTTGTTGGCTTGATATAGGGAAGTTTTTCACCTTTTTGCTAATAACTTAAGTTTTCAACAGATTTTCATGACGTGTTCAAGGAATCTTTGGATTTGCAGAGAGAAGAAGTGATACAATTTTGTGGAAATCAGAAAACTGATTCTTTTAAGGATTTCTTAACCTTGGGAGATCGGGCAGTTTTCCACATTTTTGACAATCACACATCCTCCAGTTATGGAAATGCCCTGGTAGAAGTTTGTGCTCCTGGAGCACTTCTAGTCAGTTAAAAGTCAGGGTAATCCAGTCACTTTATTAATCTATTAAGTGTTAGCATCAAGCTAATTAACTATGAAGGTGCATCAGTGAAAAACTGCATCCCTGCCGGAGAATCATGCACCTGCCTCCTCTGATGGTGACACAAGACATTAAGTCAGTAAGAAAAGAGAAAAGAGGAGAGATAATAGGGATTATGTGGAGCAAAAAGGGTCGAAGGCAAAACAGGAGATCCACTACAAAGAGGAAAAGAAAGATAAAGGTTTTCTTGAGGATTGAGGGTTGTCTGCCATTGCAGAAAATGTGAAGCAACAGAAGGTGAGACGAGGAGAACTCTGCATTGATGGGAATAGTGGGTGGTGAGACTATTCTGTCAATCTTGGCACATCGTTCCTCTCATTACAGTTTCACTCCCCGGCTCCTGCCTGCTCTGGTCCTCCCCCACGGCTAGCCCTGGAGCAGGGATCCATCCCAGCCCAGCCCTCCTGTCAACACAGGCCCAGCTCAGCAGCTCTGGCCCGGGCATCTGTCAGCCCACACAGTCCCTTGTCAGCTGCAGCCTAATGTCCAGTCCATATTGGCACAGCACAGCGGGGCAGAAAAAGAGTATAATACAGCAGAGCACAGCATCTATCAATAAAGCTGAGGGTAAAACAGCACAGGACAGCAGCCTCTGCATCCATCACAAGTAGATGTCATGTACACTCAGTCTTCAATCCCTGTGGTGACTCCAAATGCTACTCTGTGAAATCTATAAAGAGAGCTGTGTCTAAGAAAGATTTGATCAAGATCAGGCAGCAAGATACACAAAACAGTATCTAGCAGTGGCATGACTTTAGAAAAATCCTTACAAACATTATTACAAAATATTTTATAAGGGTCTTGGGATCAGAGATGGGAACAAGTCACCTGTTGTAAGGGATTGGCATCGAAAACCCATGCACAACCAACTCTGTCAAATAATCAATATCATCCACCTTTTTTTTTTTTACTTTCAGTTCTCTTATCAATTCCTTGCACTTTGCTCTGAGTGGCTTGGAAATCAATGACATCATGCTCTCAAACAGAGGCAGCCAAAAGAAATAACTAAGAAATCAAAAGTCATGTAAGGCAGGAGGCATTAGACATGTGCAGGCCAAATTTTACCAATATATTAAATATGAAGAAATCAATAAGAAAATCATTAAAGAATTTGAGCAGAATCATGAATGGCATTGGTATCAATAAAATCTTATCAATTCCCATCCCTACTTGTTTAAAGTCTAGATCAAGTCTTGAATCTTGAAGTAAGTTCAAGTCCAATCTGTATTCTGTGGAAGAAGGCTGCAAGTCAGTCGAGTTCCCCATGCTTAATTGTATAATACTGAAATAGCTACAATATAAATCTAAAGAAATGGAGCCCAGGGTCACAGGAAACTATCAACATCATTATTAGACTTATCATACCAACTTTATGAGTTTGAATGGTGTATTATTGCACTGGGTTCTGGAAATTTAAAGTTACTTATTTCTTTTGTAATAATGATGATCATACTGATGTGTTGTAAGGACCCCCTCGAAAATGAGATAATGCATCCCAAGGGGTTATCCTTGAAATAAACAAACAATATTTATTTATTTTACTCTTTTTAAACAGACCGATAAAAAAACTACAAAAAGAATCTAATGCTAATCTTGCCATTGTATTGAGCCAAGTATGAGGATATCATTAGGAATTCAATATTTTTAATGTTTTTCCATCTTAGCATTAAACATTTTGAGTTGAATCAGGGGACTTTTACACCTTTCCAATGTCCTCATTAATCTGACTGGGGATTTTCTAGCTAAAGACACAAAAGAATATGCTCTACTGAGCATATGCAGACCTAGCGTCAACACACTCTAGCTTCTTAATGAAAGAATTAATGGTGCAACTGTTACCTGTTTCTGTCCCTGGTCTCCCCTACTGCAACAAGCAGGGTTTGAACCCCCCCCCCCCCCCCCCCCCCCGTACGCATTTTCTACAGTTATTGCAGAAAGGGGCTGCAGTGTTTTACTCTTTCCCATCACTGTCTCTATTCCTCTCTCTATCAAACACCGCAATGTGTCAGCCTGTGTGCCTGCCCGTCTGTTTTTTTCTGCACAGGATGTGTATGCTTTATGCAGATTAATTGGCATGTTAATGAAACAACAGAAATATGTAAGGATAAATGTCGTGTGTCATGTTATAAATCAGCCTTTATTGAAAAATGTATGCGTGAGGCTTCTCAGTCCCCCTGTTTTAAACATTCAGAGCCCCCCAGCTATCTGAAACACTCCATTATTTCCACTGTGACTGTGTGTAATGAGCACCCAGAGAGCAAGAGAAAAAATGTAGAGGAGAGTAGGGAAAAACTTCCACCCACTAACACTGTACGAGGGCTTTCTTCAAAAGTAATAAAGCCAACTTTTCAAAAATGTCCACACTCACTGAACTTTGCACTAATGTTCTCTCTGACTGAATAACAGACTGGTTACATTTGGAGGTCTTTGTGTCTTCCTATGATTTCTAAGAATTCTACCATTAAAGCATACTCATCCTTATTTTTGAAGAATTACTGTATTTTCACTTTTTGGCACTAGCGATGGGGGATACCAGACTTTTTTCAAATCCATACAGGACCAATATGTTTGATGTAAATTTGATGTCAGTACTCATACATATTAGCCTTGCAGAGCAGACAGACCTGCCTGATTCTGAAATCCTGCAGCTCTGTCTTGCAAGCCTCCGTTGTCCAACGAATTCACGCTGCTGAATTCTTAACGGCCCAATCAGGGAAGAGAGGCTGGAGCTGTAGAATGCGGACGTGACGACAACCAGAAGTTGAAAACCGGAAGTTGAGAACGGACATGCCGATTAGCCTATTGTCCTCATAGATACTTAGTAACACTTGGTGAAACCTGTCCTCCTCAGAAGTTTACTTGTAGGGATTGTCTTTGACGTGGTTCATGTCACATATAAGTGTTAAATTAATCATCTGTGTGGTACAATTTAGTGTAAGACGATAGTATAAGGCCATAAGCTGTTAGCAGCTAAGTTAGCGTCTAGCGGCTAACGGTCATTAACTGTTGTTAGCTGTTTGCGGCTAAGTTAGTGGCTAACAGCTAACAGTCATTAACTGTTGTTAGCTGTTAGCGGCTAAGTAAGCCGCTTATGCTACATTTTTTTTCAATTCTTTATTCAGCCATTTCAAGTAACAAACGGGCACATTTTCATCATACAGTCTTCAAAAATCACTGAGCAGCATCAGCAACCAATATAAACACAATAATAAAATAAAATGTATACATAAAAGAAAAAAAAAAGACAAATTCAATGAAAACATTGCTACATTATAGGAGGCAACCCTGCTTGATGTGGATTGGTCTGTGATGAATGTGACGAGCGGAACGATTATCCAACCACAAGCTTGTGTTTTTTAAAACGTTCTGCCCCTAAAAACAAATTTAAAGGGCTCCTACCCAGATGGACTAGTGAAATATTTCTGTGGCAGATATGGAGCTGTCCATCTGGCTTGTCAAGTAACATACATATGCCATTACCAATCATCCCACTGATCCAAAGATACATCTTAGAGATATGCTTCTATTGACAACTTAAAGGCATGTACTTTTTGATGAATAAATTATTACATTAGTGAAACTCAAAGGAAATAAAAGTATTTAAAACATGTGGGCGTGTTTTGCACTGATTTATAGATATGCCTAAGCTAGACTAAAATAATCCTAGTTACTTTTAAAATTAGTTTAAATATTTAAGGATTGCAGCGATGCCCTCTCGCATTCCTGCTTTTGTTTAGTTCGTGAATGGTCTTACATGTCTGCCTGAAGGCTTTTGGTGCAGACAATATTATTGGTCTCCACAGTCATATGACATATGAAGAGAGATAATAACTGAAACAGATGAGAGTGGAGCACGGTAACACGTTTTGTTTTGATGTTCCAGAGGACTATTTGGTACCTTGAGAATATTTATAAAAGTTTTTAGACTTTCACAGTTTGATACTGCATTCCTTTTTGGCACCTCCAAAACTTTTGGATCATATGATTTTTGTTTTAATTTATGCCATATAGCAGTTATCAGCCTAAATGTTGCAAATCTGACTGAGCTTGCTAGTAGACCTTTCAGTCAAAAGAATTTTCCCTTATTATCAAATGAATAGTTTGAAAAAAAAAATCTGCTTAATATTTTTCTGAAGGGCTTTCAATCCATGTTAGGTCAGAATTGTATCTACAACAATACTTTGAATCACCGCTTCAATCTGTGTGGCAGATTGCAAGGAAGCATTTCCAAGGAATTTTGTTCACATGCATCTGCAAATATTTGCATCCATTTACAAGCTTTCATATATTAGAAGGGGCTTTTGTTAAGTTGTAGTAGATTTAGGACCCAAAAACAGAACCAGAGGACTTCCTTCAAAATGTTTAATCTGTAGCACAGAAAAGGTAGACAGGTGAGGCGTATTGCAGAGGGCAGGAGACTGAGAGCATGGCAGGGTGAGGCGACCAGAGTGAGGATCCAAAAAATAAGAATCCTGTGACAAGGAGAGCAACAATTAGTTTCAGAAAATCACAAAAGGTTCAAGATAATCTTAGTGACAGATAAGTATACCGCCGAGCTGACTGAACAATCAGGTGAAGACTGGAGTGAAGAGCCTGGTATATATACTGCAGGAGCTTGATGAGTGGAATTAGCCTCAGGTGTGCAGCAGGAGTGACTGGGAGCCTCACACACACACAGGGAAGGGGAAACAGCTGAAGAGGGAGGAGTCAGAGGCAGTGCTGACTTTATGACAGTACCCCCTCTTCAATGGGAGCCTCCTGGCGACCCACCAGGCTTGTCTGGATGAGCCTTGTGAAAATCCCTGACAAGTTCAGCATCCAGAATGTAGGAGCGAGGAATCCAGCACCTCTCCTCAGGCCCGTAGCCCTCCCAGTCCACCAAGTACTGATATCCTCTTCCACGCCGGCGCACATCTAGAATGCGCTGTACAGTGTAGGCAGGGTAATCATCAATGATCCGGGGGGGAGGAGGGGGATTGGAAGGTGGGCAAAGTGGGCTGGAAGACACTGGTTTTAGTTGTGAAACATGAAATACTGGGTGAATCCTCATCGCACTGGGTAATTTTAACTTGACGGCAGATGGATTGACAATCTTTTCAACAACAAAAGGGCCAATGTAACGAGGTGACAGTTTTCTGCATTCTGTTTTAAGTGGGATATTTCTTGAGGACAACCAAACTTTCTGACCTGGTATGTAATTAGGTGCAGGGATCCGGCGGCGATCAGCAGTGAGCTGGTTCTGGGCAGAGGAGCGAAGGAGGGCCAAGCGAGTGTCCTTCCAGACCTTGCGGCAACGACGGAGGTGAACTTGAACTGAGGGAACGGCAGTCTCAACCTCCTGGAGTGGAAACAAGGGGGGTTGATAACCTAAGAGGCCTCAAATGGTGACAAACCTGTGGCAGCACAAGTTAGGGAGTTATGGGCATATTCAACCCAGGATAGGTGGGAACTCCATGTAGCAGGGTTGTTGGCTGTCACACACCGCAGAGCTGCTTCCAGATCTTGGTTTGCCCTCTCTGTCTGGCCGTTACTCTGGGGATGAAAACCAGAGGACAGACTAATGGTTGCACCGAGAGCTTGACAGAATGCTTTCCATACCTGAGATGTGAATTGAGGACCTCGATCTGAGACAATATCTTTAGGTATGCCATGAAGACGGAAGACATGGAGCACCAGAAGATCAGCAGTTTCCTGCGCTGTGGGGAGTTTTGGGAGTGCCACAAAGTGTACAGCTTTAGAGAACCGGTCAACAATGGTTAGTATGACTGAGTTACCTTGGGACAGTGGAAGGCCAGTAACAAAATCCAGGGCAATATTAGACCAAGGGCGACTAGGAACAGGGAGAGGGCATAGAAGACCAGCAGGAGGGCGGTGGGATGATTTACTTTGAGCACACACTGAGCAGGCAGAGACAAAAGCACGTGTATCAGCATCCATTGTGGGCCACCAGAAATGCCTCTTGAGGAGGGACAGGGTACGATTCATGCCAGGATGACAGGCCAAAAGAGAACTATGCCCCCACTGGAGGACCTGTGAACGAGCAGAATCAGGGACAAAAAGACAGTTTGATGGGCCGTTACCTGGGTCAGGTTGTGTTTCTTGAGCCTTTCTCACCACAGACTCAATCTCCCAAGACACTGCTGCCACAACACAGGTCGAAGGAAGGATGGTTTCCACAAGAGAAGGGGACTCTTCCGAAACATGCTGGCGAGAGAGTGCGTCTGGCTTGATGTTTCTGGAGCCAGGTCTGTAAGTGAGGGTAAAGTTAAACCGACCAAAAAACAGTGCCCAGCGTGCTTGGCGTGAGTTAAGACGTTTGGCTGTTTGAATGTAGGCAAGATTTTTATGATCAGTCCACACTACAAATGGCTGTTCGGCCCCCTCCAGCCAATGTCTCCACTCTTCCAATGCAAGTTTGACAGCAAGTAGTTCTCTGTTGCCGACATCATAGTTGCGTTCTGCAGGCGATAGGCGCTGTGAGAAAAAGGCACAGGGATGGAGCTTTAGGTCAGATTCAGAACGCTGTGACAGGACAGCACCCACCCCTGTTTCAGAGGCATCCACCTCAACTATGAATTGGCGAGAGGGATCTGGTTGGATCAGGATGGGTGCTGATGTAAAAAGCTCTTTTAATTTGTCAAAAGCCTGCCTTGCTTCATCAGTCCAGGAAAACCGAATAGCTGAAGAGGTAAGACGTGTGAGGGGAGCAGCAACTCTACTGTAGTCTTTGATGAAACGTCTGTAAAATTTGCAAAACCTAAAACCTCTGTAGCTGTTTCCGAGTGGAGGGCTCAGGCCATTCTGTGACAGCCCTGATCTTTTCTGGGTCAGACCTCACCTGCCCGCTCTCAATGATGTATCCTAGGAAGCTTGTTGAATTAGTGTGGAAGTGACACTTCTCAGCCTTCACATAGAGTTTGTTCTCCAGCAGTCTTTGGAGGACCTGGCGGACATGGGAAACGTGGTCAGACATGTCTTTAGAGAAAATGAGTATATCATCCAGGTACACAAACACAAAACGATTGATGAAATCTCTGAGGACATCATTTACCAGAGCTTGAAACACGGCAGGTGCATTGGTTAATCCAAAAGGAAGGACAAGATATTCAAAGTGTCCAAGAGGGGTGTTGAAAGCCGTCTTCCATTCGTCCCCCTCCCTGATTCTGACAAGGTGATATGCATTCCTCAGGTCTAGCTTTGTGAAGACAGTGGCACCATGGAGAAGCTCAAAAGCAGAGTTGAGAAGGGGCAGGGGATACTTGTTCTTAACAGTGATGTTATTTAATCCCCTGAAGTCAATACAGGGGCGCAGTGTTTGATCTTTCTTGGTGACAAAGAAAAATCCTGCACCAACTGGAGAGGAGGAGGGCCGAATTAGACCTGCAGCCAGAGAATCCTTTATATATTTCTCCATAGCCTCCCTTTCTGGGCGAGACAGATTGTACAGCTTGCTGGAAGGGAGAGGGGCCCCAGGGAGCAGATCTATTGCGCAATCATAGGGACGATGAGGAGGCAAGGAAAGGGCTAAATCTTTACTGAAAACTTCGCTCAACTCATGATATTCTGGAGGAATGGAGGACAAATCAGGGTCTTCAGGACAAGGTTGTGTAATTTCAACCTTTGCAGGCGGTAGAGCCGACAGCAGACAGGTGGAATGGCAAAATGAACTCCAGCTGGAAATTCTCCCAGCATGCCAATCTATATGGGGATTATGTGTCTTCAACCAGGGAAGGCCAAGAACTAAAGGAGTGTCAGGAGAATTGATAATGTATAACTTGACCTCTTCTCTGTGATTGCCAGACAACAATAGAGATACAGGCATGGTGCAATGGGTTACTTTGGCCAGGAAACTACCGTTTAGTGCACTAGCAGTAAGTGGGCGTTTTAATCTCTCCAAAGAAATTCCACACTGAAGAGCAACACTTTCATCCAAAAACTCTCTTCTGCACGGGAGTCAATTAGTGCTAGTAGGGGCAATGAACACTGTTTGTGACAAAGAGTGGCTTGAATTAGCATCCTAGGCTGAGTTGGGGCTGAGGAAATGGTTTGGCTCACCAATAACCCCTCGCTTATTGATGAGCCTGGTCTTTGTCGAATGGGACAGGAAGTGATAAAATGGCCAGATTTTCCACAGTAAAGGCACTCACCAGCATTCAGCCTCGTTGTCTCTCAGTAGGTGACAAAGCAGCTCGACCTACTTGCATTGGTTCCTCGTCAG
Organism: Scarus forsteni; assembly: GCA_036419115.1. Classification (NCBI taxonomy): domain Eukaryota; kingdom Metazoa; phylum Chordata; class Actinopteri; order Labriformes; family Labridae; genus Scarus; species Scarus forsteni. Next base: position 9,064,081 of record JAZDUH010000229.1, on the reverse strand, counting down.
AGGAAGGGGAAGATGTTTGAGCATAGGTGAAGGCATTTGTCCCAGACTTAGCGAGGTCCCATGGAGAGGAGCGGGAGTTAAAAGACAAACGGGATCCACAAGCCTTCTCTCTGCGCCGCTCACGTAGGCGGTTATCAAGCCTTATTGCAAGGGAGACAAGAGAGTTAAGGTCAGAAGGCTCATCATGAGAAGCCAATTCATCCTTGAGGTTTTCATTAAGGCCCTTCACAAACACTCCACGTAGGGCCTCATCATTCCATTTTGAATCGGCAGCCAATGTTCTGAACTCCACAGAGAAATCAGCCACACTTCTAGGTCCCTGGCGTAGATTTAGCAAACGTTTAGCTGCAGTTCCACAATGATCTGGGTGGTCAAAAACATTTTTCATCATAGCAAGAAATTCATCAAGGAAAGGTTAACAACTGGTTGACTAGAATTAACTGCTTCTGCCCAAGCCAAAGCTCTTCCTCTTAGTAACCCCATGATATAATGTACCTTTGATTGATCAGAAGGGAAAGTGTGAGGCCGCTGGTTAAACACCAAGGAGCACTGAAGAAGGAAACCTCTGCATTTATCAAGATCACCTGCAAATGGTTCTGGATCCGTAACATATGACTCTCTGGACTGAGGAGATGGCGCTGCAGGTGTAGGAGGGCAGGCTGGCTGGGTTGGGCAGCTGGAACTGTTTGGGCCAGATGGGAGGTCAACATGGCAACTTGATTAGTTAATTGTGCAATTTGATTTACCAGTGCTTGATTGTTGTCAGATAGAGTGCGAAGAGCCTGTTCATGTTGTCCAAGAAGTTTTCCTTGGTTAACAATGGCCAACTGTAGAGATCCGTTCTCTTTCTCTGGGTCTGTAGGATCCATTTTCTTCTGACCTGATTGTTCTGTTAAGTTGTAGTAGATTTAGGACCCAAAAACAGAACCAGAGGACTTCCTTCAAAATGTTTAATCTGTAGCACAGAAAAGGTAGACAGGTGAGGCGTGTGCAGAGGGCAGGAGACTGAGAGCATGGCAGGGTCAGGCGACCAGAGTGAGGATCCAAAAAATAAGAATCCTGTGACAAGGAGAGCAACAATTAGTTTCAGAAAATCACAAAAGGTTCAAGATAATCTTAGTGACAGATAAGTATACCGCCGAGCTGACTGAACAATCAGGTGAAGACTGGAGTGAAGAGCCTGGTATATATACTGCCGGAGCTTGATGAGTGGAATTAGCCTCAGGTGTGCAGCAGGAGTGACTGGGAGCCTCACACACACACAGGGAAGGGGAAACAGCTGAAGAGGGAGGAGTCAGAGGCAGTGCTGACTTTATGACAGCTTTGTATTTTTTTACGGATTATGAGCTTGAATAGGATTCTGCAGATGATTGCAAACAGAAATGCTCTTGGTATTAAGGGGATATTTTGGCAAGTGCTGAAATAGAAAAGTAAATCTGGCTAAATAACAAAGCTGAGATACTGCATTATTGTTGAGGCGTCAGCCAGATAAAAGCATACATTTTGATTACAAGTCACTCAACCGTGGCTCTCTATTGCAATCAAATCGATTTTCCTGCAAGTGTCTTGTTAAATGCACACTAGATTAAGTCAGGCACAGAAGCAGAGCTCTTATTTCTCATTCTGGTCAAACCGTCCCTCTGCACGACTTGAGAAAGTCTTCCCTGTGTAGATACACCTTGACAGCTGCTCTGCTACAAGGAAGCAAGGGCTACAGGCAGACAACTGCTCTGACAAGTGATAGGAAGTGCTCTGTTTCTCAGCCAGTGGTTCATTAGAGAGAACAGGGGAACAGGGGAAATAGCCCCTACTGAGCATGCTCCATTTTCTGCACCACAGGGTTGTTGTGGCACTCTGCAGGTTTGAGCAATTCAGGGGGGAAGCAGACAACACTGAAGGAGAGAAGTAGCCTGGAAACTTGAACTATGCTGTTGATCAATGAGTAGTTCCTTTGGTTACTATTCCACGCTGTCTGTGTCTGCTCTGAAGAGTCAATGGAGGCATGAGAGAGGAGAAGAGACAAAGTGGAGGAAGGCTGAATGTATGAGAGGTATTCTGGGTGAGGAAACTGAGAGAAGACATGGTGGAGCAGAGGTGGCTGAGGTGTTAGATAAGAAAGTTTGAAGAAACAAAAAAAAGCTTCAATTGAAATATTGGTGAGGAGACATACACAGTACCATGTGTTGTGGTATTATTTATCCATATGACCCATAAGGAGCAGCATGGTGACCCTCCACTGCAAGAATACCTAATCAAGGACATTGTGGGTGATCTGTTGGCCCATCACTCCAAATGTTCAAACAGGGCTGGAGCAGTAATTTTTAATGTGCTGGGGTTTTGAGGGTGATTTATTTCAAATACAGTAAGCATCACATACCAGTTCAAATTTGCACACAGTTAATAAAAGAATGCTGACTGATTCATTATATATTTTGTTATTGTCCACAATATTTAAAGGTGTAGTCAGCAATGTGGGAGAAAACGAGTGGAGAGGTTGTTCCTAAACAAATTTAGACCCGCCTCTCCCTTCATACCTCACCCCTGGCTCCACTCCCGAAAGCTGATGGGTGTGCATCGTCATGGAAACGGCCGTAGAAACTGCGTAGCTGACCAACGTAGCAAAGGTAACCCCGACTCGTCAGACAACTCGACTGACAATATTGATAGAATCACGACAACAGTACATTCTGGCAGATTAGACAATAACATGAATGCCTGACGGCTGTTACTGTTATGTGAAGCACCACAAAGCTAATGTTGCTTACCTATCCAGCAGACAGACGGCGACATCCGCGTCCGTTTTCAGGTCTTTCAATTGGCTGAGTTCCCTCCACCGTCGGAAAGCAACACCAATGTTGACCCGGGTCTTCGCTCTTTCATGGTCATAGCCCTTCTTTTTCACTTTTCACTCCTCTGACCTTTTTCTTTTGGGCTGTTTTTCAGCCATTGCTACTGCACATATTGTATCTCTCTCTTACGCTAACTGCACATGCTACGCAACCTATGACTCCCCTCCCCCCTCTGTCTGATCTGCGCATGAGTATGAACGCCCCCTGGATGTGGGGGGGTGTACCCTGTTTTGGTAGCTCGGCCTGAGCCACAGTATTTACCTGCTGAAATTCAAAGCCATGGCTGTGTATTAAAACTGGACTTTTTTTCAACATGCTGTCAGTGGTGACATCTTGTGGATGGAGAGGAGAAATACCGTGAATTTGACAAATACTGCATTAGATTAGAAGATAAGAAGATCGCTGCCTACACCTTTAAGTATGATATACAAATACAGAGCAGATGTTCCCATGTAGTCTACTTGTGACAGTTTAATAAGGTATTACTTCTGCAGAGTTCGGCAACAAGAACTGGCAAAAAAACAGCAAAAGTGTAAACGAAGTGTAGCCATTTTCACGTGCAGTCGTAAAAAAAAAGTTGAGTTGTTGTGTCATTGTGGCTGAAAAATGACTTAATAACATGAATGTTTACATGTTACTCTGGCTAAAAGGTGGAAGGTGTTCAAGAAGATTAATTTTCTTTCATATGTATTCATCTGGACCGGACTGGCCAAGGTGCTTTGAGCATGAGCCATAGTTTTCATATCAACCTTTGACCATAAAGTCAAACAACATAAAAAAAAAACAAAAAAACATTTTTCGGACAACCTTTGTAAATCACCATAAGCAACAGATATAGCTTTAAAGTAAAGCATATACATGATGTGCAGACCTGTAAAGCGGGAGCTGTGGCACTGTTTCTTATTTTTTAGTTTCCCATCCCTTCAGAGTAAGTCTTGTTTACGTCCTGTGCAGCAGAAACCGAGATATTATTTTTCCTGTATATTTTTTTTTTGTTTTTGGCATCTTAGACCTTGATAGTATGTATATTGCTGTCTTGGGACTTTAATCAACAACATTCTTGGACGTCTCTTCAGAGCTAATGTCTCCAATGCTGGTAGTGCTGGATAGCACTGATATGGCTCCGAAAGTCCTTACAGTTCCTCAGTGAAGCAAGGTGAGGAAAAGGTTCTCCAAGGTACTGATCCATCAGTGTGTGACACCACATAAAAGCTTTCGATAGATCCATCCTCCCATGAATGATTGTTGACTGAGACAAGTCTAGCTACATTTACTACCTCAGGGCACTTTACTGTGCATGTTAACACACTATGGCGCATTGCATTTTACAGCTCTTTGAGTGGCATTACAAAGCACTATAATTGAAAAATACATAACCATGATGACAGCACAGTATATCTGAGTGAAGCACATGTTCTTTCACAAAGCCTTGAAGATTTAATTGTCATGTTTGTTTGTACTCAGTTCTTAGTTAAATGACGGTGGTTTCTTTTCTGTTTTGCTATGCTGAATGTGTTGCTATTGCAGCTACATTTAATTACCCTTTTTCACTTGCTTAATCTTGAATCCACTTGACAAAGAAAGGCCTTTAATTAGCATCATAATTGTGTGAAATTTTTTGTGTATTTTTATTCCTTGTTTTTATTACAACTGGTAGAACAACATTTGTTACACTCTCTGTCCTTTTTTCTTGATTTTCTCAGGCAGAGAGCTAACTTAGAAATGTCATTTAAAACCTTGAATCTTCTTTGGACCTTAATTCTGTGGAAACAGCTTATCATGTAGTTTAATGTATTGTGTATTTTCAATTTTAGGTTCCAATGAGTGGAATTTGGGATCAGAGATTATGTGTGATGGTTACAGCACGTGCATTATGTGTTTGTGCCCTCTTGCTGTAACATAGGCAGAGGACATTGTGTTTCTAGTTCCCCACATTCTGTCTGCTTCAACTATTCTTGTTAACATGGCATCTCAAGCATATCAAGATCAACTTAAATCTTTTGAATTATAGCTCATTTTAACTTTTTGTGAAGCTGATAAAACCTTGAAAGTCAGCGGTCAAAAGATCCGGGCCATTGACCCCCATGTTCATCCCATGCTTGTCTGTAGACTTTCAAGAAATGTGTAAATCAAAGAAGAGGAGATAGAAAGTTCAGTGTCATGGAGTCCCATGTTAACCCCTTTCTTAAGTTTTTAAATTTGAAGTAGTATTTGAGTAACTTTCTTGAAACAATACAAATCTGTTCAATCTGTCTCAAGGATGAAGTGATATAATTTTGGAGTTCAAAAGGTCAAGGCAATTTTTCCTCATGTATATCTCTACCCTGAAAATACAGTATCTAAAGAGAGGTCTCACTTGTGAAGTGATTAAATCTAAAAGCTCAAAGGTAAATGTCATGGAGTCCCAAATTCCCCCCTTCTTGTACTCTCGATATTTAGATATTTGGTGTGATAACCCTATAACACTTTCATTATTTAATTTCAAACTTTGCTTTTAAAGTCCACCCTGACTCAAGGTTAAACCATCTTCTTTATGCAGATCAAAGGTCAAGGACTTTTTGAGCTTAAAGTAATTATGACAACATTTGCTGACTCAAACCTTCTCCCTTATATGAGGCACATGACTACTAAAACCAAGCAGTTGTTTTAGTTTTAATAAAGTTTCTCTTTGTCATCAGCTGAATGGGCCTGTGAAGCATTTGTCTTTAGCAGATATGCTGCAGCTTTACTGTTAAATCCTAGACATCAAATATCTGTACAGTATGCAGCTGTCTCATTTTGCTACATTTAGCAGGATTGTAAATGGGATTAAGAAGCAGCACAAACTACTTAGTAGAACAAGTTTTCAAAAGAAAATACTGAAACAAAGTAGTGATGAGTTTGCTCATATTTTCATCTTCTTTCAACCACCTATATTTGATGTCCTTCTGTTTACTTCACAGTAGACGATAACAAGTAATAGAGAAAGGAAAGTAGCTCAGAGCAAACAAGCAACAGTCAACCGTTCAGTCAGACAGGGCAGTTTATTGCCTCACTGCAAACACTTAAAGCTGTTCAGCTTGTCACCATTTGTCTTTATCTTCCACTAATACAGAGCATTATCACACGTTGTTTCACAGTTGATCACAGCATGAGAACTTGACAACAGAGCAAATAAACTCTCTTTTAAACAGATCTACAGCAAGACTTTATCTCCCCTGATTCAGAGTTTGCTTATTACCATTGAGAGTTTAAAATAAAGAGAAATGAGAAACACAAATAGGAACAAAAATACATTGGAAAACGTACATTTATCAACACTACTACCATTCAAACCATTATCTGTCTTCAGTAGAGAATAGGGTTGTCTCTTTCACAGCTTGAACAGTTTATGAGCATACACAATAATGTTCAATCAAGAACCCGAGTGCACAGGACTTTGTACTTGATAAGGTGCTGCTTGGACACTGGGCTGAAGGCTGACAGATGACCCTACAGATTTGTGGTGGATGAGGGGCAATCCAGCTGCTTTGCACATTATCAGCACATAGTCTGGTGTTATTGCTTCCATCGAGTGGCTTTGCCCATCCTTCATTTTGTCAACTTGTAGTTCCTGTTGTTTAGGTCAAGAGAGAAGGATGAGTGGGTTGCCCTCTGTTGGATGAGGCACTTCACAGCTGAAGATACACTAATATGCTGCAGAACTGTATATTTTCTACTTGAATGGATATTTACAGCTTCAGTTCAGTTTTTTTCCCTGTGCTCAACCATATTTGAATATTATGTACAAGTTGACAGCCCTATTAGTGAATGGAAAACTTGGTCTCTCCAATTATTCTCTTGAACTGTTTGACAAATTAATTGTGTCTGTGTCAACAACCACTGTGATCAGGTTTCCCTGGAGTTTCCGTCCTTATGAGCCTAAATACTCGACCATTGAACCATTTTACATTGAGCTACTTTTATGATAAAACCACCAATGGAGGGCCCTCAGGGCCTTTTCTGCTGACCTAGACATGGCCAGATTCAGTGACTTTAATTTCATTATTATCATTTGATGCATAAATACTTAAGTGAATGCACAGCATTAGAACAGATGGTTTTGAGCAGGGCTGGAACAGAGAAGTTTAGACATGCCAAAATCCAACATTTTAGAGTTTAGGCATAAAGCTTCACAAGTATCCTCGGGGATTTCTAAGACAACTGTAAACTTGTTGAAAAAGAGTTAAATATGAGACCATTAGAGGGAAGTGTTATAAAAAAAAGATGTGCATTGACTGCCATTGAACTTCTTCTGTATTTACAGGTGGGCACTTTTTCAGCAGTTTTACTTTAATGCTAGCGCTGATGCATCAAAGCAGTGCCTTTGATGGGATAGACGGCCTCGATATGGAGAGCTTTTGATTCTGTTGGTTTCAGAGATCCTCTCTGTGTGCACCTGCTCTAATGTGACTTTTGCCACATAAACACAAACACATTGCAGACTGAAATGCTCTAACATTCTCATTCAACGTTGTGTTGGAGTAAGGAAATTCGTAGAAATAAGTGCCACAGACAACAAAACCTACAGATAATGAATCTGTCTGTGCAGTTTTTATGAGCACATTTATCAGATGATTTTGCCTAGAATTCTAGCAGAGAAAATGAGCAATTACATGTTCATATTCGATCTTTTTGATGTTGAAAAAGCAGACTTCTTCAATTATGTCCTTTCTGCATGCCTAAAAGTGTTGAAAATTTATTTTAACTTGTTAGTGTTTGAATTTAAATAAAACACTTCACTGAAAGCAAACTTTAATTTTCCAACAGCATGTTTTATTACAGTGTTCTCTTTCTATGTTGAGTGTGTTCAGAGGCACATTGGAAGGGGACAAACTTAGGAGCTACCTGGTGTTTGGTCTGTCAAAGTATAAAAACTAAAAGGCTCCATGTAAATTTGCTAAAGCACCAGCAAGCAGGTGCACACTGCTTTTAAGGGAAATGAGAGCAGATATTTTGCTTTGATTCATGTTAAGCCCAAACACACCCATGCATAATCAAGGCACATAATCCATCCTCCCTGGTCTTGGTGTCTGGGTTTGTGCCAGCATTTGGAGCAGTCTAGACAGCAAAATGTACATGCACATGCCCAAAATCACTTTGCACTTTTGGCAGAGTTTTATGACATCGAAATAGGGCCTTTAAAGACTTGTTTACTAAAAGTTTTGAGTTCTAAGTCTTTTTTCGATTTTAGAGTGAGGTCTGAAAGTTTGCACAAGTAACTTGTGAAATATTTCATGGTGTGGGCCTATTATTCATGGCCATTTACAAAGGTTAAAGCAATCAAGTCATTATACAGTAAGTGTGACTGATAAAGTGATCTTTCTTTGAAGGATTTGATTTGTGTGGCTCGTTAAGCGCTTCAGAGGGTACAACCTTTTTTTCAATTTAGTTCTTGTTAATGATGGGAAAATATACTCTCTGAATACTTTGTTTACACACAACACAGACCCTTTCAAACATAGCAGCATTAATTAAGATTCCCTAGACCAAGCAACAGTTGTAAAATAGAGAAAAGCAGTTGTGAGCCTGTGCAGTTTTTTTTCCTGTATTTCTCATTCAAGGTGACTAAAGTGTCAAATGGTGTCTATCACAGTAGTCAATCTTAAAGATGTGCTTCTGCATTCCTCCATACCAGTTTCTTATTGAAGTTACTGTTGCCTAACTATAAGCTTGAACTAGGTTTATACTATATTGGTTTTGATGGCATCAAGAACACGGTTACTAGTTTACTGGTTTTCACATTCTTTGCACTTTAATCCAGCTTTATTCTCTGTCTGTCCTGTTAGGCTTCATAACTGGTTGACCCTGTCTACTATGTGATGCTTGGTCAATTGAGCACTGCTTGATGCCACTGTGTCGGTGACTCTGCATTCCTCCTACTATTTGTACTCTGCTCTTGGCTTAGCAGCCTGATCATATGGCCTTAAACTGTCGACAAAACATTGGCAGGATGTCACACTGGTTTGTCATTTCAGGGGCCATTAGAACCAGGCGTCTGTAGAGAGTGGGAGAGGAAGAAATGCTAATGCTGCAGACTTTTAGTTGTGCGCTGTATTCCATGGGGAGACAGGTTAAATGAACCACGAGGCACATGAAACTTGAATAAGCAGAGTTTGGACTAAGGAAAAACTCCAAATATGACATGATAACATATTCTCAATACAAACACATCACAAGAAAACAACCTCTATTTGACACACTCATGCTTCTAAGGGCTAAAGTCACCTAAATTACCTTTCTAACTCATTCAGATGCTCATTGAAACTTGCATTATCTTGACTCTGACAGTTTGGTGGTTTCTACCCAGCACATGGCTGATTAGATGTAATGAGTAGCTGGAAGAGTTTGCTCAATAAAGAGGTCAGCGAGTGCACAATAACTTGAGGATGCTTTTGACTGGAGTCTTTTAATTAGAGAACTGGTAGAATTTGTAAGGAGTTGAATAACCCTGCTCACTTCAAAGAGAGAAAACTAAAAGGTAGATGTCAGGGGAGTCAGAAGATACTGAGAGTTATCTTGCTTTCCCACAAAGGGGAAGAACATCAGCAGGGCTTCAAGCTGTGAGTACAAGCCTTCAACAAATCTGACATCCAGCTCCCACCGGGTAACAGTCAGAGGTGACTGCACCAACACTTTTGTACACCACCCGAGGTCACCTGCCAAAGACGGCCTCACTCCACTGCCTTGTTAATCTACCCTCTTGTATTCAAACCCACTCAAAAGCCGGGCATGCATCTGTGACTCCAGGAGATGCTTGAATTTACATGTGAGGTGCATCCACTGCCGGCTCATATTACTGCTGATATTCTTTCTTATTGACTCAGACATCTTCCCACATTTACATTTATTCATCAGGCACATGCCCCCATCCTCTCTGCGTGAGATATCTTCGCTCAAACCGACTCAGCGTAATGTTCTGACAGTGAGCAACAGCAAGTAAACAAGAAGATACCAGTGTCCTTTCTCATCCCAACAGGCAGGATCACTGCGAGAGAAGATGCATTTATCAGAGAGCGGGAGGCAGTCAGAATACTGTATAAGAAGGAGACTGAGAAGGATATTTAAGAGAGCCTTTGAAAGCCAAAGTGTTGGAGAAAAAGAGGGTATAGTAGGGCTGCGCAGCTTTTGCTAAAATATGAGTCATTAATTTTCTGCTTTGAAATTGAGATCTCAATCCAATCTTTGCATCATCTCAGTAATGAGTACCAATCTCCTCTCCAGATCAGTACAGAAAAAAAAATCAACTTTGCACTTTATTGTGAAAGTTAAAATAACTGAAATAATTAAAAAACATACACTTATGAACTAACTGTTGCCCATGTTTAGATAATTCAGTTCATTGTCAAATTTGGCTTAAATGAGAGCAGAACAGCTGGTATAGGTCTGTGAAGAAAATCAAAATCTTTATGAAACTTTTAAAATCATGAATAATATAACTGATGAATGACCTGAGCTTAAAATGGCACCTATTATCACATTTTCATGTCAACAACATGCATTTATTATTTCCACTAAACATTCTTAGAACACCAAATATTGCCAGTTTTTTGTAACCTTTAGAGTGTCGGTAAATTTTGTTGTGATTTTTAATGTTGAAGTTGCAAACAAAAGATGTCAATTTTGCCACATTGAATTAGAATGGACTACCAACACAGAAACTGCCTGACTGGGTAACTCAACAATGGATGCTTTAATAAGGGGCTCTTTGATTTGGATTGGAAGGAGAGTCAAGCAGAATCTCGAATACATCAAGTGACTTTAACTGAAACACAGGAAAATCTGCACATACCCTTCCTCACATTAAATATAAACTGTAACTTATGAGCTAACGTGACAACTGAGGTGGGAAGATTTCATTTTGTTCAAGTGAAAACTGCTTTTTCATTTTAAAGGTGCTATGAGGAGAACCTAGTTTCAGCGACATTAAGACTTTGCTACCCATGAGCACGCACAGCCACTGTCGTAATGCTGCATTCCAGTAACCTCGGAACTGGGAGTGACATCATCTCCGACTTATCCGAGCGACACACCCCAGTCAGAAGTGCAAATAAATTGATTATTACAGGAGCCAAATAACTGTTCACACTGGGGGCATCCGTCTTTGATTGTAAACTCGGGGGTGGCAGGTTCCACCGAGTTCCCAGTAGGAAATTCCGACTTCGAGGGACGTTCCAGTTGCAGTTTCCTACTCGGAACTCGGAAATTCCTACTTCTGACTACAACTGAAATGCACCAAAAGGTGTGACAATTTTTGGAAAACTTAGTTTCGTAGTTTTGTAGCCGGACATATATCGCCACTTACAGCTTGGTGCTCAAAGATGTGCCCGAATAATATAAATTTGCTCTCAGTTTAATTGTCTTGTTCCCGAAGTCGAGTATCCAGGCCAGTCCAACCCTGTCCGACCCGACCATGAAGCTAAGAAATAGCATTTATAGATAACCTATTTTGATGCTATAAAACTCATCTTAAAGTGTGTATTTCGATCAGGCATATATCTAAAAGTGAGACTTTTTTGTAGTTACTTAGAAACTCCTCATAGCATCTTTAAGAAAAATAATTCTGCTAATTGTTCAAATAAATGAACTAATCAACCAACTAGAAAATAATTGGAGTGTGCAAACTCCCAGCAAGTTAGCTCACATATAACTGTTACATCTATAAGCAATAGTTCCATGATAAAGATAGCATCATAATATGATTCCTTGTTGATGAAAACCCACACCAACATTCAGAATCATGTTGATATTATTACTTAGCCGGTTATTGAGCAAAAAATGATAATTTGCTCATGGTGGTTGTCTAGTTCACCACCAGAATCTAATCATTTTTAAGTTGGGTCATTACCAACATCTCCTGAAAATTTCTGGAAGATATGTCCAGTAGTTTTGCATAGTCTTGTCAATAAACAAACAGACAAACAAACAAACACAAGCTAAAATATGAACTTCTTGGTGGAGGTAATAAGATGTTACTTGTACAGTAAAAAGATCAGCATCACATAAATAGACTTGTTCTGTTGATGTGTTGCTATTTGCTGGCACTGTCCTTTTGTTACCGATTTGACCCGGAGTCTTTCTTTGTTTTCTTTAGTGGCAATGTCTGACATAATGCTTGGGTTACGATTGATCTAGGCTCTGCAAAGTTTGAAAACTGATATTAACTAAGCCTTATTTCTTGTAGATTCAAATGACAGTGTGGATTATTTTAGTAGTAAACAATCCAACTCAGAACGAAGCAAGAAAAATGGAAGCACATCTCGAGTAAAGATTGTTTGAGTCATCGCAATTAAACAAATATACAGTTTTCCTTCATCTTGGAACAGGGACAGGCTGCTACAACAGATCAGCCGGAGCTCAGACAGCAACCCAATATCAGCCAGGTGGCAGCGAAAGTGGAGGTTGACATTGAGCCCCAGTGGATATATTTTTTTTTTACGTTTACCCCACGGTAGCAGATGTGTGTGAGCAGGCAGTCCAGGATGGTTTTAGTGTTTAAACCATATGGACCTATTTTTGTGCAGAGAGGGGCCTGTAAAAAGGTTATGTGATCTAATTGTTGTGATTTTTGCATTTTTTTTATTTTTTGGATTTTGCTGTAATATTTGAAATGAAAGAAGAATTTTGAAGCTGCCATCCATCCATTAATTACCCATACAGCTATTTGTTTCAGGGTGCAGAGGGCTTGAGCCTATCACAAGTGACTCTGGAATAGATTAGGATGTGTTGAATGGTGCTTGCAACCCAAATTTAATGATTCATTATATATACTGGCAATTGGGTGATCTATTTTCATTCATTTATTTTCTGTATTAATTTGGTGCAGTAGACCATTTCCAACCAGACAAACAGTTGCGCCATATCTGGTGCAAGCTCACAAGGGTGGAAAGAACACAGTGTTAATATATGGAGGTATACAACAATGAGATTTAGAATACTACAAAAAGGAGAAATGTATATTATTGTGCCACAAGATGCCAGAAGCTGGAAAAGCATTTAATTGGATGCTGCCCCACAGGCAATCCGGGGGGGATGTACATGGCTGAATCAAGACCAGCAGAAGCAATATACCTGCTTGTTATAATGTTATTATGTAAATTATATAATTAGTTGAATACTTTACAAAGCCTCAATGCTTGTACAAATGTAGGTACATTGTCATATTTAATTTTTTTACATGTATGTAAATCTGTGTATGTCCATGGAATTATCTAAGTGTCACTGTTTCTGTATCAGGTGCATACTTTGTTCCTTGCAGTTATGAAGACATTTAACTATTTAAACATCTCTATTACAATGAAAATGACAGACAGATCTCTCTGAAATTATGTAGACAGTAAACAGTTTTTTTTTAAATCATCAGTCTCATACACCATACATCATACTAAATCATCATAGTATTACATAGGATCTTATAACACAAAAAAATATCACACAATGCTCAGTGTTTGATGTCCTGGACATATCAGCAAACTATAAAAGAATGTCTCAATAAGATTGTACACCTTGAGATTTCATCACTGGTGTTTACTCTCTACAAGTTTAATGAAAATGTCTGTCCACTGTAACTTTGTCTATTTAGTTGACAGTTGCCTTACTGAGCCAACAAAGAGTCCTCACATATTGCTGAGGTTTATTGTGTCTGTAAAATAACTTCTTTTCTGCTGACAAACTATTGAAGTCACAAGAAAAATCATCCAGCATGTCAGATTTCCATGACATGCATTAAGTTGGAATAGTTTGTGCCAACACTTAGGCTCCACCTACAAATTATATAAACATTGTGTACGAACACCAAAATGTTCTTCAGAGATTTCTAAGGCAAAAAATATGACTCAACAAGGATACAAAGTATATTTTCACTGGTTGTCTTTCAAATGATCATATCACTGTTAGTGCCATTGGTGGTTTGTTAAATGTTGTGCTTCAGATATGCTACTTTGTCATCTACCAAAACAAAGAACTAGTGGACACATCACCATCCAGCTTCCTTCCCTTTTGTGTGATTTAGACAATGTACTCAAAATACTCTTTTTTTAGTTTAATGGAAGTACTTTTACTCAGGTAGATTGCTACTTTACTTCAACTTTTGTACATTTTTATCAAAACAGATTTATTTGTTCTGAAAATCAATATGTATGCCCTTTCTTTACCATGACATATCAAAGTATGATTTCATGTAACCCTTGAGCTCAAGGAATAGATTCAGGAAGTGAAAAGAAATACTCTGCGGCATTGGCCTCGGGACCTAAGGAAGTCAGGGGTCTGGATTTCTTTTATAAGAAATATACAAACTCCTTGCCTGTCAGTGGTATCAAACACATCACCAGTGAAATGTGTTGCAATACTTCCACCTTGACCAACTGTCTGAAGAAATGATTGTTTTTAAACCTTCACTTTATTAAGTCTAGACCAATATAACCCTCCTATCTGTGTTGCATAACTGTTATTTGTTTCCAGTTTATTGAAGTCCACATTTACCTCTTTTTAATAGGTTCAGCTAAAGATGTTATATTTTCCTTTCTTGCTCTGTGCGGTAACAAACCCTTCATTTTTATTTCCTGTCCACCATTGACTCACTCTCTCTTCTTGTGCCCCCAGGTGTTATGTTGATGACAAAGTGTCCAAGGTGGCCTGGCTCAATCGATCTAACATCATTTTTGCTGGCCAAGACAAGTGGTCCCTGGACCCCAGAGTAGATCTGGTCACCAAAGGACAGTTGGAGTACAGCCTACGCATACAGAAGGTAATAATCATTTAGAGACTGCAATGAACTGCACAACAACCCTCAGCCAGGACAAGATGACAGTGCTGTTATATGAGGGATCATGCTGCAGTTTGACTTGATTTAGATTTCTCTTCTGTTCATTCAGTTTGTTTTGTATTCAAGTTTGTTGATTGGGGAAAAACATTAAAACTCTATTTAGAAAAAGCATTTAGTCTTATGGACAGTAATGTATAAGACATGCCCATTTTGTAGATCTAAAATCTAGGAAAGTTTCATATGAGTGTAAGCAGTCAAGTAAGACATGCTCGAGGGCCAGTCAGTGTGCTGATCATGTTTCAAAAAATGAAATTAATTGAGCTGAAGAACTCTAGCAATTCATTAACTGAACTAATTACTTCAGGTAAAAACAGTGAGAGAAACATAAGTGGGGTTCACACATTAGGATTTTCTAAATCTGAAGAGTTTTGTTTATCTGTTAGAGACCTCACACATGAACATGACAAATCAGGCATTGAACAGTTTTGATCTTACTGTGTGTGGTGTGCTCCGATTATGTCAACACAGTTCACCACACACATATTACGATGCTGTCCCACCACTGATCTGGAATCTAGTCCTCCAAGACAGAAATCTCACATGATGAAATGGGATCTAGCAAAAACAAAGAAGAAGAAGCATAGCAACGACCATAACAGTTGTCTATGGCAACAACCGGAAAACACATGTAACATTGGAAGAGGACAAACTAGAAGAGGGAATAATGGTGGTCTTGGGACTATTTTTTCATGGAAAATGGGGAACTAAATAAAAGGCTGTGGAAAAATTCTGAGACTGCGTGAAGGAGTGAGCTGGTCCTCTGCTTCTTTGGTCCAACGAACTTTATGTTTCAGGTTGGCCGTGCAGATTTTTGGTCAGAAATACTGAACGAGTTTAAATTTTGCAAATGTTGGCCCCAACCCATTTCAGAGCCGATAATCGGGACAAAATCACTCTCAACACACCTCAGACCACAGGACAGTCTTATGGGATTATCTTATAAGACATAAGATAATTGAATATTTGCCATCCTTTGTCGGGAAGGGGGAATGCCAGAACAAAAGCAGCCAAGTAATCTTTATGTGTTTACCTCGCTGCAGAGAAACTTAAAATGGTGTTCTAGGCCTGGTTTCCCCAACTTTTGCCATGGCATTTGTGACATTTTTAAGGTTTGTTGAATTCCTTTCATTTCAGGGACAAATTGATTCTAAATGCATTTGTCTGAACTGTAAAGGTAACAGTAAACCCATTTTTAAATTCATTTTATTTTGATTCTTCTCAATATTGTCTTGTGTAATTATTTATTGCAAATAGGTCATATTCAGTCTTGTTTCCTGTTTTTTTTTTCCAGTTTGGGACAACTGAAGTGTTGCATGAGGTACATCTCAGTAGTACAAACATTAGTTACATCAAAGGAGGTTAGCTCTGTGCCTGCATTGAAACAGCCGGCACACAAACTAGGCATATAGTGTCACACCTGCAGACAACGACAGAGAGTGAGTGCAACCCATATTCAACACAGTTACCAAAAAATAATCTTCCACTGCCTAACTTTATTGTTTTGAGCCACTACTTTTTAACTTCTTTTTACTTCTGGTACTACTTTGGGACTGTGTACAGTCTAGTTGTCCTTTACCTGAAATGAAGTAGAACCAAAACAATGGGCCTTGCTAGCATCACAGTAAAGCACTGTAAATGTGTTAAGTGTCATAAACAGTCACACTAATGTTTTTTTGGTTGTTTGTTTGCATTATGTCTCTTTTTTTGTTTGTTTTTTATTGCTTCTAACATAAGTTCACTACATAATACAGAGGTCTTGGCCCATCTGCAGCATATTGCCTGACTTTTGTCCCATTTTTATTTTTATTTTTTACATGGGCAGAGAAGATCTATGAACCCCAATACATAATATTTTATCATCTTTTCTGAAATGTCTAATTTTTAAAATCAACCGGCTAAGTATAAATATCTCCCTCAATGCTGCAACAGCAGGGTAAAAAACTGATATAAATAACATTAACAGACAAATAAAACCAACTTAACTTTTGGCTAAAGAACCTTGTTAAACCAAAAATAATAAAGGGTAAACAAACAAAAAAGGGATTTTTATGTAATTTTTTTTTAAGTTATTTATTTCTGAACAAGTGAAGGTTGTGTCTATCTAAGTGAACAAAGGATTAAAGTACCAAAAAGCATTTTTATTTTCCTCATTTATTAACAAAGCTGAAGTTGAAGAAAAGATCTGATGAAGTTAGCATGCACAATGATGTTAATACTGTGTTTTTTGAAACCAGTTTTGGGGAGACATGCTTTTGTAACTTTTTTAGCATTATATGAGCAGGGCCTGACATTAACTATTCCCTGACACAGTGGCTTGTGTTAGTCCAAAGTTACAAACCACTGATCATTTTCAATTTTGTTTGATAAGTAAAGTTCATAATGTTCAAATCCACAATTACATGTTGAAATACATTACAACACTAATGCATACAAAAATAATTTTCTTTTAAAACAAGTCTATATGCTAGTGGTCTTAGATATTCTCCTCTGCAAATGGCAAACAACCAGTACAATTAAACATTGTGTCCTTTTGTGTCTGAACCATAAAATAAAATGATGACTGTGATTGAAAAAACATTATAAATGCTTATGTTCTCTCTTTTTTTTTTTTTTTTGCTATGTGTAGGTGGATGTGTATGATGAGGGGTCATACACCTGCTCTATACAGACGAAGCAGCAGCCCAAGACCTCACAGGTCTACCTCATTGTACAAGGTAGGTCACCCATTTACATTTGCAAGGAGTAAATGCAATCATTCATGCCAGCAGGCAAGTCTTTTATTTTAATGTCAGATCAAACATTATGAGCGTATATCTACTTGTCAGCCATGAATATCCTCTTTTATACTGTATGGCCACACATTTTCAAATGAAATCATGATTACAAAGACTCAGAGTCCTCATTGTCAAAAATCACACATGCAGCAGACATAAGTGTCATAAGTGGCTCTATTATCAAAAATTAAAATGTGTCCCTCTGAGGTGTTGACAGTGAATATACATGAATGCGTATTGTCAGGATTAAATATAGAGAATGTCACATACACACGCCTACAGAAACTGAGTTCCTTGTTCGATCTCAAATGAATTATAAGTGCACTTGAAAAGCCTTCAGCAGTGCCTTTCCATTTCAAAAGAATAGAAGTTATTTCATCTGAATGGAGAAAGCAGGAAAGTTGAGGACTAGAGATAATCGTGAACAGAGAGAGGGAGAAATAGGGTGCTGTGGAATTTGATCGCAGGCCTTCAGGGTGGAAATTTTGCAATGGGTTTCTTTCTCTTTTTCTTTTACTTTTTGAAATTGTCTCCTAAAAGTTATCTTTGGGGCTTTTAAGGCTTCAGCTCCTGTGATGAAAAAATAAAGGAATGCTTTGACAGCAATTCACTGTATCTGAGTGTTTTGACACAAACATGTATGAAAGGGTGTTAAGTTAGGGGATCCTGCCATAGCTTGCACAATATGCCCTGCTGCTTTGGTGTACAGCACAGGTGTCGGTCTAATTTTTCATTTGAAGCAGTGGCTATTTTGACACCCAGCACTCACATTGTTTAGGGGGGGGTGCAATAGAAAGACAAGCACACATCAGCCAATATAGCAGAGGTGGGCAACTTTAATTACCAAGAGGGCCACATAAAACCATTTTTCCCAGCCTGAGGGCCACATAGTTACAAATTTTCAGAAGCTCTTGTTAATGAAAACGAATGTTGGATAAACAACAAATGAGGATATAAATTTGTCATAAAATTAGAATACCAATATTCATATATTGCAACATAAATACAAGTTGTTATGCATAATCAAATGAACTTGATACAGAATTCAAGCAAATTTAGCTCATATACATGGAATTAAAGCTAATGGAGCTATTTTCAAATCAATAAAATTATGATTTTCAAACTTTTGAAGCTCAAATATTTTGCTGCTGCCATTTTTTAAATATAGTATTGAGTAATACTTGATATGATGTTAAAGGCTTCATGAAAGAGATTTAGACAAAATAAGAGCAAAGTAAGGTTGTAAATAACTTACATAAGATTATATAGAATTATTTCTATTGGATATCTGAGTTTTCTTCATATTTACAGCTGCTGGTTTTTGGGAATGAATGGCGGGCCACATTTAGTGATGTGGAGGGCCGCATTTGGCCCCCGGGCCGCCACTTGCCCACCCCTGTAATAGAGGAAAACAGTTTCTACTGAGTGTCTCATACATACTGATATTTGTATCACCGTCAAATGCTATGGAATTCATTTTTTGATTCAAATTAAGTTCTTAATGTAATACAGAGCTTAGAGACAGTGTACCTCTGTTCCCTTTTTTTAATCAACGAAGGGCTCTTCACAGTCTGAAATATCAGAAACGCAAACACAATCAAAGGTTACAACAGAGACCTAGTTACTTTTAAACATATTAAGAATACTAACATCAATTACACTTGTAGATATTAATGCAGGCTGCCAAGTGTGTCTTTGTACACTCTAGATAATAAAGTCAAAGATTCCAGCACTGGAAATGACCAAAAAACAAGGTTTTAATTGCTTGGCTAGAAAAAAAGAAGACACTGCTCTAGCACTTGCATGTCAGTGCCTGTGTCCACTTGGACTTGAAGCAGTTCAGGGGATACAAATGGGGAAGGGGTTGTTACGCATAGTTTTAGACATGTTAGCTTTGACACGTGAAAGTACACCTAAAGCATCCAAACAGGCACCTGACAGACTTTATCTGTCTGTTTGAATACAGAGTCTAGATAAAGCTTTGCTACAGCACTATCTGTGTTTTCTTTCAGCAAGAGGAGATTTATTTTTCCAGATGAGTTTAACTTCTGACAGTCGAAAATGGTCAAAAGCAAACATATGGTATGCATTTAATGCTGAGCAGTACCCATGTTGTATTTAAAGTCTGCGTTGCCACACAGCCGAGAGGGAAGTAAATATCCTGTCCATCGTCCCTAAAGATGAGGTGCTTGCAGCTACCTTCAGGCTATTGTGATATTGTTTCATCTTTCAAGAAACAATGCACAGCTAGGCAAAAACTGTCATACTGGCATGTAGTGAGGATCTCAAAATACAGCTGCGTTAAAATAGCTGCTGATTTGAACAGACATTTTGACTTTCAGTTGATCTGATCGGATCTTTGATCAAAAATCAATCATTACATCAAAGTTGTTTTTACACCCCTCATTCAAACAAACACATTTTCAGTTTAAATAATAAAATGTCACATTGCAAGTCCATAAAAATTTAAAGGTCCAGTGTGTAGTTTTTAGCGACATCTAAAGGTGAGGTTTGAGATTGCAGCACTCCGGCGCTCCCCCCTCCCTTTCGGAGAACCCCTGAGCTACGGTGGCCCTCCAAGCACTAAAAGCGTTTTTTCAACATGGCGTCGTCAACTAGTGTTTCCAGCTACCAAGCTATCAAATATCTCTGTTGATTCACCACATTTGACCAAAATGTGGTCATTTGAGCCATAAAAAGCACGGATACAAATTTCATTTCGGTATTTCGGACATTCTGTTAAGCGGGCCAGTATGCTATCGAAGAAACTTCCGGTCGGCTCCAAAACAAGAGCGTAATTTACAAAAGCGTTAAAGAACTAATAGTAGAGAATGAAGAATTCTTTTATTTTGAAAATGGGAAGTTTGCTAGTAGCTGATTTTTAGCTGAATGCTGTCTCAAGACGACTTGATATATAAGATATTATGATGATAATGATAATGTTACGACCTGAGGCTGTTTTTTATTTGAGTCCGTTTTTGCAGTATTTTGTCTGATGACTTTCATTCTGAAGCCTGAGGCCGTATTATCTGACGGAGGTTTTATTGAGGGGGGGGTTCTGATGCCGTTTGGTCTGAGAAATGACACAGAGGTTTTCCTAAGACCGAGGATGTCCTAAAATATATACCTTACCAATGTGTACATATGCTACTAAATAACAAATTAGGAGCAAACAATAAAATTAAGGAGTACGGTGAAAATCTTTATCTTTGTCTCATCAACAGCACTATATTGCTTAGTTATCAGCCTATGTTTTCTGTCCACAGAAAATTGCTTGTGGCCGTGAAATAAGCCTCTCATAGCAGATACATTCTCTGCGTCTTACTCCGACTTCTCCCGAAAGTAAACAAATAAATTCGGCTCCATATAAGAGTACAATTCGACACTTAGTCTTACCTGTCCAGCAAAAAACAGGCAACTTCTGCGTCTGTCTGCAAACTTATCCTTCAGGGACTTCCATCTGGGAAAGGCAGCGCTGATGTTGACCCTGTTTTTTTTGTCGTAGCCTTTCCCGATTGCGTTTGGCTTGATCCCGTTTTCGTTCCTTTGACAATGATTCATGCTCCTCTGCTGCCAAATTGTACATGTGGTCCTCCATGTTTGTTTGTATTAGCACAGCTGCTTGGTAACCACTATCTTCTTCTTCGTCTATTTCACAACTGTGCATTTCCGGTAGACGTCGAAAAAAACGCGAAAGCGTATTTTTGTCCGTTCTGGGTTACGGTAGAAAAGATGGCGACGCAAGATGGAGCCCCCCATAAACGGGCGACCCACTCCTAGATTGATATAAATGACTTTTTCTAAGGTAACGAAAACAAAACATTAATTATTTAAGGCTGATTAGAAACTACTTTAAATATACTTTTAAATAATA
The DNA here is from genome assembly GCA_036419115.1 of Scarus forsteni. Classification (NCBI taxonomy): domain Eukaryota; kingdom Metazoa; phylum Chordata; class Actinopteri; order Labriformes; family Labridae; genus Scarus; species Scarus forsteni. The sequence goes on along the minus strand of JAZDUH010000229.1, from coordinate 9,042,742 downwards.
TATTCCATTTTTACCAAGTCTGTTATTTTATATTTTTTTTCGTTTAGCATTTAATAATACACACTGTTCCTTTAAGCAAATGTGAGCTGAAACTCTGCATGATGATTGATGATTCATGTTACACCCAAAACCCATTTACATTATAAGGCCTGGCTTTGCGCTACCACTGTACATTATCCAAATGGTAAAATAAAGACTGATATGCCTCAACCTCTGTGCACCACACACTGGTAGACAACAACCTTTAGACTTTCAAAGAAGGACTCATTTATTTTCATCCTTTGAGGTGCAAACAACTAATATAATAACAATTTTGTGCTGGTTTGATTTACAGAGCTTTCCCAAGAGTGGATTCCAGTTTACAAAAGCACCATTAATTCATCAACTTCCCCGGCTATCTTATCCTTTCAAGGTCCAGTTCATGAGGCAAAATGTGCAAATACAATCAGAATACAAACATGCCCTCAAAGTTTTGTTGCTCTGTAATTTCTCTTGTTTGGCATTTTGGAGTTAAGCCTTTAGTGGTCCACTCTCTGCTGAGCAAAGCTGCCCTATCAGGCTGCCTCTTTTCCTAACTCCCATCAGTTCATATGCTGGAGCGTTTTTGACTGGCTCAAGAGTCTTCGGAGACTTATTAAAGCAGCTTGTTGTTTGGGAAAACAATCCATAATCCAGCCTGGAAGTAGCAAATGCATGTACAAGATTGTTTCACTGAAGAATTACCTGAGTTTGGTAATGTTGTAAATGTGAAAAAGGATCATCTGTCTCTTCGGTTTCAAGATCCCAGTATACCTATTGTCTTGTCTTGATTAAGTGAGGGAATGCTCGCAATGCTGGTCTTAATGGTCTTTAGCAGTGCTGTTTGGTTCTTGTTTCATTGATTTATAATTTTCTACAAAGTATTGCAATCTTTTGAATATAATTAGCCTCAATCTTTTTCTAGTTTTGTGTTGTTAACTTTTGGGAGGGGAGTACTACATTTTATGAAACACCAACTCAGTTTCTTTGTGAAAGAAACAAAATATTAATATACTAAACCACTCTGATGCTTATCAGGTAAAAGTATATTAAAAGTCAGCCTCAGGGTTTGTCATTTTTCTCTTTCTTAACTAACATGAACAAACAAGTCATGATGGATTGAGTTGTGCATTTTAGTTACTTTAAAATTGTGATGCTAAACCATAATGCATACTGCCTTTGTGTCAATGTAAGCACACGACCTTTGTTGCAGGGTTTCAGTGCCATGGACATTGGTTGTCTAATCTTGTGTAGTGTGTCATCGTGACTGACAGTAAAGATCCCGTCTGGGATGCCTCACAATGGCCCGACAGAAGGTTTTGCATGTTTGATTTGTTCCGTCACATCAGAGATGCTGACCAATGATAGCACAGTCATCTGCACTCATGGATGTAAACAAACCAGGACTCATGCCTTGAGATGGAGGTATGAGTCAAGCTCTGAAAACAGGTGTCTGCCTTTCTGATGTGATGCAGATAGACTACAGACTGAAAAAGAGAAATTAGGGGAAGAAACAGCAAAGGTGCTTTTGTACCTCGGTGAGTAACTGCTGGCAGTTAGTATCAAGCTAACATGTCATTCATCATAATGTTTGGATTCCTGCTGCCGTCAGTGTCACCTCTGGCCCTTTAATGTAGTTTTGTCAGTCTTGAAGTACCTACAACTATGTAGTCTAATAGGCTTTCTGGTAATGATTGTCTAATAAGACTGTATTTAGGGACAAAAACTAGTTTAATCTGACCTGAGCAGTAAGTAGTGAGAGCCTTGCAAGTAGAACTGTAGTTGCTCCACATCAAGAAGGTTGCTGGTTTAAATGTTTGTCCAGGACCTATGTGTTTTGTCTGTATATTTCTGCTTTGCCAACCAGTATAGGAAAGTAGTTTTTGTTTTACTAATCTGGAAGGGGCCTGTCAACAGGGAAACTTCAAAGTGGTGTTTTGCACACCAGGTTGTAGCATTATTTGGGGGAAGCTTCAGTACCATCTGTAAACTAAATGCCAAATTCCTTCTAATAGGGGATTTAAGAGACAGGCTGTGAAATGGGCATCCCAAGAAGATGACACCACAAAAAAACAGTCTCCTTACCCTGTCAGCACTGAAGAAAACATAGGCAATCTTCAACTAATTTGCAGTCAAGGTTTGCAGAAAGATATGGCTGACTGCTCTCTGGCCAAACAATCCATCAGAGACTGAGGACTGTCATGACTGCCCTTCAACATCAAGCCCGCTTGCATGTTATGTTCAGCTATGAGTCTAGATTCTGCCTACAGCAGTTGGATTGCAAAGTCAAAGTATGGGGAGAAGCAGAGAGTGCTTTGCCAATTGCTGCAGCGAGTACATCTTTTGGTTGAGGCAGTGTAATGGAGGAAACATAATCCTCACTGTTTAACATCAGGACATTCTGGAACCAGTGGTAATTCCATTTCTCAGGCTTGGACCAAACACTATCCTCCAAGATTACAATGCTTGACCCTAGAGTGGGGTTTATCAGAAACTACCACAACAATCTAGAGGAAAAGTATTCAATGGCCTGACAGCAGTCCTGACCTTAACCCCATTAAATGATCACCTATGGGATCAGCTTTGGCACACTGGTAATGCCAGAGTGACCAACACGACTACATTGGCTGATATGTGACAAAAGATGTCACGCCACAGCAATGCATGGCTGGGCTGGCAGCCAGCACGATGTCGGGCTGTTGTGTCTTTGGTATGGTTCTTCCACACCCAACCAAGGCAATTCAATGAATTCATTCTTGAATTGTCAAAATGTTTTGTTTCTTTAGGTTTCAAACATCCAATCCACAAAACAACACCAAAAAAGGGTCAAGAGCAGAATAAGCTGTTTATCCATTGGCCTTTTTTTCACTGGCGGAACCCATATACTCAGCCCTGCTGCTCTTCCAACAAATGTATTTTCCTTACAAATATAGCACCACATAAAGGAAAAATTTAAAGGATTTCCAATTGTATAAGATCTAAAGCCAAGATTGGCAAAAGAGGCTAAATCTACCAAACACTTATTTCCTTTATTTTTGTTCTACATTTACTTTTTCCACATTAAATAGTACTGGAGACATAACTGTGTGATTGGTCCATCATTAATAATAAATGGTTCCTGTATGAAACAGTTCTGGGGGCAGATAAACCTTTGCTCTTTTATTACAGTTTCCTGGCTTCTATTTCATATTTTCTTTTTCTCTGTTCACCATCAAATGTTAAAGAGTATTCATGGAAAAAACAACCTCAATCCTGACACTCAGATCTTATCTTTTCATTTTTTTTTTCATTTTGCAGCAAAACCAGGCTTTGACCATTTTTTGATTGGTTTATTAATTTATAAAGTTTTTTTTTAACATCTCCCCTCAAAACATGAAATGTCTTCTGAATTGCAAGTAACCTTATGGGAACCTGAAAGAATGAGAGCTCAAAAAATCGATGATCTCTGTTATACTGTTTTCCAAAAGCACTGCTAGTTGACAGAACATGTCTTTAACCTGTCAGAAATAAGCTGCCTGACTGACACGAGCTCTAAAAAGGATCTGCTTTGGGTTGTTTGGATGCGTGGGGGTGCTTGTCTGTATATGCTGGTTGCTTGATGGAAATGCTGCAGCTGTCATTTGTACATGATGTCAAAGCATGAAGTTTGATATGCAAAGCATGCTGAAAATGTGCAGTTCAGATTTCTGTGTTGCAACTCAGTGTGTTTTATTTAACAAACCGTTCATTCAAAAAGCTGTTTATTTTTTATTAGGTACTTTGCCCTTAGGTTTAAAATATTGAGAAAAACACACATAAAAAATAAAACAGCCGAGAACAGACTTAAAATATGGCATTAAGATTTGTAGTTGAACATTCCTGATTATATCTGCTTTATTTTCTTCATTGTGTTTGACTATAAATAATTGTGTATTTGCTATGTTTTTCAATGATTGTGATTACTTTTCTGTTTTGATGATCATTGAATTTTTTGCTGTTTAATTTCTTTTAATTGTTCTTGTTTTATTTGATCTGTAATTTTTTGCTGGTGTTTTGTTCTGGTGATTTTTTTTTTCTGTGTTTTATTTATTTTTTAAACTACTTTCTTATTACTCACCATGGTTTTATGTCATAATTTTGTGGTTATAAATGTCAATGTTATTCATTGTATTTTCTAAAAATCTTTTCTAACTTGACGTAATGTATGGTCACATTGGTTGGGACTGTTATTATGTTTGTTTTCTTTTTGTTTCCGGTAACTTGTTCTTGATTGATATTTTCTTATTGTTATTTGTTTATGTTCGTACTCTGTCATTTTGTTTGGTTTGGTTTCTTCAATGCTATACTTTTGAAATTGTTCTGTTTTCTTTTTGTCATGCTTTCAAATTTGTTTCAATTTTTGCTTGTCATTGTGTTTCTTTTCATACTGTACGTTGCATTACGTATTGGCAATATTTTTCCATAGTTTCTTGTTTATAACAAGCATTTTTGCTCTTAAATAAGATCTAATTTTTGGATTCAAGCTCAAGCAAAACATGAAAATATTTAATCTCCTAACATGCGATTACAACATACCTGATACAAAAATCCTCCCCCTCGGCAAGCCCTGACCGCCAAACTTGTGTAATTCTTTTTTTAAGTGTTATTGTACTATTCATGTGCAAACACAGGGCGCATCCTGTGAGCAAGAGGATGCGAAATAGTTGTGCTGATTGGTACAAGACATCGGCATGTTGATAGCTGCTCTCTGATTGGTTGGTACACTATGACTGAGCGTCCTCCGGCAATAATCAAGTAACTACATGCAAAAAATGTTTCTGCATCTGGTTGAGAGAAAAAAAATAGTGAAGCCTACTGTATAAGTTGTGAAATAACTGAATTTCATAGATTAAAACTTTGAATAAAGGTATTTTTTGAGTTGTATGAGAGAGTAAGGTGTGGACAAAATGTGAATGTGTATTATATTTGAATAAAGGGTGTTTCCTGGAAAAAAGCATGAAAGAAGGGGGTGCTTGTTATAAATAAGGGCATGCTATACTACAGAAACTAGGGTTTATTTTTACCTGTTTTTGTATTCTTATACTGTATGTTGTGTTTGTGTGACTTCAAGTTGTGCTAGCTCATTTAGTAGTGTTTTGAACTTCAGGGCCAATGTGTTTCCTCTCTGCTCTGAATCTAAAGCAACACTCTAATTAAACACAGCAGGCTTTTAGCTGAAGAAAAGCACCACAATGTAATTCACTGCACACAAGAGCCCTCTAAAGAACTCTTTATTCAGCAATGAACTAAAGATATTATCCATTAATAGCACTTCAGAAGGTCAGTTTGTGAAGTAATGCTACTTTCTTGAATCCAAGGTAGCATAGCCTCCACTTTTCAGAAACATGTGTCCAATTATTCAACATTTGATCACTGGAATGTCTTGCGTTGTTTTTTTTCTTCAGTTTTCGAGTGTGTCCTTGTTTATCAAGGCTAATGTGACAGTTATAACCTAACATTGATTCTGTTGCTTTTTTTCTTTTCAATTTTGTTCTCCACTCAGCCATTCAATTTCTCTGCCATTGTTAGACTCATCTGTTGTATTTCCTTCTTAGCAAGGGCATAATCTTTTCCTTGAGGTTTCAGTCCAGCATCTTTGATCTAAACTGCAGTGCAGTGCTAAAGGTGAAGGTTTCTGGCAATTATTCTGAATATGTTATTGTGAGCAAATACTGTGGAGATGTTTTATTAACTTTGAAACTGGTTAATTATGGAACATGGTTGTGAACAAAGTTCTAAATTGAGTATGTCTGAAAAAAACATCATTTGTATGTGCAAAAGTCTGCCTTTCTCAGTGTATCATTGCAAAGAATTTAGGGAGTTCATTATCTACAGGGCATAACATTCTCAAATGATACAGAGAATCCAGAGAAATCCCTTCACACAAGCAGCAAGGTCCAAAACCAACAATGAATTCCCGTGACCTTCTATCCCAAAGGCAGCACTGCATTAAAAACTAGCAACATTCTGGAAAGCATTGTTTCTGAACCGGGGGTCTGCGGACAGCTGGTGGTCTGTCGTGTAATTGATTGATAATTTGGACATTTATAAAAAAACGAATATTTTACTCAAATGTGACTGAGACCTTTATTTAAAAAAACTACACAGGGTAACAGAATTCTTTTCTTTAATTACCTCTGCCAAGGAGGTTATGTTTTGCCTGGGTTTATTTGTTTGTTTGTTTGTTTATCGGCTGTCTGCTATGCAGTTATGCAAAAACTACTCAATGTATTTTTATGAAAATTTTACCATTTTGGTCCAAAGAAGAAGCAAATTCAATTTTTTGCTGATCCAATCCAGATTGACATCAAGAAAACTGCCCCGTCTGCACTCGCAATTACTAGTAATGTTACTGTGAGCCCATTGACATTATTGAAAGATATGCGGCAGCTCTGTTGCTAGCTGTCCCTCCAAACATGCCTGTTACACTCAAAACAAGGCTGCTGATAATGTCATTATGGGAATAGTCCATCATCACAGAAGTCTGTCTGAGTGTAAAAACCTAACCCCCAAACTCCAAATAGAGTGAACGTGTCATGCACCAAAGTGGAGTGGTTTTGTTCTGACAAACAGGCTGGAGACATCCCCTACTGGAAGCCCCGCGGCACACACAACATGCATCTGTGCAAGCAGCAGTAAATTGGTTCGGTCAACAAGTTATAAGACCCACTAATAAATAGGTTACGCTATTGGATGATACTTATTTCAACGAATATCACACTTCTTGCAGATTGATGTTTTTATATTCCACAATGTGCGTATTAAATAAATATAGTACTATACTGTTGGGTGGAAATCACAATTTATTGGTGAAACTGAGCTGCTTGGCAGAGGTCTGTGCTCTCAGAGCCCTTATCTAGTTACATCTGTTTCATAAGTGTAATTATTGGATTTTAATAAGAATCTCACTCAAAGCTGATCTACTAACAGGGTACACTGAGGACTTTGTCTGTCAAATGAGCAAAATAGCAACCGCAGTCCATTTAGCTTGCACAGTCCAACAAATAACTAAAAAGCGAATAACTAAACACAACAATTATAAAACAGTACAGCAAATCACCAAATACAAACATGCAAATAACTATGGACATTTAGTTATTTGCTGTTGTGTTTTTTTTAATTGCTGTTGTGTTTAGTTATTTGCTGTTGTGTCTAGTAACTTTCTGTTGAGGTTTGCACTTCAGGGCCACCAAGGAAATATCTCCATAATTGAGATTTTCTGAATGAAAAAACATTAAAAACATCTTCATATATTGTTTTTTTTTTTTTTTTTCATGAGCATATTAATGAGCTGTTAAGATTATCACAGCTATTATTCTGTTTTAAGGTTGCAATGTTAAAATGTATGGGTTGAAAATGAACTTAAGCATGACTGTAAAGGTGACATGTAAAGGTAGATAGTGAATTTACACATTAAATAAAAAGATGAAAGACTTTTATTTCTTTAATGCAAATTTTCTCCTGCAGTAATATGGCATTAAAGAAGAAGCATTTAAAGTAACCTGCAATTTCTAAACAAGAAATCTGAGTATTACATGTGCGCAGCAGGTTATAGTCTATGAAAGGCAACATAACCTCCAAATTAATCTTAAAATGAAATATGACCCCGAATTTGTACTTCTCATGTAATGCAGATCCCACCTTTTAAGTTTATCACCATTTGACTACACAGGACTTCAGAAACTGATCCAGTGGGTAAAGGCATGTGCTGTCTGTTAAAGCAAAGGAGTGACATGAATAGAACACTGTGGACCTAAGCGAAGCTACGCAGACTGTAAATTGACAATAACTTTTCTTTTTCAACAAAGTTCTATTTAATTATGCAAAACTGAGTAGTTCTCTTCGTGGATTTGCTGCTGTGGATTTGTTAAAACATTGGCAGGTGGGTGGTCTTTGTTACCCCCAATTAGCAAGTTTTTGCTTACAAGAGATTATATTGTTCAAGTGGTTCGTATTTCTGTTTTGCATGTTTTCTGACTTGATTGAGATTTTAAAATTGCCCAGAATTACCACGGTAATTGACAGTTGATGCTATTTCACCAAGAGAAGATAAGAGTGTGTTGCTGTGTGAAGCTCTGCCAACACAGGCGGAAGCTGAAACCAACCCCCTCAAAAACCCAATCAACTCTGGAGGATAATAACTCACCCTGCCTTCATCTTTTAATGGATATGAAAATGTTCTGATCATCAAATACGGCCCCTGGTTACAGACCCATGAGCGGGTTCATATAACTAAAGCTGACAATTTTCTGCCGATGGGGACAGGAACAAAATTGGAAAACAAATGATCAGACAGAGTAAATCTGCTGTGGGGGGAAAGCGATGAACTCATGCTACTCATAAGCAGTGCCAGGCAGCAGGGTCACTTTACATGACAAGAACCCCAAAATAACGGCAGGTTTTATTTTCATTTTTTTTTTTTTCCTGAAATGCTGACAGTAGTTGGTGGATAGGAAGTCCAGGCAAGAGCTGTAATGATCTGAAGGCTTGACTTTGATGTTTTTCTAAATCATTTTAGAAATGTTAATGTTAGTGGAAGTGTACGTACAAGTGTGTGTACTTTCTTTTACCTGTGTTGTTTTATGCTTCCTATTGTAAAGTTTTAGAGCAATGTTATACTGTACTTCTGCTAAGTTATTCTTTTAATCAGTAAAATTCTACAGTGCACAGGCATTAAATAATGATATATACTTAACACTCTTTTAACTTGAACTGAATATCACTGCACTTGAATTGCGACAGCGCTGCATTGATGGGATTTTCAGAGTTTGCTGAGAGTTCAAGTTCTATATTCCAGCATTTGATCAAGCTAAAAAGAAAGTATACTCTAGACATTGTCTGACAGCAATCCCAGCGAGGGGGGAGCAGCCTGTGCTTTTCATACTGATATCCACAATGTTAAATCCTGTCTGTAGACCATTTAGACTGCCTGGCTGTCATTAATGAAACTGTTCCACTCCTAAAGGAAAAATGGTAGGGGAGCATTGCTCCAAATGTAAAAGAAAATATTTGACAAAAATGAAAAGCTTTTTCCTGGATAGCCTCTCATGTATTGAGGGGGTGAAAGCTTTATTCCTGGAATCCACTTGCACAAGATGGATTTAACTTTGAGACTGCTAGTCATCTGGAATGAGCCTCAAACATCATGTTTACTTAATACTCTCTCTAAATTCAAGCATCTCAGTTTGAATACACTCTCAGAAAAGCAATTACTTTAAACCAATGTGTAGCAATAACACTATATAGCTCAGACAAGTGAAGACATTGTAGGGGAAAAAAACAGTAAAGCAACATTTAAAAAAAATAAATATGTGGCCACCGAAGACAGTATTTCTTGCTCCCATTGTGCATTCGCTGACAGTTGAAAAGGCTGGTAAGGAGGAGAAAATCAGTAAAGTACATCAACTGGTGCAGTGTTGTTCTCAGTTTCTTAAATAATTGCCTTTCTTGTCTGCTGCCTATTATTTGCAAAGTGCTTTCATCTACAGAAGAGTTTCCATCTGTTACTTTAACACCTATAGCCTGTGTTTACTTTGAGGAGGTTTATCATGCTTGCTGGTTAAGATAGGTTGAAGTGCCAGTCAAACATATACTCAAATTGCTCTGTCGCTCTTTCCCTATCTTCATCTGTCATCTATTGGTTTCAATTCTTGTAAATACAGTGGAGGGACAGGAATATGTTTGGTGTACGAATTAAACTGCTGACCTGGGCATTTCTTAAAGTTACTTGAAGCTGACAACACGGTTGACTTGTTCATAGAAATGTTTCTGTAAGCTTGGTTTTCTTGGCCGTAGTTTCTCACATAAAATAGAAGGGATGATTTGAAGGATACACCCTCTGCTTTTTCTGGAGCTTTGACTACGACATTGATCAGCACAGTCGACAGCAAGTAATTAGTTGACACACTAACTCATTTCACCCTATTGGTCATTGTTAAGAAGTATTTGATGGTATAGATTATTGATATTTATTTCATTATTTTGACTCTCATAATTGTTGCCAGGTTTGCATTTCAGTTCTAACACAACAGCGAGTTACATACAGCCTCAGGTCATTTTGCACCTTCCAGTAGTGTTCTTCAGTAACAGGCATCACATACAGCCATGTATATACAAAAATGCTCATGACGCTTGCAGGCACACTCCTGAATGTAAAGACAAACTGCAAGTACATCTCTGGTTTTATTCATTCTATGTTATAAGGCAGATTCATCTTGCAAAGCTCCAAGCCAGAGAGACTGTGCTTGGACTGCAGATGCACTGCTTAGTCTATGTCCTTTTGATGAGACAGAGGTGGGAGCTAAGACCAAGACAACAGCAAGAAGTAGCTGCAAGTCTGTAAGAAATGGCTGCTCATACAGAGATTAGTAGTCTGCTTAAAGCTGGGGTTGGCGATCTGATTTAGATACACTTTTTGAAATACTGGTTAAAATGGTCTTTATGACCCGATGGTAATCAACTCATAATGTGTTCTTAAAACAGAGCGAAAAATATCCGCTATCTACAGCTGGAGTAAAACAGGGAAAACACCAACCAATAATCTTGCCGGGATACCTTTTTTTACACCAATCAAATCCCGTTGCCATTCTGCGTGCCTGCTGCGCGTGCATTTTACCGGCATGCACAGACAGTGCGTGTAGCATGTAGCATGTAGCATGTAGCGTGTAGGGAACAGACTCCGCTGGAGAATGCTTACCTTTCAAGTTTTGTCTTTGAAAATAAGGGAAGTCCGCTGTGAGCTGTCCCACAACACCAACCAAGCTCCAGTATCCCTCACATTTAAGACAGATGTACAAGAAATCTAAAACGAACTCTTTATTTTTCTAAGTTTGTTCCGCTGTTGGCTCTAATCTCGCGAGAACTGCCATCCATGCTACTGCAGGTGGCAGTTCTCGCGAAACTTCTTCTTCTTCGGTGGTCCGCATCCATCATTTTGGAGCATTACCGCCTCATTCAGGCTAGAGACGGAGCTCAGTTTGGAGAGGCAGAGGAGTGCTTTTATTATTATATCGTCACACGGGAGATTTACAGGAGAATACTGATACAGGAGGACGGGGGAAAAGAGAAGAAATTACGGAAAATACGGTAGTTTTATGGTCAAAATGGGAGATTTGACAGCTATGTGGAGAATGTCAGAGGAACTACCTATACCCCGATCGACATTGGCTGTGAGTACTAACTGACTTTACATGTTGGCTTGGTGTTTTCTTCGTGCTGACTGAGACATGACTTGGTGTAGTGTGAAACAAACACGTTGTGCTGAGGGTTTGGAGTCCAGAAGACTGCTTCTGGATATAGCGGCCGCGCGCGTGCATGTGAGCGGGGGGTGGGGCTAGGCGGAGCCCTGAGGAGATGCTACTTTCAAATTCATGCTAGTTTTCCAAAATCGCCTACCCCAACTTTAAGTTACATTTTCACGTGAGCTAGATACCCTTTCTACATATAAACAAAAGCGAAGAATTCTGAAAGGATTAATTGATGGAAAATGTATTTTCACCCCTCTCCTGACAAATTTTGAAAGGATTTTGCTTCATGATTTAGCTCCTTCTGTAGTTTTATTGTTACCACTGTAGGGAAATAAAAGTTACACTAAAGTATTGAATAGCATAATGGTGTCAAAGACCGAATACTTGCATGTCTGCCTGTGTAGCCTGACTGTGCAGACTCTATCCACAGGCTGTCTGTATTTGTCACTGCAGTAAACTGATGAAAAAGTAAGGTCTGAGGTAAGCTTGCTGTTTAACATTGTGCTTAACTAGGGGAATCCTGAGAATGACAGCTCTACTTCTTGATGCAGAGAGAGACAATTCAGAGTAAACTAGTAAAATACCTATAGACAAAAAATAGGAACATCCAACCCGCTGACAGTACTCCTCAATGACATTATTAAGCAGCCGATGAAAACAGGGTGAGTCTTCGTTTTGAAGTAAATGCTCATGCTTCCTGCTGACCCTGAATTATTGTGAGCTTATGCACAATGTGTGAATGTTTGTACTACCCCCTACCCCCTGCAATAGCCAGTCCTGATTATGTTGTCTCAAATTAAACCACAAAAAGGATCAGGATTGCTGATTTATAATGGTATTAGCTTTTATTATAGATTGTGCAGACTTATAGAACTGCTGTAGCTATGATAAGTACTTTTGTGTCAAGAAAGGTGCAGCTCCAACTGCACATCAACATTTTTTTTTTACCTCAGTGAAACACAAGCTTATTTATGGAATCCTTTTAAAATAGGAATTTAGGGAACTTATAAAATATAGAATAAATACTAAGTCATAATTATGAGAAATAAAATCATAATTATGAGAAAAAGAGTCATATTTTTGAGATCACAAAGTCATAATTATGAGATAAAAAGTCAAAGTGATGCGAAAAAGTAAAAATTGTGAGATTAAAAGACATAATTATGAGATAAAGTCATAACTATGAAATAAAAAGTCATAATTATGAGATAAAAAGTAATAATAATGAGCAAAAAAAGGTCAAAATTTTTAGACATCATCATTAAGAGCAAAAAAAGGTCAAATCTTTAGATCTCAAAGTCATAATTATGAGATAAAAAGTCATATTAATGAGATAAAAGTCATAATTATAAAATAAATAGTCATAATTATGAGAAAAAGTCAAAATTATGGGATAAAAAGTAATAATTATGAGATAATAAAGTTATAATTATGGGATAAAAACTCAATATTATGGGAAAAAAGTCATAATTTTGAGATAAAAACTCTTTATTATCAGAAAAAAGTCAAATTTATGAGATAAAAAAGTCAAATTTATGAGACAACAGAGTCATAATTATGAGAAAGGTTTGGTGCTATAGGATCGGTCATGGATGTGGGGCACATGCACAAATGGTATTTCATAATGTCGACTTTCTATCACATAATAATGACTCAGTATTTATCTACTTATTTTTAGTTCTCTGATTCCCTTTTTTTACAGTTGCGGAAACGGTTTTCCATACTGATGTTAGTTGACAGAGAAAGATTGTTTAGCAAATAGCAAGAAAATGTATGGTAAGGTATCAAAATCCTACAGACACAGGTCTTGAATACCAGTGAATATATTTAGCTTGGAAGAGTATTCTCAGAGGACTTAAATGCACCAGTGTACCTCATTCTACAATTTAAAATAAGTAAGTTATGAGAAATCCTGCAGACAGTGTTTTCCTTTAGTTAGTTACAAGCTATGTGCCCACCGGCAACTTTTGTTGCCACTCACAGAAATAAGCCCATGAACAAATAAATATTTATCCCAGGTAAAAGTTTTTGGTAGAGGGTTACTCTAGAGACTTGAATGATTAAATAATCATAAATATGTTTTGGGGGAAAGCATTAGAAATTTATGAAAATGACCTATTTCCAGGACAATTTGCATCCTCCATGTCTTCCACCGAAAGGAGCAGGAAGCAGATGATGTCATGTGACAGGGACCACTTGAAAATTATATTTTATAAACCGAAATCTTCATCCAAGTTGTCTACTAACACATAAGTGCAAAAAGTTGCATTACTACCGCTGACAATTTTTGTTGTGAGCAGAAAATGACAGTGATATACTTTGGCAACAATTGTTGCCGGTGGGGCAAAATGAACCAATCAATTATTTGACTTGTTCTGTTTTTTTAAACATTAAATATCCCTGAATTTAATAATGACCTCTGTCAAACAGTTGAGCTGGTAGTTAAAGGGTTATGAAATTATTTAAGAGTCATTAGTTCTATTACTCCCAAATAAGATGGTAAATAATAGTAACATATGTGTGGTTTCCTTTAAAAAAAATAATCGTCCAGTGATGCCTCATTTTGCATAAGCAAGTCATGTTGATTTGGAAATTTGCAAGTCATTGCTGCTAAGGCTGTTTTCCAGGCAATTCAGCAAATCCTGACATGCCATGAAAATGTTTTTGTAAGATGGAGAAATCTTAGTGGTTCATTCATCTCACTAGGTCATCCTCCTTGTAGTAAAAACTGCTGCCACAACACCAACCTCATTCAGAAATATTACAGGTTGTTGAGCTTTGACCTCTACTATGCAACAGCCAGTGCTCATTTGATGTTAGTGTTACCCTGGTTAGAGAGACATCCAGGGAATGATTGAGCGATTAGCATGCATCACAAATAACCACCCTAATCAGCAGACATGAGTCGATAAAAAGACTTTCTGACAATTTGTGGATCCCATGCTGAAGGAGTGATTTCAGCTGGATGGATGACTGACAGTGATGTGCTACTAGTGAATGGATGTGTGCATGTCTGTGCATTCATAAGCATGTGCAAGCTTAATGTTTACCAAGTACAATGGATTCCTTGAAGTCTGTCAATAGAATTGAATTCTTGTCTAGCAACTGAAACAGTGCTCTAGTGTGTACCCTTCTTTCCTTTTCCTCTGCTTAAGGGATACAGTGCTTAAAATCTTGATTAATATTGGAACTGGTCAGGCACTGGTGCTTCTTAATCAAAGTATACGGTTGTTGTTGTTTTTTTAAATAACAGGCCCTGAAATGCAAAGCACTTCAAGAGGACATATTGTTATTGTTTGTTGTTGTTCTAAGTTTGTTTTATACCTCTCTTCTGGCTCCCAGAGCACTTCTTTGTGCAAGACAACAAAGTCTGCAGCATTGAGTTGGCTGCCTCTCCTCATGTGTGCACCACCAGTAACTGCCTAAAACATATGATTGCCCCCATTTAGAAATTCTGCTGTGATGTCCTACCACTGTTATGTTAGTATTTAAAGCCCATTGATTAGGAATAGTAAGCCCAGTGCAGAGCACAAACTACACAAAGATTGCCAAGCCATTGAAAACATGGAACTGATGTGTGCTTAAACCGGCCAATTACCTCAGAGTAGTCTGGTAAACCAATCAGACTTACAGGCAGACTGCGCCAATGGTAAGGTAGGGTGGCCCCAAAGTGACAGGAGCTGTAACAAAGCACTTCAGGAAGAGATATTGTAAGAATAGAGGTTGATCAGAGGTAATGAGTGTTTTTTTTTTTTTTTTTATATATATGTTATCATTACTCTATGTCCCATGCTTAAGATGGTTGTTCTTGAATTGAGAAATCTACTCAATAAAAACTGCATTCAAGGCATCTTATTCTTATTTCCAGAACAATAAACTTCTGTTTAATTTTACATAATGAGGGTGAAATGACAATAAAATGGGCCTTCTCTGTCTGTACTGTGACCCACTCACAAAGTTGTTGGATTAACTCCAGAAAGGTAAATGAAAATACTTGGGTATATGTGGACCAACAAACTTTAATTCTGAAAAACAGCTGAGTCCGATTGTATTGAGCCCCAATGTGTCTTATTGATACATGAAGGCTGTGCAATGTGCTGAGGTACGACCAAAACAGTTGTTGGAAATGGAAAATGGGAGTTAAATGTGGTGAATAAAACATGCAATCACCATACACTTTTTCAAATTAAGAAAGGTTGTTGGCCCATTTACAGCATTTATTAAACCATGCTCTCTTTTCTGCTCTGTTTATAAGAAAGCAGAGCAGACCTTTGTGACAATGGCTAATCTTTGTGGCATAAACATGCACTTCATATAACACCACTTCAAAAATCCTCAACTATCCTTTTGTAGGACTCACAGAAATACTGTGTTGGTTGAAAAAATACACAAAATATCCATCTTAGTCTATACATTATTTCCCTTTCTTTTTTTTCCTTCTGAATATAAGGTAATGCTTTAAAAAGCTTACACATACAATTTTAGATTTAAAAAAATGTCAGCACTCAATGCAGCCTTACTGGCTCTTTCCATGGAGCTTACCTTGATATATGCATTATTATTGCATAATAAACATTTCCTATAGTTATGATTTGCTTATTTTATATGTATTATTCTAATTATGAGGACTTGTGATTATTACAGGGATTTATAATAGTAATTTTGAGTCCTGATCATTACAACATTTACAATGGGTCTCACTAATAGTGTGTTATATTGTACATAACGTTTTAAGAAACTAAAAATATTAATAATGCTCTAAACAGAAATTTGACACATTGGAAGTGTTTTTTATTAGGGCTATTGAGGTAAGAGGTTAAAACTATATATTTGCCGTTTACAGACTGCATTCACAGAGACCAAAATTTGAGTTTTGTTTTCTTGTAGTAACATATAGTCCATGGCACCTTATGCAAGAAAACACCTTTTATTCTTTTTCCACTTAACCTCAAGGATGCAACGACAATTTATCTTGACTTATTTTACTGCTTGCGGAGAACCATATCTGCTTATAAGCCAGTTTTATTGCTATACTTACATCATCTAATGACTACTTACAGTGACTTCTTTCCATTTTTGGATGCATTGTAAAATATTAAAATGTTTTATGATGTTATAATGGATTTTTGCTGTGTGGCAGATTTTTGTGATAAAGCATTGTGCATTGTTTGATGTCTTAGTTACAGAATATGCACAATATAACACATTATGAAAATGTTTATGACTCATTATGCTGGCATCATAATGTGTTATGATTACTATTGTCCAGTATTAGAATTGACCACAAGTGCTGAGAGTATAATTAGGATTATACAGTATTATAAGCACATCACCTTACATTGTACAATGCTTATGAGGAGTTAAAAATGCACTACTATTTAGGGCTTTGTCAAAAGTTTTACTGCAGCCACTCAAACTTAAACAGTTTGAAAGGGTGCACCACACAGTAAATCATCCAAAGAAATAAGAGGCCATGCTTACTCGATTAAATACGTACTGGGCTCTACTTTTCTCTGGCATCATGAGTCTTATTTTCAGATGGTTTATGACCAGGCTGGTCGGCTCGGCAATCTGGTCTAGCTCTTAAATCTACAAGTTATCACTCACACCTTTCATGTGAGCTGCTTCCCTCAGGACAGGTGACATTATTCATTCATAAATGTCAGAGGATTAGAGTGACCATAAAGTAGCAGACAAAGCAGCTGTTCTCCAGCACTTCCTGACACAGTATCCACCATGTCATTTGAGATAGAGCATGTGTTAGTGATTGTACTGAAGCAGACCAATAGTAGTGTCGCAGTAGATGTGGGGTGTGGTTTTTGGACCTTGGCATAAAATGAGAGAAACACAATTACAGCATGGGTGCAAACTTATTGTTTTATTAAATTTTGCTCACAGAGAACCAATTTGTACGGATTTAATCTCATTCTCCCCCAAGCTTGTGAGCTGTTTTAACCTTTATTTCATATTTGAAGACTTTTATTATAATTGTTGAACAGTTTAAGTCCTAACCGTATTATTGACTGCACCTCAGCGGCAAAAACAGCTCCAGTCCCCACAGGGCTTCTGTGGGTTTCAGGAAAAAGGTAGAAATGTGGTTAAAGTCCTTTCTTCCACCCATTTCTATATCTACTCCCTCTCTTTTCTCCTTTTCTTGTATCACAATGACGTGGTATTTGAGCAACTTCTCCTCAGACCTCCCTAGAGGTAGTGGTGTCACCAAAAAGAGCACCCAGCAGGAGGGTGCCAGTGCATGCACACCCATATATTATATGTGTGCATCATCTACTTTCCAGTCCAGGTGAGGAGTACTGACCTTTTTACAATTGTCACTGGACAATCAGAGCCTTTCAGTGGTGCTTGTGTGGCCGCCCACTCTCTACGGTCCAGTCCTCTTCACCTCCTCCCATCTGAACAGCCCTTTTTACACTTCTTCCTCTTGACTGTCCTCTTATCTGAGCTTTAGCTGAGGTGTTTTGTAGCTTCCCCTCTCACTTACCATTCCCAAATAAAGATGGAAGAAGACAGAATGAGACTGGATTGTGGCTTATTTTTAAAGCCTTCCCTCCTGACTTGTTTTTGTGAATCACCTGTGTGACTAATTTAATGACTCATTTTTATGTTTTTTTTAATCAGACTCATCGTTTGACTCCCTTCTTTTCTGATTTTAAGCTATTCTTTTTGTATCCTTTTTTATCTGACATTTTTATTTATGACTCCATTTTTCTTCTATTTTTTTTTTCTGATGCTCTCCAGCTGGAGATGGGCGTCATGATAACAAGTCCAATTGCAAATTGATCCCAACTCCCTCAAAGAATCAATATCATAGGCATTTTTTTCTCATTAATTTCCTTAACAATGGCTTTCACTTTGCTCCGCATGCCTTGCAAATGAAAGACCCCACGCTCACATCTGAGCAGAGATAATGACAATGACGTAACAAGAGTAACACAAAAGACTGTGTTGACATTGCTGCCAGTGAAAACCTATGAAGGCCAACTCTTTTCCACACTGAAAATCAACAGGAATTGATGAATATATTGTTTAGGAATCAGATCGATAAGCAGAATCAATAATGACATTTGTATCAGGAAAATCCTAATTAAATTCCCAAGCCCATTTCCAACTCTATTTTTTCCTGACTCATCTGTTTCTGATATCTGTTGGTTTCTAACTATTTTTTTCCAAGTTCTTTTTCCTTATTTTTTTGTTTGTTTGTGCAGTTCTTTTTTGCCCCTTTACCTTCTTTTATGAGCAAAAGGCATTTTCCACCTTTTTTTTTTCTAACTGGCTCCTTTAAAGGTGCTATGAGGAGAATCTATTACCAGTGAAATAAAGACTCTGCTACCCATGAGCACGCGTGGCGACTGTCGTAATGCTGTGTTCCAGTAACCTCGGAATTGGGAGTGACATCATCTCAGACTTGTAGGCGTTCCAGTTGAAGTCGGAAAAAAACATCCCTATCTCCCAAGCTATTGTTAGCTGTTATTAGGACGCCGTTAGCACTTTGTTAGCATGTTGCAGTTTCCTCAGAACCCGGAAATTCCTACTTCTGACTACAACTGGAACGCACCAAGACGTGACTGAAGCCAAAGCACGTGTTTCTTGGACCTTCCTCAGAACTCTGCATTGCTTTACAACTTCTTTTTTCAACAACTTACAGGATGCAAAGCGACGAGGTAATGTATCTCTTTCTAGTTGTGTAGTGGTAGTTTTTGATGTGTGACAACAAGCAATTTTTGGAAAACTTGTTATCGTAGTTGTCGCTGGCTATATAGCGCTACTTACAGCCCGGTGCTCTAAGACATGTAATATAAATAATAAAATAATATAAATTTGCTCTAGTTTTAATTGTCTTGTTCCCGAAGTTGAATGTCCAGGCCAGTCCAGCCCTGTCCGGCCCGACCAGAAGGCTAAGGAATAGCATTTATAGATAACCTATTTTGATGCTATAAAACTCATCTTAAAGTGTGTATTTCGATCAGGCATATATCTAAAAGTGAGACTTTTTTGTAATTACTTAGAAACTCCTCACAGTCCCTTTAATTACAATTCCTCCTGCCCTGTGAACTTTTTTGAACCTTCTTCTCTGACTTATTTTTGTGTGACTCCTTATTTCTGTCCCATTTTTATGACTCGTTTAATGACTTTTACTTTCATGACCTTTTAAACTCTTTTTTTAATCTCACTACTTTTCATTATTTCTTCTTTCCGATGCCTTTTTCGGCACTTTTTTTATCTAATACTTTTTTCAAACTCTTTTGATGTCTCACTTTTCTGAATCCTTTCTTCTGACTCCTATTTTTCAAACTCCTCTATTTCCTGCTCCTATTCTTTTATCTTCTTTCATAGTTTGTGCCAATCTGTCTTGACACTTTTTCTGATGCACTCCTCTCTGACTATTATTTTTCAGTTACCTCCCATATTGACTACTTTCTTAGATGACTTATTGGCATCCCTACTCTTTTGTGTCCCATTTGTGTGACACATTTCCTTTTTTAAAAGACTCCACCTGTCTGACTTTTTTACGTCCTTATTTTATGCTACTGACCTTTTTTCAAAAATCTGTTTTTAATCCAAATCCTTTTTTCTGACTTCTTGGAGATGTCTTCCTTTCTACCTTTTGTCTTTTCTTGAATCCTTTTTTTCTAACTGACTTCTAACTTCTTATGATGACCAGCTCCTTTTTTCTGACTTCTTTTGATCTTCCTCATTTTCTGTGAAATGATTTTGTGCTCCTTTTTTTACTGCCTTCCTCTATGACTCTTTATTCTGACTTACTTTCCAGTGTCGTCATTTTTGACTCCTTTTAGTCTGATTCCTCTTCTTATCTTCTTCTTTATGTCTTCCCTCCTAAATCCCCTTTTTTGAATTCCTTCCTCTCTCACTCTTTCATTTGACATCTTTTTCTGACTCCTTTTCTGACTTGAACCTATCTTTTATGTCTCTTTTTCACATGTCTTTGATGTGTTTCCAAGATATATGTTTTTTTTTTAGCATTTTTGCCTTTATTGATGGATCAGAGGCAACAGATTTAGCTGGAAAGTGGTACAGGAGGGGAAGACAGGCGGCAAATGAGTCTCAGTTGGGAACTGAACCTTAGCCGGCCGCATGGCAAGAGCCTCATTCAGGAAACGTGCACAGTTGCTTTATGCTCTGACAAAACAGCACCCACACATCTGTTTTTCTGACTATTTCTTGACCCATTTTGTCTGAAATTTAAATTTGATGTTTTTTTGAGGAGAAGCTTAACCCAAGACCTGATGCTTTTACATCTGAAGTCTGACTCTCAATGGGGGTAGTAAAGAGGGTATAAGTTAAAAAGATTCAAAGGGCCCATGACTGGCAGGGGCTTCTAAAAATATAATATCAGTAACATTTTTGCACACATGTTTCAATGTTTCTTTACTATTAATTTACAACCCCGCCTATGTTTTTCTTGTTTCCTTTGAAAAAAATTAAAATGTGGGCATTTTGTGCATCATTAAATTCCTAATAAATGACATTCATTACCTCCGCCAAGGAGGTTATGTTTTCGGGAGAGTTTGTCTGTCTGTCTGTCCATCCGTCTGTCCATCCGTCCGTCCATCTGTGAACAAAATAACTCAAAAGTGGATGGATAGATTTTGATGAAAGTTTCAGGAAATGTTCAGCATGGGAAAAGGAAGAACTGATTCGATTTTGGTGTTTATCGGGATCAGCGTCTGGCCGCCATAGCAAAAAATGTGATTTCTGTGAATAACTACTGAACTAAATTAGATATCACTAGAAAAGCACTCGGAGAGCGCAGACCTCCACCAACGCCACAGTCCTCACCCGTATTGTGATTTTCACCATAAATATTAGTCCTACCTTTATTTCATCTAAATATTTAGATTCCTTGACCATGAAAACACACCATTAGCAACTGGATTCATAATGATATCTATTTTAGTTCAGTAGTTATTCACAGAAATCAAATTTTTCGTCATGGCGGCCAGACGCTGATCCGGATCAACACCAAAATCGAATCAGTTCTTCCTTTTCTCATGCTGAACATTTCCTGAAAATTTCATCCAAATCCATCTATTTTTGAGTTACTTTGTTCACAGACAGACTGAAGGACGGACAGACAGACAAACAAACTCTCCCGAAAACATAACCTCCTTGGCGAAGGTAATTATGAATCCAGTTGCTAATGGTATGATTTCATGGTCAAGGAATCTAAATATTTCGATGAAATAAAGGTAGGACTAATATTTATGGTCAAAATCACAATATGGCTGAGGACTGTGGTGCTGGCGGATGTCTATGCTCTCCGAGATCTTTTCTAGTTCTAAAAGTAGTCCTTTTATTGAAGAATGAACTTCATCTATAAATGTATCTTTATCTATCCAAATAGCTGAGAGACATGTTGAAATGTTTGGATGTTTAAGACATTTCATGAGGCTCAACATATGTTTAATCTGAAAAACTTTAAAATGTATAACAGGGTTAAAAAATTAGATTTTCATGAGGGCTTAAATGTATTTTACGTATCGTACATTTTTTTAACCATCCTTTAAATAATTTACTGCTAAAAGGTGATTTTTTCACCGTTTAAAACATTTAATGTCCTCTAAAAAGAACAACTTGGGTGTAGTTATACAGTATGTACCTTTTTTTATTCATTTACGGATAATTGGTTTGAGAAACTGTGCTGAGCTGCTGGAATAGGGCCCAATGTGATATCTCTTCCTGGGGCCGAACATTTTTAGTGCTGCCCCTGATGTCCCCTTATGTTTTCTATGCATGTGTGTTGTACACACCGTTGTGAGTCAGAGGCAGGACACTTGTACTTGTTTGCTTAGCCAGTGAGCTCAGAGAGTGAAATAAATGAGCTTGAAAATATAATATCAAAACTTCATCAAGTCAAGTTGGTCTTTGGCAATCTGGCAGCAGTAAGTCTTGAAATAAATGAGTCCTCTGGGTGGGTTTACAAATCTAACTTATTTTTACTCTTTTCAGATCCTTTGGTGTGCTACTTCACATTTCAGAGCATAACAGCTGAAAGCAGCATCAAAAATCATTTTGCTCTGCGTCTTGACTGCCAAGAGCTTCCAAGATTGCAATATGCCAGACAAGGTCCTAACCTTGTGCCCTCTATAGAAATGTTTCCCTGCCAAAACAGCAAATGTCTTCTGTTAAGTTTCTACTTTAAATAGATATTGGACCGCCTCAGATAACAAAAGAAGTTCCCATGCTGACACATTCTGGGGCAGAAATAAGAAAGAGACAAACAACCAAGTGTTTTTAAACTCTTGTTATTTACAGTCTGTCTGGCTCCACTGCTGCAGCACCAGGGATGAACTCATATACACATTTTTGCTTCTGTTGCCGCCAGCCATAGAGTCCAGACTACTTTTTATTTGTCGGATGATCCCTCCTCACCTGTGAGAAGAAGAAAAAAGCATGTTAAGGAAAATCAATGATGCTTGTACTCAACAAAGGAAAAAAGACACATCAACAATATTTCTGCCTTGCAGAGCTCCACCCTGCAGCCTTCAGCTTCTCAATGAGGGTTAAGCTATTGTTTGTCAAGTGCTTTCCAACAGACACTAAGCACATGAAGCATGACACTTGAAGTTATGAACAAAAAGAAGTTTTTATACAATGTCAGAGCTTTGACTGCACACACAATCCTCTTTGCCAACTTCACTGCTGTCTGCATAATTGTTCACTTTTAAATGCACTGTCCAAGGACCTCAGGAAGTGAGATTTTAGAGGTCACTAAGAAAAACTAGAAAGGGGAACAAATCCAATGAAACTGTCTTAAAAGAAACTCACGGGCTGAGCAATCTATAACATATGACAAAATAACATTGGGAGTGCTCCTTGTAAATATATTAAAACCTTTAGAGCCATGTTAAATTTCTTGATATGTACATTGTTTAACTCACTTTTATTCAAATCTACAAACACTGCAAAGTCTTACAGAGTGTAATATCATGAAGTATTTCCAGCTGTCTGGTGGCAACTTTCATTCATTAGCCTATCCCAGCTGTCATTGGGTGAGAGGCGGGGTACACCCTGAACCGGTTGCCAGTCGATCGCAGGGCCACATACAACCACAGACAACCATTCACGCTTACATTCATACCTAAGGGCAATTTAGAGTCACCACTTCACCTAATGAGCATGTTTTTGATCTCTGGGAGGAAGCCGGAGTGCCCGAAGGGAACCCACGCATGCACAGGAAGAACATGCAAACTTCACACAGAAAGGCCCTGTCCAACCCAGGGATCGAACCGTGTACCTTCTTGCTGTGAGGCGCCTGCACTACCTGCCGCCCCTGGTGGCAACTAGACCAAAAAAAAAAAAAAAAACATCAGATATTCCATTGTCTTTCAGCTCTGCAGTTGGTCTGATCAAATGTTGCGCATGGCAGATAAATAGTTGACAATGTTTACCACATCCTCACACACTTGAGTAGAGGGTATTATTTTCACCATTGCAATACCATCTGTTGAACATTCAAACATTTTCAGAGACATAAACTGTTTGAGAGGGATTTTGCACTTGTTGCACCATGTTACAAACCCACACACATTCTTCAGAAAGACCCCATCAAGAACAACTGCAAATTATGAAAAACGTCCCTGAATAGATTTAAGTGCAAAAAGTGCCTGTGTGCAATTTAAAAATAGCTTTTGCTGTTGGTTGAGGAAAACTTTCACATTGCTGAATGCAAATCAGCTTCATGCAAAATAACGTCTGACATTGCAGTTAGAGAGAATGTAACCGTTTATTGAGACATGTTTTAACTACAGGTGCCTCGACTATATCAGCACTGATCAGTATCAGCTGATTTTTGTCAAAAAATTGGGTTGGTTGATCAGAACTGAATGCCTGTTAACATGATACTAGCCACTGATCACTTATGTTTACTCGTGGATGTCATCTGCTTGTCTGCTGCTCTTGATGCCATGTCACCCTGTTAAGTAATTGGTAGCAGAACTTCCAAAACTTTGTCTTTAGGCCATTTTAGTCCAATATTTTAATCCAGTGTCTAAATCTTTCCTGAAATTTATGATGACAACAACAGCATGAAGCTAATCTGCTAAAGGAGCGACAAATTGCCCCCAAACAAATGCAGGTCATGTGTGGTGATTCACGTGAGGTCCAGACAGAACTATGTGATGCATTCATGTTCGCCAAGTAAAACTAGAAAAGCACTCGGAGAGCGCAAACCTCCGCAAGCACCACAGTCCTCTCCCATATTGTGATTTTTACCATAAATATTAATCCTACCTTTATTCCATGCAAATATTTAGATTCCTTTACCATGAGAACATACCATTAGAAATTGGTTTCATAATGATATCTATTTTAGTTCAGTAGTTATTCACGAAAATCAAATTTTTCGTCATGGCGGATCCAGATGGCGATCCGGATCAACACCAAAGTTGAATCAGTTCTTCCTTTTCCCATGCTGAACATTTCCTGAAAGTTTCATCAAAATCCATCCATAGCTTTTTGAGTTATTTTGTTCAGAGACAGACAGACAGACAAACAGACTCTCCCAAAAACATAAGCTCCTGGCGGAGGTAATTAGTATTTGACAAAACAAATTACATGATTTATTTAAATGTATTTACAGAGTTGGAGATTATTATGCCTAACTTTAAGATAATTAAGTTGGGTGGAGGAGAACTTTGTTTTCTTGGCATTGTTAAATAATCGCATTTGCTAAATTATGTTCTTCCTGTTTTTTGAATCGATAGATTTCGGCAGTCAGTTAAAAAAAATGTCACATATTTAAAACAAGTGATACATAAGTTTTTGACTGTGTGTAGATGGTCTTACTATAGGATTCTCATTGTGTTGGCTTTGAAATTAACTATCTTTCAATTAAGTGCATGAATATGATTTTCAACATGAACGATATTGACTGAAATTTGTGCAGTGGTTAGCAAAGTTATGAGGTTCCAAGTTCCAATGTCTGGACCTCTTCATGTGAAGTGTGAAATCTTTGCATTGGTCTCCCTTAGTTCTTGAACTTTACAACAGTCTAAAGTTGCAAGTTAGATTGACAAGTCTGAATAACCTATTGGGGTGGATGTAAATGTTTGCTTGTGCTTATATCAGATCTCTGACTGGCCTCACAGTATGATAAAAAAAAGTTTATTCACCTTCTCACTCAACATTTTCAAGGAATATGCCAGCAAAGGGTAAATACAAGTGTTTATAGTGAACATATCTTTTCAATTCAGATCTATGAATGTCAAGAAGACAGTGGCGAATTTGTTGAATCATCCCTGTAAGGCTGGATTTTTTTAATAACAAGTGAAGATCATCATCATGAAACAAGTTTAAGAGCCTTGGTTGAACTGTCTTCACTACAGAGAATCAGCTGCAGTAGAATCAAAAAAGAACTATGATTATGATTATTCTGTTATTCTCTAGTAAGACCACAGAGAATCAGAATATGAGACATAAAAATGATGGAAACAGTCAACACATTCAAGCCACACACCCACGCTGTGTGACATTTTAGAGCTGGAATGCAGAGCAGGTAGTCACACATATTGTCAGATTGTTAGAAAACTGGTGATTTATTGTTTTCTCTTTGTTTCCTAATTTGACTGAGTCTACATTTGCACAGTCTGGTAAGTCCAGTAAAAAATAAAGACAGGGAAAAATTATTAATTTTCGGACCTATAACAGGCTTGTCTGGCTGACTGCCATCAGGACATACACAATGTGTTTGTTGCTGCAATAAGAACTGGTATTAAAGAGTGAAGGGCTGCTGAACCTGCCACTGCTGCTGTCCAGTTTCTGTATCACATACTGTACATACAATACTTTGTGCTGCTTACCTGTAAAGGATCACCATTATTCTCTGCTCGAGTTGTCACTTTTCCAAAAAAATCAAACTTAATCATTTCTTGAGCTTCTATGTTAATATCCAAGGATATTTGATGATGAACTTGTATGCCTCAGAGGTCCTTGGCTGAACACTTGACAAGGCATCACTGGACTGCAGGAAGTGAAGGCCAACTAATGGGCCAGCAGATTTGTCATAGTGGGCCAGTTACCTTGCACAAAATTGTCACATAGAGGAGCCCAAAGTGCCTTCCACATGGCCCTCTTCAGATGTTTCAGTGTTGTTGTTTTCTGCATGGAGTGGATTTGGCTGTCCTCCATTTCCTTGAGAAGTCTCTTTTTCGTCTGTTTGTTCCTAGCAGGCTGGATGCAGCTGTTGATGATGTTTAGAGAGCCCTTGCCAGTTGGGTTTCGTTGGGAGCACCCTTTACTGGATCAGGTGCTTCACTGTTCCATACCCCCTTATGTGCTGTTCAGCTGTTTATTTAATATTTCAATTTTATTTACACTCTCAGTATGGATTATTATCCCCATGCTCGAATGGGTTTTCAAATTTCAAATATAAGGTGACAGCCTCTCGACTGTCTGTTCCGTCACCCATGCTTGTTCCTGTGCCAGCTGTACCATTCCCTGCCCTCACAGACGCTTATATGTTCACTGGAGATCTGCTGTCTCCTTCATCTGCCTTTAGAGATACTTTCCTTTTAGAATAAAAGATACATTTCTCGTTACCAGAAAACACATCTCTGAAAGTATTGCTTTACTCTGAAAGGGTAAGTTCGGTTTCTGCAGCTTTCACATTGTTTATAGAATGAAGTAGAACAATATACTCACCCAGAAGGCTTTCCTGATGCAAACAGTGCTTCGGGACATATTTAGATCCAAAATCGAGCGGCGGACATCAGTATAATGGTAGCACATAGGGCATACAGTGCCGCTCCTAAAACTGCATTAATCGTCCGAAAACTCATTAGTTTCACCAATATTTCATCATGGTCCGCTCGGGCTACTCCTCCACGACAGTCTGTGTCGCTCCAGACATGTTGTGTGACTGTACTGACCTCTGAACTTAAGAAGAAGAGCGCTTGCTCCGCACATGCGCAGTATGGCTCATTGTTTCAGGGGAAGACCATCGGCTACACAACGACTTTCTTCTTCCAGTTTTGTGCAAAATGGACGAATATCTATCGGATGAAGATGTGGAGGAGAACTTTGAATATTACAGTTTTGAGCCAGAGTTTACAGATGAGGAGCTCATCGAAAGGAGGACACGGAGGCAGAGAGTACTGCGCATGCGCGGAGGCATACGTTCTTCTTCTTCAGTTCAGAGGTCGGCACAGTTACAAAAAAAGACTGTAATGGAGGAGTAGCGTGAGCGGACCATGATGAAATATTGGGGAAGGTAATGAGTTTTTGGATGATTAATGCAGTTTTAGGAGCAGCGCTGTATGCCCCGTGTGCTACCATTATACGGATGTCCGCCGCTCGAATTTGGATTTAAATATCTCCACTGTTTGGATCAGGAAAGCCTTCTGGGTGAGTATATTGTTCTTCTTCATTCTATAAACAATATGAAAGCTGTAGAAACTGAACTTTTCCTTTAAGTTATCCCAGAATGCTTTGTGCAGATCTAACAGCTGGAACTCTGAAGTACTTTTTAAAACATTCATTTTCTCTCATATAGAGAGTTTTTACATGAAATGGAAAACACTGTTTTTCTGTTTCTTCTACAGACCTCAGTGCAGTTCATCTTGTGTAAAGTCCTTAACTTAAGCATCAGTAAGCATTCAAGACACATGGGAGTCACTCCCTGTCTTTTGTCTTAGCTTATGTTTTTCTTTGGTTGAGGCTCCCTCAGAGGTGGAATTTTACAACCTGTACATTCAAAGAATTTTATATATATGTATTTTTTTTTTTGGTAGTGCAGATCCTCTTACAAATTGATTTTGTCTGCATGTAGTGCATTTGTATAACATTTATTTTATTGTCAGCTGTCTTGTAACCAAAGGAATTACTGTTTTTAGAGTTTTACTGTGGAAGTATGGGAATTAATGCACTATTTGTGTTTTGATAACTTGGTCTGATGCCAGTTCAACATGGTGATGGCAGGTTAACCTGGTTATTTTTTAGATGATTTTGGATTGGTCCTGTACTTGAAAAAAAGTGTTTTCAAATAATGTAATGCATTATACAAAAGCAGTAATAATATTTAAATGTCCAGGTTATCTTAAAGTACAAGTGATTTTGCAATATTGCCTTGTGCTTAAATGACACTCAAATGGTAATGGTACATTTTTGTAAACTGTAACTGTTTGTAGAACTTGCTGACATTCAGACATGACATTCTGACTTTGTCTTTGTCTAGTCCAAATGCTCGGTTCACAAATTGTCTGATAGCGTACTTGATTTTTGCACATTGACAGAAATAAACCGTATTACTCATGGTTTTGTGTTGTGTTATACCCAAAGGTGTTGTCATTGCATTTAAAACAGTATTGTCTCAGGGAACAAAAAAGGAATCAATTAAGATTTAGATTGATTAGCAGAAATGATAAAGGCATTTGTATCAAAATCTTTCCAGTTCCACTTAAAAGCAGTAAAGAGTTATTTCTGCTTCAAGAAACAAGCCTTTAAACATTGAACATTGTGTAAGAAAATTAATTCTAGGATTCAAGCACTTGAAAAACCACAGTAAACCCTTCAGAAGCTCAAGCTTTTGTAGAGGCCAGACATAAGCCCTGCCATGCCTCATTATTCCCGCCGTGAGCATGAAAGCAGACCAGTGACTAGACACATACCCATACACTTCAGCCCACCAGGGACAAGATTACACATAGTCGCCTATTACCCCTGTAGACACCAATCTGGATGGAGCAGAAGACTGACAGGCTGGCAGGAGACAAAGAGAGAGAGAGACATTGGGAGAGAGCAGCCTCTGATGCTCACTTTTGCCTTTGAACCTTCATTATGAAACTGACTCCTTGAAGTTTTAATGAAAGCAACAATTTGCCATTCCCTTTTTCTTCCTTGACTGCTGAGCCCACGTTGCCAAGACTGCATCTCTAAAAAATGGGGGAAAGGAGGTCTGGCCTCCCTTTAATCTTCTTTAATGCTGGCTGTGAGAGGTGCTCTCATGCATTTAAATGGGGCCATCCTGTGGACACACTCGACAGCAGGGGTATTCACAGGGGCCACAGGTGAGCCGCCGGGATGATATTTCACAGGCTAAACCAGGCAGGCCAATGGCCATCGCAACTGGACAGCCTCTCCCCAACCTTTGATATAGAGGTCCACTATTTCTTTCTCCATCACCCCAGCTCCCTTCACTCGCGCCCATTACTTGTACACAACCTGCAAGTACCCCCCCCTCCCCTGACCTGGGCCTGTCAGATAGATGGACAGCCCTTTGGCACATTGCTCCCCATGCTTGTGAAAGACTCAGGAAGTGAGATTAAATGGCAGAGGTTAAACCTGACCTCACCTGCCTCTCTGAGGGGGAGAAGAAGAGGTTAGCTGTGTAAAGGTCATTTCAGTGTGCCTCTGGTGTGTCTGATGTAGAATATCGGCCTACAAAGGTAAATATACATGGATTGTTGTGTTCTTTTTTAACAAATCACCTTGCTGTGGTCATTGAATATTGTGATCTTTACTTAAAGCTCTACATTGCTTAGGTGAGGAGTGCTTTAAGGACAAATCTATGACCCAAGAATAACAGGAGCCCAACAAAAATGATGAAACACAAATATTTTTTCCATATTTAGAAAGAAAAATGTGTGGCGTAGTCCTGATCAGTAAGATGAACTGCAAACACACTTGGTTGGTACATAGGGTTGAGTACTTATGTCCATATTTGGAAAAATAAAGTTCATAATAATATCAAGAGAGTTAGGTTTAGTTAAAAGTTACAGACTGCAAAGAATCTTACTGTAGTGCATCATCGAGCCAGCATTGTTTGTTTTTTATCAGTTTATTTAACTGCCAGCCTTGTAATGAAGTTAGTTAATTACAAGGCTGCCAGTTGCAGTATATACTGCTTTGTAAAAGCTATCATCTACATGCATGACAAAAACTTGCTTGAAGCACAATTCAGGCTTAGACAACATTCAGGCAGGCCATGCAGGGGCAATGTGTTTAAGCATGGTACAGATCGATTGTCTAACTGTGAGTGCTCCATTTGTCTTTTGCATCTGATCTGAAGTGTTTTTAGGCTGTTGATGGAGAGAATCCAAGACTGCATTAAATGTAAGAGACAAGTGTGTTTGTCTTTTACCTCTGTTTTTCTCTCTCAAGGTTAATGGGTTCATGTCCCCCTCTCAAACCAGCAGTCTTTTCTGGCCAGAATGTGGACTTTGTTGTCATCAAAGTAGTGCCCCATGTGACTATTTGAAGCCATAGGTGAACATGACACAGGATATTCCTGGCTGGGGTTCACCTGCCTTGTACTTTGCTCCATCCTTTAGTGTAAATTTTCCCTGCTGATGTTCAGGTCAAACCCACTGCAAGGATTTGATCCCACTTTTATCACCACAGGCAGAGTCAAACATGTAGGCTTGCCTGCAGACATGACAACACTACCAAACAGTATGCGTCCGACGAGGTTAAAGTTCTCATTTTTAACTTGTTGCACCATTAGAGGACCACTGTGGCTAAATGACTTCCACCTATTAGCTTCACTTAGCTCAGTGAAGAGAGAAGAACAGCAGGGCGAGGAACAATTTGTGTTTAGACTCTGTATTGGTCCATAGCTTACCTTTAGATGCATGCTGAGATTTCTGCTTTCAGGGGCTGCCTGGTGTTTCAGTTTTGCCAAACGTAGCACTGCTGGGGCTCATGTGGTTTTAAACTGCCTCCTAACTTTAGCTCTGTATTGTGTCAGCATTTAGAACAAAGTACAAGCACAGTGTCTATTTTTTAAAAGTACAATTGAGATATGAACTGGTGCATCACTCTTTGGAAAAGCTTAATAAATGGCGGTGTTGACTTTTGTTTTTGTTTGTCTGATCTCAGAAAATAGAGATCTATATTATGAAAATAATCCAAATAAAACTTTTAATTATGTATGTGATGGAAATAAATGTAATAGTTAAGGCCTTGTAAAACAGGAACAGTGCATCACTCAACCTTGTGCGGAGCTATTGCTATGTTTAATGAATGTTTTTTCATTAATTGGATGTTTTTTTTTTGAGCATACAAAACATGGGTAGTCACCATAAACAAACACATCAATATACTATAAAACAAGACAAAACAAATTAATGTATACCACTGACTACCTTGACATTCATTCAGCTTAGGCTATCCTTGTACAAAAATGCTAACCAGCCACTTTTTTAGAGTTCAGGGGATGAGTGAGTGGGTGGACCTTCTTTTGTCTAAAGAACTATGTGGCACAGTTTGCACAAGGTGCTGAAAACATTCCTCAGAGATTTTGGTCTATATGTAAATGATAACATCAGGTTGTTGCTGTAGATGTGTCAATGTGTCTGATTCAAATGTCCATTCAACCAAATCTCGAAAGCACTCTATTGGATTGAGATCTGGGTATTGTGGAGGTAATTAGAGTGTAGCGAGTTTATTGTCATATTCAGGAAGCTATTTCTGGATGATTTCAGCATTGTGACATGGTCTTAAAGCCATTAGTAGATCTTCATAGAGGGATGGACAAGGTCAAGCAGACTTTGTGCTAAGGGGTCAATGTGTTCCAAGTCAACATTCCCCCACGTCATTATATCTGCAGCTGAGATGAATCCATCATTTCATGTTGTATATGTAAAATTCTAACTCCGCCATGTTAATGGTGCAGCAGAAATCAAGCCTTATCACCAAAAGCAACTTGTTGTTAAATGTGCATTTTAGCTGCACTCTCCTGCTCTTAGCTGATATAAATGACACCAAGTGTATCTTTTGCTGCTGTAGCCCACTCGCTTTAAGATTGGACATGTTGTATGTTCAGAAATAGTTTCTGACATAGCTTAATTAAGTATTTTTTTTAGTTACTGTTGCCTGTTTTTCATCTTGGACAGATAAGGACTCCATAAAACAAGTCTTATTTACCCAGAGAACTGCAGTTTGATTGATAATTTGTCTTAAAAAATCCATTTGCTGCAAAGCCGAGAGATAACAGCGAGTTAAAATCTTTGCAGATCAGCAGTTTCTTAAATATTCAGATCAGCCTACCTGTCACCAATAAGGTTGCCACATTCATAGTCAAATCACATTTTCTGTCTTGTACTTGTTTTGAATGTCATGTTGTTGTCTTGGCTGGGTCAAAACCATGTGACAAGCTATTGGCAAATGGAGCAGTTGAACGAGTGTGTATTCCCAGGGTATGTAAAACAGTTAAATTGGTACGTAATGCCAGAATCATGAAGCAGATAGGCTACAGCAGCAGAGGTCCACACCTCTTGCCACTCTTAGCAGCTCAGAACAGAAAACTGACTCATTGGCTTGCATGAGTCAATGTCATTTAAACACAACAGGCTACGTGGGTATTGATGCTAGCCATGTCCATACAATTATGATCAAGGTGTACCTTTCCTCTGATGGCTACCTCCAGTAGGAAAAAAAATCACTCAGAGTCAAAGTCATCTCTGTCATCTTGTTCATGACGAGTTCACTGCACTCCAGTTGCCTCCACAGATCCTAGATCTCACTTAAATACAGCACCTTTAAAATGTGGTAGAATGGGACAGTTGGATCATTGAGGGACAGCCAATAAATCTACAGCAAATACCCATGGGACATTCCCATGCCGATATGGACCAAAATACCAACAAGTGTTTCCAGCACCTTGTTGAATCTGTGCAATGGTGAATTGGTTGGTTGAGGTAGATCCTCTATAATTTTTTTAAAAAAGGTAACAGAAAGCCATCACTGCTCTAAGCTTGCAGTCACCTCTCACTTCTTACGCAACGATTGTAGAGCACCCCTGTTGCTATGGCCTCTTTCTCTATGAACAACACTAATTGCTCGTGTAATTTTCTGAAATGTTTTATTGAGAAACAACATTGTACTTTAGGGCTTTGTAAGGTGGATTTGCTCTATGATAGTCATAAAATCTTGCAATTCCAGCTGCTTTGTAAAGTTGGTTTCAATCCTGACAGAGATATTAAGCTGGTTTCATTTTCCAAATCATGTGAATAACTTAGTCAGAAATGCCACCATGTACATGAGAAAGCTTTAAAGCCATATTTGTGTCAAGATTAATCCAATGGGCCTTGGAATTAATGGACTGACATCTGTCATGTGTATAGAATAGCCACTCATGCACATCTTCAGCGTTTTCTAGCCAGTGAACTTGACTGTTTCTTCTGCCAGTGCCCGCTGCCCCACCAGATGCTTCATCTGTTCTTCACTCCGACCATATGTTAGCCAGCGCTGTTGCAGTGATTTACATACCAAACCTTCTGTGTGGCAGGATACACATCTTGTGATGGAGTTTATGTCTTGTTGGATGTGATCCTGATAATATTTGCTTTTAAAAATGCTGAGGTTTGGGGGAATAAATGGGCTATTAAAAATGACTTTGGGTGAAACAATGGTCTGTGGCTGCTTATTGCAGCTGCTTACTACCCCATGCAAACATTAATTTGTCGATGGATTGGACCACATGTTATTGCAATGTCAGTGGCTATTTAAAAATCATACTGAGATGCTGCTTTAAGTACATTAAAAGACAAAGACAAAACTTTTCTTATTTCACATTTAAACTATCTGATTGAGTTGTGTTGGCAGCTTCTTTTGTTAAAAACAAGCAAAGTTACCTAAGCGCTCTTGCAGGCACTGTTGCACAGTTACCAGCAATTCATGTAAAGTGATGCTTTGGGATTCCTGAGATCAGGTTAAATTGGGTGCATACTGATAGCACGTAGCATCACCCACAGCGATGTCAAACATGTCAATTTGATATAAAAGCATTAAGGCTTTCACTTTTCCAATGGAAAGCCTCTTTATTTGACACATACAGCACTACCTATGTGTCCTTCCACCTAGAGCAGTTATCAGCTCCATCCTATTGAAGTTTGCCTAGTCCATTTATTCAGTTCTGAAATCACTACATCTAATGTCCAGGATTATTTTGATTTACAAATGATAGAGGGTGAACAGGTTGCAAAAGCTTCGCATTGACCAAATAGTTTATTACAGCTCATGCTTGCTTCCTAGCAGTGAACATACAGTGTGTTTTTTAAAAAACATGAGAATCACTGTTGCAATACAAAAAAAACAAAACAAAACAAAAAAATATATAAAATTCTTAGTTTGAGGAAATACTGAAATGGCTCTTCTGTTTTTTTAGTAAATATTCACACAGCAATAGCACTCTCTGGCAGAAAAAGAAATAAAGTGCTGTGATTTTTTTTTCTTTTCAGTTTTGGCACTATTTTGCAATGTAAGTCATATATTGTGTCCATTTGCTGAACAGCTGTTCAACCACTTATAAACTTTTTGAAAAACTTCTGGTAATTTATGAGGTCAGTGATCACCATTGGCTTTTGATACATAAGACTACTGTAATGAGCTACAATGCAAGGAAAATATCGGCAGGTGGAGTTCACAACAAAAATGAAGGTTTTAGCTTATTGTTTTTTTTTTTTTTTTGGGGGGGGGGGGTCTGATAATATTGATAGCACTTAAACCTCCAGTCTGCAGCAAGCAACATCGAAGCTCTTGGCAGAAATGAACTCTCACATTTGTGCTATTGCATCAGAGAGTTTTACCTAATAAAAAAGATCGACCAATTGAGACAAAAAAAAGTTTGCATTTTTTTGCATAGAGACACAATAATATAAACTCTTTGTGTATTTGTAAAGACTGACTGCACATTTGTTGTTGAGAAAGAAAAATGACATGGAATTACAAACTGTGTTTTCAAGATTGAGCTAGCTCAGCTAGATCATCATAAAAAAAACTGTATATGAAGTAAATTCTATGTGGGATGCAGAATTAGTAAGAGTACTTAACAAATGCGATGGAGATCATTTGCAGTGAAGTCTGGACAGAGGGACATGTACATAGGCTGTGGGATGTGGTGGAGTGGCTTTCCACTGTAAAAGTAGGGCAGTGAAAATAAGCTAAGTCTGGCATACACTTGTGCTGTCACACTATGTGTGGCTTCAGTGGCTTGGTCTGGTGGACTGCACCACTATCGATTGGAAGGTCAAGGGTGCGATGCAGCCTTGGGCAGACCGTAAACCCCAAATTGCTCCCACTGCTGCATAGTGACATATAAACTACAACCATCAGTGAGTGATTGTGAAAGTTTAAGTGTGTTAATGAACAGGTGTGACCTGCAGTCTAAAAGCAATTCGAGAAATCAGAGAGAAGAAAATACTGAATAAGCTGTCCTGCATTTTTTTTTTTTTTATGTTGTTATTCGGGGTTTATGGAGCAGGAAAAATGACTCTGAGCTCTCAGACCCTTAAAATCCTTCTTTTTTTTTTATTTTTATTTCCTGGGGCTCATTATGTAATAGCTATAAAATCGCCACCTACATGTTTTGTTTTGTTTTTTTAAGTACACTCTGTGGTCAGTAACCCCTCCTTCCCCATCCCATTATTTAATGTTTGGGCAGCCATTCAGCAGAGAGTTCATTGTTATAGCATCCTGCAGGTTCTGCGTCTCCTTAGATCTGGGCGTTTCCAAAGGGGAGGCAAAAGAGCTGCATCAGACCATCTAGGAATGACACTTTACAATTTTTAATCTACTTAAATCAAATCCTTACTTAATAGACATCAATGACACAACAACATCCAAACACATCAAGACAAATAACGATAGACTTATCCATGTTGCCCTTTTACTGTGTGGCAACTCACAGACCAACCACCTAAATCACCTCTTCTCTTGCAGCTTGTAATCTTGCTTGATTGAGTGGTATTTTAATACAACAAACATGGATGACAACATCAAGAGAAATTCAATTTAAAGTTGGCCAGAAGTTATCTTTCTATGACGTTATGGACTCGGTATTGATGCACTTGTTTTGCTACATATCAAATACATTTGATATTTGATATGTATCCACATGCATAAAAAACATGTTTAATATTACTGATTTCAAGTTGGAGTGGCCTTTTTTTTCTTCCAAGGGGATACAATGACTAATGCACTTTACACCACAGAAAAAAAACAGGTAGGATGATTTTTATGAACAAAAGATGATTGGACCTTGGCTGACCAGAAGCCAGGGATCACAGCGTTAACCCTGGTCGATTATTGTGTAGTGTGCACCCTGTCCAAGAGAGTTGGAGGTAACTATGCCACAGTTTGGAGGATTTCAGAGCACCAATTATTCCTTTACATGGTAATTGGTGCAAAACATCAGATAGTAAGCAGCTACACAAAAGACAAAATGTGGATGAGACCTTGACATTATTTTTATTTAGTAATTTGACAACTTTAAAATGTTTGATTTAAAAGATGTGATTTGATACATGAAACCTGATTGTACTAAATTTAATAAGTTGAGTAGATGGACTTAAATCAAACCTCAACTTTATAAGGTTCTTCTTTTATTTCTTCTTACACACTGGGATCCCTTCACTTACCACACACTTGCTCTGTAATGAAAATGGAGGTCCTCTGAGAAACTAAAAATACATCCCACTAATGAGAAAAAAATTGCTCATCGCTTATGGAGGGAAAATATTTATGACTCTTCATTACTATACTTTGCTCTCTAATGCATGAGTGTCTCACAGCTTTAGTGGCTGAGTGCTCTTGAGTATGTGCCTCTTGCTAGCACTTTTACAACGCAGCTACAAATTTGATGGGAGATTTTTTTTTTTTTCTGGGAGGGTCTTTGAAAGTTGATAGTGGTCGGCTGCTGCTGTGGCCACAGTAGTCAGTAACATATGGGCTTGTTATCTCTCCTCAGAGTGAGAGAATGTTTTCCAAACACCAGGCAATTGCTCGTTAGACTGCAGCTCAAGGCAAAGCAGGGGAAACAACAGAGGGAAGGAAAGAAAATGGAGAAGGAAAGAAGAAAGGGTGATAGTGACAAGGCAGGAGTGGAGAGACAAATGACAGAGAAAAAGACAGTGGAGGAGATATGAGGCATTCTGGGAGGGAGAAGGAGACATTTTCAATGAGCATTTGCATCCAAGAAAGCAATTTCCATAAAAGTGAAAAGGAGTGATGAAAAAGGGAAGTTGAAAGACAAAGAAAGTGACACTCAGAATTTTAGAAGAAGCACAATCATGAACGCAGCACTCCAACCAGCTGGCAAGCAGCAGCAGCAGCACCTGTGAGCCAAGCCCAAGTGTGTGTGTGAGTGTGTGTAAGTAGCACTGTGGGGTGGTCTCCTGCTGAGTGTGTCAGGTGCTCTGCACTTTACCAGCTGTTAACAGCTCTTCTCATAGCGGGAGACTACACGCTGGTTGAAAGCTAACAGATCGGGAATCCAATCAACACAAAGACAATGACAGCTCAGGAGTTCAATGGCCCAGAGCCAGTGACACTTGGAAATTTCTCAGAAAGAGCTATCTCTGCTATATGTAATCTCTGTTTCTCTGGGTTAATTCTAACTTTATGTTGTTCTGAAAGTTTTAGACCGCTCATAGTTTTTGTTTCATTGTTGCGTGTTTTATTTTTATCTTTTAAGATTGCTCATTTAAATTAAAGGTCCTTAGCCTGTTTCACCAGCCATTTGTTAGTTTTTGGGGGGGGGGGTTTGTTTTGGTGTTAAGTCCACACCAAACCCAAAGTTGAAAGGAGTTATGTTGTTCTACCTTAAGTTGTTTATTAGTTTGGTTGCACCACGAGCTATGAGTGAGAAGACTGCAAGAAGTGACTGCTCAGACAGAGATTAGCATACAAAAGTGAAAAAAACTTCTCAATGGAGGGTATATTTTCACTTCACTTCCAACATGTTTTGGTAAGAAATTGTTTTATGTATTTTTTTTTATTTCCATGTCTTGTAGCACTAGTGTCTACCTACTATATTTTCTAATTGGCCTACAATAAATAATCACCTGCCAGATATGCTGCCCTTTCCCAAACACATTCTATGTGCTGTTGCCCAGATGGACTATGCAATGTAATGAACAGTACATCTGGTGTGTTAATGTTAACACTCTATTGGTCCAATCTACAAAATGCTTTTTTTATTTCTAGAATACAGTATGAGAATCTCAAGGTAAATGGACTGTATCCTGGGGGTAAGCTGCAGTTAACTGATATGTAGCAACAAACATGTCTAGGAATTATGTAAAAACACTGTGAAAAGGCGTCAACTAAAGCTTACAGCCTTAATCCACGGATGGCATAACATAAAAACTAGACAATATGCAGAATCTGCAACAATAAAATATAATTCAACAACACTTTTGTTGCTGATATACTGCAATTAATCCGCTGACAGACAACAAAAGGTGTAAGTAAAAAAGTCATCTGGTGTTTTAGAAGAGTGTTATCTATCAAGAAGAATACATAAAGTGACAAATAGCCTGCAAGATCCCAGCTCCTCCTCATCTTTTTTGTTATTCCATCTTTAAAATCAAGGCATTATGGCAATTGTATTCATGAAGGATTTATAAGTTAAAGGGGACATATGCTTGTTTCTCCTTTTCACTATGCCAGACTAGGATGCCTGTAAAGCATTTCTGCCCTCAGTACAAGTCATTTAGTTCCTTCATTGCCCCACAATTGCATTCTCAAAATCCTCATTTTAGGCCATTAACAAGGTCACGTTGAAATGCTCGGATCTGAGGATGACCTAAAGTTACCTCGCAATGTCACAGCCCTTTGTGCTCTGATTGGTCAGTTCTATCGGGGGTTGAGCCAGCCTGTCCTTCTTCTTCTACTGTACTGCTCAAAGCAGCGAGCGCGTATTGAGTCCCCCTACAGGCCAGAGCAGGTAATGAGTGACTGTGAGCTAGGGAGCTATAAACCCCTGCTGGATGGATGTGTTCCTCGGTGAGGGTTTTGTGGCTAACGGACATCACAGAGGAGGAAGTGTTTTATCAGATTACTCCAATAAAAAGAAAGGTACCTCGTGATGTCACGACGTTTGAAATCTCGCGAACATCTCGCAATGACCTATTTTCAGAGGCATCAAATCTCGTTCTAGGATATCAGAAAAAATACAATATCTCATTTTTTGAAAATTAAGGGGGTGTAAGGTCTTGTTTTCAAATTTATTATATTATATGTAAGTATTAAATCATGCATCAGCATGATATGTCTCCTTTAAGCCGACATTGGAACTATCTTTGCTGGTGAGACATCTCAAATATAAGCATAGTGTAAACTCTGTCATAACTAAAAACACATTAGTTAAAAGTATAATAGCTGGACTTAACAAGGCTACATTTGTACACATGCACGGCTGCTGCAACCCCAAATGTTTTACAAGGGTTGTCATTTTTGTTAAGTGGGGAATCAGGTTTTGACCCTTCTCTCTGACTGACACACCACTCCCTCCTTAGTGAGAATGCAAAACCAGTGTGTTTCATTACAGAAACCAAAAGAGAAGTTTGTTAAGAGAACAAAAAAATACTGGTGTTTTCTTGAGATCCTGGGAAATAAGCAACGTTATAATGGAGCACACATTGCTTGTCATCCCAGGATGAGGAAATAGGTTAGACGCGGTCATCATGAAAAGTACTTGCCATTTTTTTTATTGATTATTAATTTAGGCACACATAAATGGCCCACTAAAAACAGCTCTGAGACTTATATTAGGATTCTGACCCAGCAGTTGAGAACCAATGAGAAGAGTCACTGAGAGTGTTGAACAACAAAAACTTATTTAGTCATATTAATTATTAATTTTCATACTAATATGAATCAGTTTCACTGAGGTGTGTGAACAACATTTAGACTGCAGCCTCTATTAACAGATAGATGCCACCTAAAAAGCTGTCATGTCCTGTTGTAGAGAGTGTAAATCATGTTGCTTGGTTCACGAGAACTGCCCCCCCCTCCCCAAACACACACACACACATACACACACACACACACACACACACACACACAACACACAAATATCAAATTGAAAAAAAGAAAGAAAAATTTAGTTTTTTGTTTTTTTTGTCTGTAAATTCCAAAATTGCTTCACATTTTAAGTGCTGACTAATCAATGAGTGGTAATAATTAGATGGTGCTAGAATGTGTAATGTATATATGATATACACTACTGTACTTTTCACTTTTCATTCTTGCAGTTTTAAAATTTGTGCAAAACTACATGGCCTAATCATAACTAAGATGTCATATTAAAGAAGACAAGGTTAAGAACTTTAATTTTGTATGTTAAATGTTTGAATCAAGCAAAAATGGAACACTTAGCAGGACAGTATATATACAGGGTTTCACTTCACACAAAATTCAATAAACCCAAAAAATAGCGGCATCACAAATTTTTTTGTGTTAACCTTCAAAACCATTTTCAACATGATAATGGGCATCAAAAAAAGCTGGTTTGGTTTAGTCCTGGGGGGTTGCTTGTGGGCCACGGCCTAAATGTTTACGTGTTTGTCTCCTGTATAAAGAAGATCGACCTTCAAAAACGTGTTTATAGAGTCCGAGTTTGTTTTCTGTAAAATCTAACAATGTTCCAACATTATTGGAGCTGCTGCAATTATTATTGAATGGAATAATCAGGAACACTTAATCAACTAACAGCATTTATTTTCAAGAAGTGTCAGAACCTTTCCTTGAGTCGTTGAATAACAGCACCCGACACTACATTTCACTCTCATCTATCTTTTTAAATTTATTTTAAAGTATGTACATAAAAGAAAATATGTTAGAACTTTTGGCCCCATGGAAAAAAACTCAGCCCCAACTGCATGTTTCTGTCAAGCTCCATGAAAGAGTCGTAGTCCAAACCCTGGCCAATTAATTCTGATGAGTGTATTTTTTTCTCTGATCAGTATCCACTTCCCAGCTGGAGTGAATTTACCCAGAAGCACTTTGCCCTTGGCACTCGCCCTCACTGAGAAAGGAGAATAAACAGCCCATGAAGCTTCCTGTGGCAGTTCAGATAAGGCTTGTGTTCTGATGTATTGCGAATGTACTTTTGAGTGCTCAGGCACTGTAAATGTTCAAAGTCCCTGCTGCGTGGTGTTGATGAGAGGCAAGGTGTGCTGTAAGCTTGTTATTGCAGCTCAGTTTACAGCAAGGTGAGGTGGCAGCTGTCGTATA
This sequence comes from Scarus forsteni, assembly GCA_036419115.1. Classification (NCBI taxonomy): domain Eukaryota; kingdom Metazoa; phylum Chordata; class Actinopteri; order Labriformes; family Labridae; genus Scarus; species Scarus forsteni. Next base: position 9,001,469 of record JAZDUH010000229.1, on the reverse strand, counting down.
ACATAGTGTGTTTATAGGAGTAAAGTGAGAAGCTATTAAATTTTAGGGAAACTCTATTGTGTTGATATAGGATCTAATTTAAAACTGAGAAAGAGCAGCAAAAACAGTCAGCTGGACTGACTGCAGGGCATGCTGTGCATTGGAAAGTCTTGTGATTGTGAGCTCAGGGAGGGGAAATGGTGTTTTTTTTTATTTTAGCAAGGGCCGAAGTTACTATGATCCCAAGTAACAAGTGCTAAATTGTGTGTACAACCTAAAAATTGCTCCTGCTATTAGTGTTGCGGACGATCTACTATGACTGAGTGTGCAATTGATAACAGGTGCAGACGTGGTGCAGACTGCTTTAAATGAGAATTTTGCGTGTGCTACCAGCTGTCACCATGGAGAGTTTGGGAGAGCAGAGTGGCTGTAAGCAAAAAAAATACTTTTGAAGCCATGGAGTTGTTGGAGGAGGCAACTCTGGCAGAGACATCTCCGCATTGCCAGAAGAACACATTGCTTGCTCTCCTTCCAGGGAATGTGTGCTCACTCAGTACATGTTTTAAATTTCCCCTTAATGATATCACTAGGGGACCTGCCACCTATCACAGAGAAGACATTGCCTGGACTAGATGTTTTTTTTCAGCTCACAGGCAGCTCCAGAGAAGGAAATGCATCTTGCATGTCTGTGCAGCGTCAGTAGGAATAAGATCACAGGGCTGGAAAGCAAAAGCATCGATTATCAGAATCCTGTCCTGAACAGGGCTGAAATGAAAGGGTTAATAGGGATGCCAAACTCTAATATTAGAGGGAAAAGGTAAGAAATGTCAAAAATGTGTTCTGCAAACAAATGAAACCAGGATAAATGTACTGACAAGACATTTTAGCCTTTAGTAAATCTGCAAGCACATAATACTGATAAGGTGGATTAATTAAGATGTGGATTTGTCATAACTCTTTTGGCTTTGCCTATATTATACTTTATGACAAACTGATACAAGTATAGAATTCATATTGACACTGTTAAAACACAACATGTTACAGATTTTCCATGTAAAACCTTGAAAAACAGGCTATTTCTCGACATTAAAATGTATTCAATTTTAAGCAAAGCCAAGGAATTGAAAGAAAGAGACTGTTAGCAACCTGTAAGCTAGCTAACAAAAGGCAAACAGTCTCACAAGCCAAGTGCCAATTCCGATTAGTTTTCTTACAATGTTTTAAAGAAGGGGCACAATTTAGTGAAAATATAACAGAGGTGATTGGTTTTGAAAGGTCATGTAAGGTCACGAAGATCCATATAGGAATGATTCTATCATTTTTAGTGGCAATCAAGGCTCATACAGTATCTTAATGTTTTGATAATAATCAGTGAACTGGTTCCCCATGGATCAAAATTTAAGCAGTTTTCATATCTTGTCCACTTTTTGTGGGGTGTGAGCACTAATGCATATTTTCATATAAAGTGGCCTGTTAAGGTGGCCCCGGACCCCCAGGCTATAGGTTTCATTGGGCCTTCTGATCAGGGTTTCTCAGACAAGGTGTCTTTTTAACTTTGGTGACTTTTTGTTTAAGCAGCATTGCTACATGAAACATGCCATTCAGGTGGGACAGCTAGCTGAAAAGAGCTTTTGGCAGTGAGGTCACCAAAAGAATTCTTCATGGACATAAGAGGCCATCTGCTGATTTGGGAGGCATTATCTGACCCCTTCATTTTAACCAGTCCGCTTCTAATGGAAAAATGTGTTTAGTGCTGTCCCCCCTCTGAGGGGACTTTAAATCCTAAATAATTTTGCCAGTCCAGGGACTCTTACATATACGCATATGGTGTTCCGGATCAGTTTGTGCATTAATCCACCCATGGGTTATGGGCCAGTGTAAAAAGAAAACCAACAATCAGGAGAACTTTAAAAGACAGTATAAAACTCATTAAAGTGTTTATATTGCTAACATGTCCAAGCATGTCTTAGTAAAAAGTCCACCATAAACCTGACACATCTAACAAGGAAAAGTATGATTCAAATACTTCCATGACCTTTGTTGCCTGAAATTTTGTTTAAGGCCTTCAAAAATCTTCTGATGGATCTGTTGAAACCATAATGGGAGGTAACAAGCATCAGACAATCAGAATTTTGAAGTAAAATCTGTGTCCAGTCTAACAAGGACTAAAGCAAACATACGTGGAGCTACTGAGCTAAACAGCAGCCCGGCAGGTTGTTCTATGCACTTTGTCCAATTATGTGTTCCAACACTGAAATATTGATCCAGTTGTCATTAAAATGAGAGTGCTCAAAGTCTGTCAACAATGATGCAGACTGGAATAAAGCAGCTTTGACCCAGTCTATGCTTAGAACCTTAATGGTTTTTAATAAAGGAGTCTCAAGGCCATGACCAACACACACACACACACACATGCACAAACACAAACACACTCATATTCTTGATGGACCCAGAGAAACACAGCTTGATGCTGCCCCTGTTAAAGAGACACTCTTTGATCTGGTGTATTGTACCAAATGGGGGCATCTCAGGTAAAATTAATGGAGCGGACCTGAGTGTTAGTTTGACCTTTGAAGCATCTCTTTGAGACCCTTTCAAGATAAGTGGACATATTCTGAAAGGTAATCTGAATTGCACAGTAACCCGTTCTCTTACTTGATAGACTCTTTATTTTAATGCTCGAGCGAACAACAAGACACTTTGTTGATGCTTTGAACCTCTGCTTTCACTTTGAATTTGCATAAATCAATAAAACACTGTCTGGTTTCACTTCTGTGTTGTTACAGCAATTCAGTAATGAAATGCAGAAGGACTATGGTGAATCCAGAAAATTTAGAGCAACTTTTCACTAAAACCTCTATAGAAAATTACTTTAATATTTAGGTTTCTAAGACTGAGGTAGGGTCTAGTAGAATTATTTTAAGGGACATTTAGACTATGTCCACATGTTTGCAGTGCAGATGGACGTGCCTGATTCATTGTCTGAAATCCCACAGATCCATTCTGCCATGCTCCAATTTCTAACATCTTCAGGACCAAAAGCCAGACAACTCAATAAGGGAAGAGAGGCGAAAACTGAAGACATGATGACAGCAAGAAGTGACTGCATGTTTGAAAACAATAGCTGCATCTGAAGCGGTCTCTGTGGCTGCAGCAATATCTGTGGTTTTATCAGAAATTGACTTCATGTCTTCTTAAAGAGAGGAGTAAAGAATGTCAGTTAAAGCTTTTCTTAAAATATATATATTTTTTTTTTTGGACAATCAAATCAGGGAAGCCAAGGATCACTGCTGGGAAACGGTGAGAGATGCATAAATCCTACGGTCTACGGTAGTCTGGAGTCATGGTTACTCATCAATACCTGGTGAAATATGCTGTAATCAGAAGTTTACAGGGAGAACTTGGTGGGCATTGTTGTTGATTAGGTTCATGTCACATAGTAGTGAATGATACATCTGAGTGGTGTAATTTCATGTAAGATGATTGACTCAGGACTGAAATGTAGTTAAAGCAAATGGCTGTAGTTGTTTTTGAAGGCTATGCCCCCATGAAAACATTTTCTCTTCTCCGGATGGACTGAATATTTATGTGGCAGATATATGGAACTGTCTATCTGGCATGTCAGACTAAGGGGTTATTTTCCTTTTCCCAAAATGTCACAGTCTGTACCCACTTTTTAGGGTGATGCTAAACAAGTGTTGTTGTTTACATAGGTTGCAGCAGATTTTGTTCAGCTGGTTTAAGTGTTACTGTCTGGACTAACTGAACAATTAAACACAGACTCTGTGTCGCTACCTTAATATAATGCTGAGTTTAAAAAATACTTCAGTGATGCAAACCCTTAAAACGTTTCTTACAGGACCCAATATTAATGTCTCATATGTAACCATGTTAATAGGTGACCCATAGTTGCTTGCATCTGTAAATGTTATGGTTACAACACTGAAACCAACAAGAGTGCTAATGAGTTAAAAAAAAAAAAACAAACAGAATTTCTCCAAACAGAAGGTCTCCAATTGAAATATGAAATAAGTAATTGTTCAATATGTCTACTGTCACCAGATAACATTACCCCAAGATAAACTATAACACCAGTGGCTGGAACAGATATGAAAAAAGCACTACGCAAGTAACACATTAAAAATAATATCTCAGACATTGTTACAAGCTAACAAATAGCATTTAACAGTGCATCCATGCATTGTTGTAATATGTAATATTAAAATAAATGTAATATTACAAAAAATGAGGGGAAATGCATGTGGACATCTCATGGGATGCAATATAATCCTATTGGGTCAACTTGCCATATATACTGAATGCATTTTTCATTGGTCAGGGTTGCCATTTGACTGAATATAATACCACAGAGTGGACTTTAAAAAACAGTCAAGGTGTATGTCTGTGATGAGCAGAAAACACATGTAGGTGGAGGCTGTATAGTTATTACATAATAAGCACAAGAAGTAAAAAAATGAGCATCTTCAGAGGCATTTTCTTTAAATAGGCATAGAGCATTTCTCCATGAACTGAGAGTTTAGTAAAAGGTACTATGTTTTTGGCTCCTGTTGCCCCTTCCACAATATTAAAAGCAAAGAAAATAGATTCTGCAGGACATGAGACTTTTAAAAATGGAATTAGAGGGGATTGGATGGGTCTTTCTTACTCCCAAAACACTCTCTAGAGCACTACCCCCTCTCCACCTGGCTTTTTTGCAAGAACTTGCAAATAGCATAACTTAGGCCAACATGCCCAAAATGATTGTGCACTGCATGCTTTTGATCCTTCACACCATCAAAATAAAGCCCAGAGAGAGTAAATGGGTGTCAAAGGGCACCAAACTGAATGCCGATAGTATTTCTTGAAAGTCTTACTTTGGAAAGCAATGTAAAGTCATAACCATTTTCACAACATGCAGGCTTTGCTGAAGTGAGTGCCATGGACAAGCCTAGAAGTAACATTGTAAAAAGAAAGAGGGAGTGATGTTGGTTTCACAATTACACACAGAAGGCACTGAGACATAAATTAACATCCAGACTGAGCTGCATATGTGTGGGTTAGGGGAGTGCTTGTGATCTTTAATAACCCTGGTCTGGACTAAGTGACGTAATGAGCGATGGCATTTGGGAGTGCAAGAACAAAGGGCAGAGAGTGACATTACACACTGAAAGTAAAGGTACCTATGGAGAGGAAAGGCAGCTACGGATTCCATAACCTTGGTTTCAGCTTGTCTTAGCTATCTTTGTTTTTCATATTATCATGAGCCGTATGATATCCTAAGCCTCTAAATCATCTGATGGCATGAATGCAAAATCTGCTTTACCTTTCTGGCGAGCCGTCTGCACACTGTGGATGCCAAGCTATTACTCCTGAGAAGGCAGAGGATTTACGGTGGTACCTCAGTGCGGCTAAGATAAGAACTACAGCTCAGATGGAATACATAAACACAGACATTTTTCATAAGGCTGAGAGCTGCCATTAGTCGCATTGATGATAAAAACACACACTTTAAGATTTCTTCTTCTCTTTGACCCTCTGTGGTTTCTAATGTTGAGCTTGTTCGCAAACTGCTACTATTTCATTTCACTGTAAATGTCTGTTTCCCTCTTCTGGTGCAAACACCAATTAAATGTTTGTGTGATTTATGAGGTTGATGCCCTGGCAGGAACCTAGTTGGAAAAACATCTTTCAACACAGCCGGCAAAAACCATCTCTTTAATTAATCACCTCTGTGTCCCCAAGTAGAGCAAGGTCTACAAACCAGGCATGGATGGAAACACGAGGGCTCACAAAAATAGAAAGACTGTCTTTAGGAAAAAAAAAAAAAAAGCAGACAGAAACGCTCTCTCTTTCCCCTCCCTTGCCTCCATCTAAGCCTCCAGCGGGCCACTGCATCTGTTTCATATCCGCCACTTCCTTTGAAAGTTTCACAGCCAGCTCGAGCTTTTTTTAAGCGTTGCCGCTGCTAACGGCTATAGTTTGAATGGAGGGGAGGTGCTGTACTCTTCCCCGGTATCCCCCTTCCTCATCTTCTCCTTCTACTCTTTTATTTTTGTAACACCAAAGAGGGCATAAAGGATCCACTTGCAAGCTCTGGTTACTTAAGTTTCCTCTCCTGCAGCAGTATCAGCCTACTTTTTTACCCTGTGCCTGGGTTTTCCAATTAGAATTTCAACTGGGTCATATTTGATAAGCACAGAAATTAAGCTGGCCAGACAGATTCAGCAGCATCAAAAGTTGTTCTTTTCTGCATCTGCTAAAAGCTAATTCCAAGTAAATGCAAATCAATGGTGTAAACTAGAAACAGTTATAAAGATATCATATTTGATGTGAGCAGGGTTGTCAAGCATGACCCCAGAATGTAAAAGAAATGGAAAGACCTACTTTGACCCACGTGACTTTGAAATCACAGCATTGGCTGGAATCAAAAAAACATAGCAAAGCAGAAGGCAAACATGGACCAACACCATAATGTATCAGGCTGCACAGGAGTCAGCTGTATTAATGCATTGCAAAACCAGATGGAGTACAGAGGTGAATAAAGAAATAGGTCTTCAACATGAAGACCAGAATCAAAGCTCTGCCAGATGACTCTTCACAGGCCATAGTTTAATTAAGTATTTACTCTCACTGCTCCATGTGACTGAAGCTACAACAGGGGTGTGTTTAGTTGCAAATACCGCTACTTGATGTAGCCAAGAGCTCTCCTCCTCTGACACAGATGAGGATTACAAACATGAAGCAACATCTTCCAACACCTGCTGCTCCTGTGCTGATATGAAGCAAAGACATTTTTACTCTTTTTTTTTTGTACATTTGCGACGTCATTCATGCCACTCACTTGCAGGAGGTACTCACCCATGCTGATGAAGAGGACACTTTCACTCCTCCTTTGGATTACAAACATCACAGAAAATTCAGAGCCCAAGTCAAAGCATCCTGTTTAAACATGTCGTTTCATCCTTTTCCCTCTTTCTTCTACAACTGTCATTCACTTTTTCATGCATTTTTGCCCTGTGGTTAAACTGAAGCCAATAACTGCAGAACTGTTCCCTTTCCCCCTTTAAAAATGCAACTTTACTTCAAGATTAAATGACCCTGCTTTTATTCTAAGGTTGTCACAAATTACATAGTAAAACATTATTTAAGACAGACATTTCCATCCAGGATGTATGAGCTGTTGTGGTGGTGACTTATCTCAGTCAGCTATGTTGTTGTTGTATTTTAGCTTTACAGTAGCACTTTATTTTGTCACTTTGACTTCTGCTTAAAGAACAATGAGTGAGGTGTTGATTTAGGAAGATCTTCTTAATGTATCAAACCCCTTAAAAGTAGAAACTGGCACTATTGATGCATAAACTGACCAAAGAAGGGTGCTTATATAAAGAAGAAAAGAAGCCCAAGCACAGAGCACTGTGGCATGCCTTGATTAATTGTGCCTTGGCATGAGTGGGAGTTGCGGATGAAAACATTTTATTAATTTATTTTTTCCATTGGAAAGTTTTAGGATTTAAATTAGTGCAGTGCTGTTCAATTGATGTTTAGGTGCGGAGTTTAGGATGATGTTGTTGAGGAACGTACCACAGGAAATGGAAAGGTTAGAAAGTGAGTGCAAAGCAGGATCTTCATAAATAGAAATCACTCTTTATTTATTCATTGCTTTTACATTTTGTTTTTTAGTGTTTGTTGCTTTTCTTTAAAGTTTTTGCCTTTTTTGGGAGGGCTTCACAGTGAAGCTGCTGATAGTGCTCATGCCCTCCAGCAAGAGGGTTGCTGGCTTGACTTCCTGATTCACTCATGGAGTTTGCATGTTCTCCCTGTGCATGAGTGAAATCTCTTGGTACTCTGGTTTCTGGTGTTCAGTTTTGGTAACACCTTTACAACGAGGTACAACTTCGAAGGCTCATTTGTGGAATGAAAAGAACAGCTAAATGTGTGGACAGTACTGAGGCCAAAGTGCCAAAACTCCTTACAACTGAAAGCTGGTGTTTTGATCCACAGAGCCGATGCATTTATTAGTGTCAGCCCTGGTGACATTTCCAAACTCAGGACAAAGTTCCTTGAGACGGATGAAGTCAAAGCAGAAGTTCTGCATCTCAGAATGATGGCATTCCAAGAGGATCAGTTTCTCACCCTTGCTTCACTGAGAAGCTGTAGGCTTTTATTTCGTGAGTGAATGGATTTTCACACATATTTTTAGGGCACTACCCACACACTGTGTTGCTCATTCAACAAATGCACAATCCTCAAAAGTTCTACCTTGTTGTAACGTTGACAAATCAGGTTTTCCAAGATATTAAATACAATATTGATTGGTATTACAGGGGTAAAGTGACTGACTAAAGTCACATTGCCTAACCTTTTTGATGAGTGTATGGTGGTCTATGCTGGAGGCACTGCAAGGTTGCTTTCTGGCCTGCATGAGCACCAACGAAATAGCTTGAACCTGGTCTCTGTAACTTTAACTTCTCCTGCCAGAGAATCAGATTATATGTGTGTTTTCGCGCAGAGCACACCAACGGTCTCAGATCAAACAAGATCAGAGCCCTTCCAACTTACATGCGGTGACACTGTAAAACAATATAAATGTGTGTCCAAGTGTGTGTGCCGAGCTCATGCAATGTAGATGTATCTTGTCATTACATCAAGAAACACTGTCAACATGAATAATAGAAGGGATGAATGCTGGATATGAACAGTAAGTCTCACAGGAGCATGCTGCTGCAGAAAACAAAATGCGTGTTTGTGACTGAATTGTGAGAATGTGTGCAGGTGTGTGTGTACATCATTCAGTGTTGAGACGACATCTGAAGGCTCAGCCACAGGGCTTAGTGTTAATCTAAAGAGATACTCTTTATCAGCATGAGCACATTGCAGGTGTTTGGAGATGTAGCTCAGTGATTACATTTTACTTCTTTTCTTTCTCCTTTTTCCTTTGGCTTTTAAGTCTTTCAAGGGAGTCATATTTTGTCAAAGGGTGCAAATTTTAGTGGCAGGTTTATCAAAGATTTCCATTTAAGAGTGGGTGGCTGTGCTTCTCCACTTCCTTTCACCTCAAGCACCCGAATCCAGTGAAAAGATTTATGATAGACTCTGCTTTTATGCTCTTAAATGGTCAAGATCTGTTTTGTTTCTGCGATACTAGATTAGAGGTAGAAGGAGCAGAAGTAGTGAAAAGAAGTTACCTAGCAGTTGTGAGGCACAGCAGATGCTTGTTTAAGTCAATGATATTCAAGCTCTGAGCGTTGTTTGCAGCATCCCCAGCGGCTCACGTGCTGGTTATATTGTACCTTTTTGTGGCCTCTGATTCTGAGGTTTTGCACCGACCTCGTTTTTGCAGAAAGTAAGTAATTGGCGGTAAAGCTTTCGCGCACTAAAAGCTAAAAGCTAAAGAGCTGCGAGTGCTCACTCCTGATTATCTTCTAATGGTTACAAATTAGCTGAGCATAATCGCACGCCTCCTCTACACTCACTGCCACATCACTCCTCTGAAATGTCACATTGAGAGCCAGCGGGAGGTAAATGTAGGCGGGAACACAATAAGCCAAAGGGGGAAAACACACAGCAAGTTAAATTGTATACACAGGAGCAGTGACAGTATAGATGATTTATTGCTCGACCAAACTTTAATGTCTTTGTTATAAGGAGCTGTGACTGCTCCTTTCCCTTCTTGTACCAAAAAATGTATATTCTTCAGTTAAACTGTGCTTTTGTTTTTGTACTACTTCTCATTTTGTGACCATAAATTTGCTTGTATATTCCTGTTTTGACCAATATCCTGCATGGGAGCAAGGTAAGCGAATGAATTTCACCATCAAATCCCAAAGCTGTCTAGTTGTTTATTGTTTCCAGCAACTGAACAAAGAGGTGGAATAGAGTTTGGCACAGTAATCCTTGAATCGTAATGAGAGCTTTACTGAGAGTATAAAGCAATCTGACAAGCCCAGGTGTGCAAGGATGTCTCTGCTATGATGTCTTCACTGTCTTAGTTCAGAGGTTAATTTCATGCTCAGTGTGTGTGCATCTATGATAGACTGAGCAATGACTTTGAGACATTTTTGATAAAACAGAGGAAAGAGCACCTCTGAGCAGGAATGATGGAGCAGAGAGGGAGAAATACTCAATAGGAGAAGAGGATGCTGTGGAGTTCTGGTCAATGGTTTATTCTTTCCCTTAACTTACACGTAACACTGTAAGTGCTAAGGTCCATACCAACCATGAGGGCATCTTATTGAGTCTGGACCACCCTATATATGTCAAATAATACATTTTTAAGGATATCAATAGATAACTTGTATGCATCAATGGTTTATCTACCTATTTGGATCATAGGCTGATTATTTGCAGTTTGTAACCCACTTTATTAGTTGTGTTTTTTTGCATTTTAACACAATTTAAGGTTAATACGCACATCTCGAAGCATTTGTTTTTGTCAGTAATGAAAATGAATGCAAAGAAATGTGTTTTTATTTTCTAAATAAGACCTAAAAACATGGCTTAGCTGTAGGAGATAGCTTTAATATTGGTGCTTATTCTGTAAAGTAAATACGCAATTAAGAAATATGCAGAAGTGCATGTTATAAATTAATGCAATCAAGTATAGGAGTAGAATCTGATAAATTCAACTTTTAAAAGAAAAAATCCAGTAAAATGAAATTGATCTATCTATCTATCTATCTATCTATCTATCTATCTATCTATCTATCTATCTATCTATCTATCTATCTATCTATCTATCTATCTATCTATCTATCTATCTACAGTCATGGAAAAAATTATTAGACCACCCTTGTTTTCTTCAATTTCTTGTTAATTTTAATGCCTGGCTCAACTAAAGGTACATTTGTTTGGACAATTATAATGATAACAACAAAAATAGCTCATGAGAGTTTAATTTAAGAACTAAGAACTATTAATTTTCCATGGTTTTCTTAATAATAACCAAAATTACTTAAATTCTTACATCAATAGCTATGGCATTGTACCGCCAAAAACACTACTTTTAAGCATTCCATGTTTTCTTTTCTGTTTGCTTTAAACACATGATACACACAAGAGTTAATACTTGATTGCATAACCATTGTTTTTGATGACTGCAGCCATGCGTCTTGGCATGCTCTCCACCAGCTTCTGACATTGTTCTGCTGTCACAGCAGCCCATTCCTGTTGGACAAATTCAAACAAATTTTCTTTGTTTTTGGGCTTGTGGTTCTCCATTTTGAGTTTGATGATTTTCCACAGGTTTTCAATTGGATTAAGATCTGGTGATTGAGCAGGCCAAGGCATGGTGCGAATGTTGTGGTTCTCCATCCAGGCTTTAACTGACCTTGCCGTGTGGCAAGGGGCATTATCTTGTTGGAAAATCCAGTCATTGAGGCAGGAAAGAGTTTTCCAGCTGATGGAAGAAGACTGTTTTCAAGGGTAGTCCTGTACATGACCTGGTTCATTCGGCCTTCACACAATTGCATTTGCCCTGTTCCACTCAGACTGAAACAACCCCAGATCATGACTGATCCACCCCATGTTTTACTGTAGGGCAAGACAGTCTGGGTTGTAAGCTTCTCCAGGCTTCGTCCTAACCAGTAAGTTGGCTGGAGTGGGCATCAATTCAAAATTGGATTCATCACTGAAGAGAACCTTAGCCCAATCATCAACAGTCCAATCCTTGTGGTCTCGAGCAAAGAGTAACCGGGCCTTCCTCTGCCTTTCATTGATGAAGGGCTTCTTGCGTGCTCTGTGTGACTTCAAACCAGCTTCAACAAGTCGGTTTCGAACTGTCCTTGCTGAACAAGTCACATACCTCGACAGTGCCCACTCATTAAAATGGTCCCTGGAGGTCTGACGACGATTCCTGACACAGGAACGGATGAGTGCACGGTCATCTCGTGGGGTATAAAGACGTTTCCTGTCACGGCCAGGTAGCAATTTGGTAGTGCCATGTTCAGCTTGTTTTTTTTTGTTGTAATGAACGGCTGTCTTGGAGATCTTCAGTTTTTTCGCTACCTGTCTCTCACTCATGCCAATTTCCAGCAGTGCCAAGATGGCTGCCTTTGTGGCTTCACATAATTCTTTTGTTTTAGGTATTATGTGAGAGCTGACAACTTCTGAGTTGTGCTACGGCTTGAATGTAAACAGGAAACCACTCTAGGCCTTTGCATGTGCAGTGCTGCTTGTGACATGAAATGGCCTCTTATATACCCTGGGAATCAATTAAGCTTAAGAATGTCAAATAGGACATAAAGTATTATGTGACCAGCTGCATTTTTTGTTGTGTTCATTGTATTATACGTTTAGTGGTACCAGATATTAGAATGAACAAGAAATTAAAGAAAACAAGGGTGGTCTAATAATTTTTTCCATGACTGTATCTATCTATCTATCTATCTATCTATCTATCTATCTATCTATCTATCTATCTATCTATCTATCTATCTATCTATCTATCTATCTATCTATCTATCTATCTAACATACATACATTACCATACTCAGAAATGGTAAGCTGAGTGATTTTGGTTAATTGGAATTGATTGCTTTTAGTGTGAATGTTTACTTCTCTGGTCATATTAAATCATCAGAATTGATATCAGATTGTTAAATAACCAGCTGATAATTTCTCACTGGGACGTTAACCTTAGATGATGATGATAATTTTGTTGAGCCAAACCACTCTAAAGAAAGAGTTATGATGGACTGTACCCTGCCAGGCTTTGCTAATGTTTTATTGGTAACTGAGAATTCATGCTGGAGAATCATTTATATCAGTGTGATTATCCAGCTGCCTTGATTATTGCATAAAACAGAATAAATGAAAACATAAGCAGAAATGACAGGAGAATAAGTGGTTAATCATGCAAAGAAGAACGATCAGTGCTTTTATCGCCTTCCAATAATGAATAAATGAAGTGGGTAACTTGTCACATGGAGTGTGGAGCTGCCTGAGGCTCTCTCGCTCTCTCTTGCTCACCATCGCTTTCTTTTGGTCTTTTTCTTTTCTCCTTATGGGCCCACAGTTAATACATAAACACAAACATGCACCCCCCTCCCTCATTACTCACTTTTTCTCCTTCTCTGTCTCTCCATCTCTCTTCTTTTTCAGTCTTTGAAGTTTGAAATTAGGGTTGAAAGCGAGGTCAGTATATTTATAACGTTTTCATCAGAGATTTATTATTTTTTGTGAGGCATTGAAAATCAAATGAAGTAGGAGATCATTAGCCGGTGCGGACCTGATGTTTTCTTTTATTTGGTTGGTGCAACCTGTCAGGCGTGAAGAAGATAAATTCTCCTGTATACTGTAGCCAGTAATTTTGTCTTGAATGTAAATAAATTCCTCTATGAGGAGGCATCTGAATAAAACATTTAAAGCAGAATAAATCTAAAAAACAAATACTCCCAAAGGCTGTCTGAATGTACATTTGAAATAGAGCGTGCATCATTCTTTTGTGCAGAACCTGATGTTAAAAGTGGATGTGTTTTTTAAGCCCACGCCTCAGTTGATTTCATAATTCACACAAAGCCAGAGGGAAAACATTAGTGGATAGTGCATTGTATCTCCAAGGAATTCATCTATCGTTCAGCTGCAGAGGTAAAGTGCTTTTCAAAGAGCTGCCCTTTCCAGCATTGTTCCTAGAAGGCTGCCCTATGACTTAGATTACTATTCAATCCTTTCTTCTTTTTCTTCTCCTATACTATGTTTTGAAATGTCACTCACTCATCTCCCCTCTTCCGGGCTTTTCATAAAGGTAGCAGGGTTATCATGATGCAGGCACCAAGGCAAGAGACATCATATTTCTGGGCTGTTAGTCTTTCCAGGCCATACTCTGAACATTTTTTTTTAAGAAAACAGTGAGTAAATCTTCAAAGTTTACTCACAAATAAATTGGTACAGGGGTGAGGATTTTTGTAGACCAGCATGTAAGTTAGCACTGTGCTGGTTCTCTTGACTAAAATCCTGTGGGACTTTTCAGTGTGTCTTTTTGGATGACTGCTGATAAGGTGACGATATTTTAACCTTTAATGTAATTGGTGTGAGAAGAAAAATACTTTCAACTATTCTGTAACAACAACAATGTGGTTCCACTTCATAACAGCCCCCACTCTTTCAACTATTGGCCCTTTTCCATTAGCTCTACTCTACTCTACCTGGCTCTACTCTACTCGCCTTGTGCTGCTTTTTCATCCGTTGGGCAGGCGACCGGGGCAGTGTCACTGGAACAGCTGAGCGGCACTGCAGTGATGTCATTTTGAGCGCGACACAACAATCTGTGGCTTTTCGTCACAAACCGGGTAAAAAAGGAAAGCAGAAGAAAGCTGCAGGTGGCAAGAAAAAATACCCCTTGAGAAGCACAGGAGAGTTTTGGAAGCTGTAAAACAAAGTGAAGCCGAGGACAAGAGCAATCGAGCTGCAATGAAAAGACGTATGAGGGTAAGCTAACACTAGCTACCACAAGCATGCTAGGTCGTCGCGCTCATGACTCATCGATGACGACATTGTCTGACCAATCAGTAGCAGGCAGTCGGTGACGTCATCTTTTAGAAGCTCACTTGGAACCAGAGCGGAGTAGGTACTAAAACTAGGTTGTTTTAGGAGGTACCAGGCTAGTGGAAACACGCTGCAAATCAAGTAGGGCCGAGTAGAGTAGGGCCAAGGTGTGCTAGTGGAAAAGGGCCATATGTAACTTCTTGTTTAAGAATATCCTCCTGATGCAGGGGTGGCAGCCTGTCGCTCCAGAGCCACAAGCATCTCTCTTGCCATATCTTCTTGACTGTTGCACAAATTTCCAATCTAACTTTCAAACGGATCAGAACCTAGAGGTCAAGGGTAGAGGTTTGGGATCATGCCTGTTCTTGTCCGTAATATATCTCCAGTATGTGCAGACCGATTTGTCAGACTTCCCAAAATTGTCCACATTGAAGTACAAGTTAGAGTGACCCAGAATCTTTTTTCAAACCAAAAAATGCACCTTCACCACTAATGACCACCACAAAACCACCCTAAAACCATTACTGTTCATCCCCTGACCAGAAACTTGATTTAGATTTTGATTTGAAAATTGATTTAGCATAACAGCCCGTTGTTTTGTTATCTATGCTTTGTTGGATTGATTCTCCATTCACATTCTACTCAGCCCATCAACTTTCTCAATCTGGCTTTAGTTGTTTATCAAGGGTGTGAAAAAAAGCCAATTGGATTCTTTGTCATCTAAATTGAGTGCCTTGGCCTGTTCATTCCATCTTCCCTCATATCTGGAAAGCGCATCTTCATTTTGCTGGGGTCATGTGACAACAGCTCTAACTCTGCTTGACTTCATTTAAAATGTTGCATGGCACAGTTGTGTAAGTCTTTGAGCTGGTAGGCTGGTATTATAGTGATGGTGTATATGATGGTGTATGTGTGCTTGGCAGAAGGAGAGATGCTGCACAGAGACAAAGCTTCTATAACAACCTTGCTGGAGAAACAATCTGAAAGAGACAAGCACTGAAATATTGTTTCTTAGAAAACATGGTCGATAAGGAGGAGCGGGGGCAGCTTTATTTCAATTTCAACACAGCGGCGCCTATCAGATTTAGATCGCAGATGAATTCCCACATGATGCAGTCTTGCAAATATGTTTACAACTTGGAACTCTTAAATGATTCCAGTATAGATTTTCTATATGTGTTTTGTAATATACCTGAGTCAGATAAGAGAATACTGATTTTTTTTTGTTTATAGAATATCAAGATAAATGTTCAAAGGGGAGATGAAAAGGCACCAGATTTAAAGGTCTGAAACGCGGCTCAGAGCAGGAAAACAGCCGCAGGATTCACTGCCAACAGTAACACCACAGAGCACTGTGTTCTTCTGTTGGACAACAGTGACTTTAATGGAGCAGTTGGAGATTAAGTATCTTTTTTATGGACAAACTGACAACAGTTGTGAAACGCTAGAGGAGTTTATTCCTCTCACCAGCCTTTTGTGCTGCTGTTGACACTTTTAGGCCGGCATCCTTCGAATTTGAGAGATTTACCTTAAAAAAACAGATTTTATGTCTACAAGGTTAAATAAATTTCAATTTTACAACTATGAAGAGTTTTCTGTGGTGTTTAGTGATACAGTTTGGGTTTATTGAAGCATTCATCTCTAGGATAGAAATGCTGCCTTTGTATTAGAGAGTATGTAATTACCTCACCATGCAGTGTGGCTACCAGGATGGGAAATGGATTCAGTTTGTATGGCACATGATTAGTCATTTTAATACTCAAAATACTTTTACACTGCAGGCCGTACTTACCTGGGGTGAAAATGAAAAAAATAAAAACTACTCAAATTGCTGTAACTAAATGAATTTTTCTGGGGTACTTGTACTTTTTGAGTATTTTTTTCAAGTGTGCAATTTAACTCATACTTGAGTAGAATTTACACCATCTAATCTACATCACTACTTTAAAATCAAAAGACTACGCACACAGTTTTAGTTTAAATACAAATATATTTTAATATTTATGTGTATATATTCAAACCTTTCATCTGAATCTTCTTTGCAGACAATAAGGCCATTAGATTACAACCCTTCCAATTAATATGCTGTATGATGTAAGAAAAGGATAACTCCACTGCAACAGTTTTCTGCAGGTAACATAACTACACACAGGAGCGGATTTAGACATGGGTGAAGCAGACAGCCACCCAGGGAGGATTTTTTTTTTCATGACACATCAGGGCTGCATGAGTGCTTGCCCATCACTTTTGAAAGTACTTTATGTTTAACTGTGTGTATTACACAGTCTCCTCACTCTTCTATGACCTGACATCTGTTCATTAATGCTGGCTTTGCTATGGGGCTGTTCTCTCCCTCACACACCAAGTCTGATCCATCATGTAAAACACTGAGCAAAATAAACACTGCCTTCAGTTAAACAGCGTGTAACCTGAATGAAACGTTCACTGATCTTAGTAATGCTTTCATTACAAAGCAGAGAAATGAAGCATGACTTGAAGGAAAAGAGATTTGTAACCTCCTTATATTAAAAATCATGATTTTTTTCATTTAAACCATGGCATTTCACTGTTGTCTGTCAGTTATGCCCTTTTGTAATTCAGCCCAAGTGCATGTCAGCATTTCAACTAAATAACTCCTGTATCGCTCAGTGTCTTGGTGCACTGGCTCCATCATGGGCCAGTGAGCATAAAGATGTATGGAGACGCGGAAATGTGGGATGGTCCATCAAATCATGTGATTTTTGTTATTTAAACAATGTCTTGTTTTTCATGTTTTAGTGTTTAATGTGTGGAGGCCGAGTGAGAACAAACATCAATAAAAAGTTTTGCCCTGTTTTGCAGCAGCCTCTAAAAATATTGACATATCCTGACATCTTAGGGTAAAAAATTGGGTTTTCCATGATAAACTTTTGACTTAAGATATCTATAAAACAGCTAATATTTAACGTTATGAAGAGAATGAGTAAGATTAGTGGATGTATGTTCTCTCAGGGCTTTTGTCATTATTTAATCTGTAAAACCTTTCTTCCAGTCCCTTTGTTAATAATGTGTTTTCTTCCATCTAAGGTCCAAACTGCAACTTTTTTATATTAAAAACCAATCTTTTTAATCTTTTAATCAATGTTTTGGGGAATTGGCTTATGATGACTGTTAAGAATGTGATTGTTTCTCAGAAGAGAGCTGTTAGAGCCACAATAAGTGTATGTTTTATCTAAAAAAGCGCCAAAAATCTGCATTTCCTTACACTTACACAAGTAATCCACTAATACATTTCTAGGGGACAGAGTCTCCCCCAGAATGTACCTTGTTTGACAAATCTGTTATTATACTGAGCATCAGTGATCATCAGCCGGCAGCCTTGAGGTCACATCAGGCCTCCAACAGACTCCTAACCGGCCCCAGGACATTATCACGAAAAAAAAAAAGTGAGGGGGGAATTTGCTGTAGTTTGAAAAGTATCTACAGCTGTAAATGCAACCCCTGAAACTAATGGGACCTGATTTACAGAAATCCACCAGTCAGTCAATATTAGCCAACATTCAACCAGAAAAATTAGCAAGTTTAAACCAAACAAAAAAGGTTGATAATTGCTGAGTTGAGTAGACCTTTTGCCTCCCCAAAAAATCCTACTTGATCTCACAACACAACCCTTAAATTGCATGCAAAACTTTTTACATATATGGGGTGCTGGTTTGGTGGAGTGGTTGGCAACCAGGCACCCCATGTATGTGCTGCTGCCGGGTCCTGCCTGTGGCCAGTTAGCAGAGTGTCTTCCCCTACTCTCTCACCCCCTTTCACGGGCCTGTCCACTGTCTCTCTCCTATCAATGAAGGCACAAAATGCCCAAAAAATATATTTAAAAAAATTTTCCTATAAAACTCTTTACATATACATGTGTGCTTCTTGACAGTCTAGGGGCCCAACATTTCAGCCTACACTTGGGTCGTGTTTCTTTCTGCCTTTCATGGCATCTAGATGGCTTAAGCCAGCCATCTAGATGGCTATGAAATAGAAACAAGGGGGCGAGTCACACAAAAGACTAAAAATCTTCCAGGGAAAGAAAAGCTAAAGTGCTCCGCAAATGATTTTGTTCACTGAATAACTTCCCCAGACAGAGGAAGGACTAACAGCTTTGTGTGAAAAAGAGAGGAGGCTCCTCAAAGACATAAAGAATAGTGCACTTCCACTGTACTTTTGAAAGACTAATAAAGCCATGTAAGATGTTTGTTCCAAGCAACATATCTGACTTTGGGTCACAGTGACTGGCATGTCATTTAACATACACCTAAAAATACAGTTCACCTGAGTGTCAATCAAAATGAAATGAAGAATGAGTACATGCTTTCTAAATAAATAGTAGTAAGCCATAAGTGAGGAACGAAGATATTCCAATAAAAATTACCTTTCATGGTTTGATAAAACAATGCTTCATCCATGTCTTTCTGTTCCACTCAGCTTGTTATGTTGGAAGCTAGATTGACCCAGTGGTTCACGCTGATGCCTCACAGCAAGAAGGTTGCTGGTTTAAATGCTCAGTTGGAGAAGTGTAGAGCTGTGCACAATTTTCATTTTGTTCAATGCATACATTGGTTTCTCCCAGTTACTCAAATATGCTGAAGGTAACTGTGTGGGCTTAAATCTCTCTTTACCATGATGTTTGTAATTCAGACTGATGTAAGTTCTTTAATCTGTGAACTAAATAACATCAATTCACAGTGTTATACAATATTCAGATTATTACAGGGTGCACCTGACAGATAAACACCAGATATATTTTCCTTTTTTGAAAATTCTTTGTAACGTTATTGCTTTACAAAATTATGTCATGACATGCTCTACTCTTTCACTAAAAAGCCAGATATTGTTCTTAAACATCAACATATCTCTGATTTTAACACTCTTGTGAGCTCCAGTCCCAAAATATAACTGTATATCCAAGGTCATACCAATACCAGGGTTGCATCATGATTTAATAAATAAAATTTATTTTGATATTCACTAGAACTGATAAAAATAGAACTCTTATATTTGCTTTTAAAACAATTATCACTACTGAAATTTTATATAAAAAAAGGCAAAGACAGGAACTCAACAGGAACTTATTGCTAAAATTTTAATTGTATTTTATTTATTTATTTTTTGCTTGTTCCATGCATGTTTTCCCATTTACTTCCTTGAATTCTGGCTGTATTTTTCCTTGCAAGTTTCGAAGCTTGATTTTCTGCAGTAAAAAACTGCAACATGCCAAGATGTCCTTCACTGCTGCTCTTCGTTCAGGGTCGTGCTGTGCTTTAGAATGCCATATTATCTTCTATGCAAGTAAGATTGCTTGCACACAATGCAAGCAAGAGCTCACTGCATTGTACTGAACTATACTATACCTAATGCAGATAAGACATGTCTCGTGTAAAGTAGTATCTTCACCCACACATATTGTACATGCAATCAGAAATAAGGAATTAGTATAAATGGCAGGAAGAAATTACTCATCTTCGTTTGCTTGTTTTATACATGCACCAACATTTTTCTTGTTTGTAAGTCATCAATTATAATTTAGGTTTTCTGCTCTAGTATCTATAAACCTTACTTAATCCAAACATCTTCACTTGCAGTTTGTGAAAACACTGATGTATGCTCTCTATATCTCCATGATTGATTACGCCTCTGCTGCTGACTCTTGTTGAAACTGACTGTATCTCCTTAATTCATCTGAGTTGCTTTCTCCCAGAGCAAAGGTTCCCCCTCCCTCCCTCTTTCTCCTCACCTCCCCAAACCTCCCTCCATCTCTCTAGTCTTCTATTCGCTTGTGTGGGAGTGAGTGCATAGGGAGTGAAGAGAAGATGGTGATAGTTGAACAGAATGATCATTAAGCTCAGTGTTAAGGTTGAAGTTGCTCCGCGTTATGTCGAACATCAATGTCAGATACACACTTATAAAAGATTCTTTATTTCACTCTTAAATTTTGAGTTATATATTACAGCTGTCTCTCCTGCAAGTGTCTCTCTGAACCTTGGAATCAGTGCCAAGCGTCTAGTGGGTCCCCGTATGACAAGAGAAGCAATCTGTTTTCATGAGCTCAGGTCTTGGGGCAGGAGATTAAATTGCTTATTTGGATCCTGGGTTGAGAAAGTTTACTGTAAGTGCCTCTGAGGGCTAAAGCAAAAGGAAAAAAGCCCCTCCAAAAGCTTTGCTTAACTTTTCCTTTCACTCAGAGAATCAAGGTCAGCTTGTGTTTGCATTTAACCTTTGATTATAACCAATAGGTTATATGAAGACAGGCAATGGGGTGGTAGGGAAGCTGGCATGGTTGAAAAGATGAGATTTTTAAAGTGAAGATGGTACTCTAAAGAAATACATTAATAGAGGAAGATTGCTTGTAAGAGATTCTGATCTTGGTCTAAGCAAAATACAACCTACTGTGTACTCTGAAATTAGAAATATAATATCCTGCTGAACTTAATGCCTTCTCTTTTGTGCCTGCAGTTCCAGCCAGTATCTACAAGGTGTCAGAGGACATCATAGTAAATGAAGGCAGTAACGTGACGCTCAGCTGTTTGGCCAGCGGCAGACCGGATCCTGCAATCACCTGGCGGCTGCTAAACCCCTCAGGTAACATTCATCCAATCATTGCACACTGCAGTTCAAGTCTGTGTAAATGTCTTGTTAATTAAAGGTGTCATAGATTCAATTTGTGAAAATATCAGCTTGTTCTAGGGGTTAAAGATGAAGTTACTGATCTCCTACAGCAGTAGGTGTTGAGCATGCTTTTTGTTTTAGAGAATATTGTGAAATAAATGGCAAGATGTTAAAATTGCAGATTAAATACTCTTCTGGTAAAGCCCCTTTAGGTCAGACAATGTTCAGGTAACATGAGTTTACCATCTCAGCACTTGAGCATGTTTAACTGTGAAGTGACATGATTCCCAGTTTGGACGTCCAAGTTGCAAGATACTTGAACACACTGTATAATCCTCTGTACTGGCAATATGGTTCAATTCTTACCCTGGGCGGTCCAATATTTTTAATGTATCCATGGACTTCTCATGAATAAAGGAGTGGGGGTATAAAGAAAAAGCTTTACATTCAAATAAACATGCATTAGCCAGTTGATTTTGCACACTTTGCGTGTGGTGGATTTGGTTTGGATTAAATAGTGCTTCTTTGGAACTAAGGGGTCCAAAGAGAGTCGAAATGTGCCACCATTACCACCATCACCAGCCTGAACCATGGACACAGGTTAGGGTGGATCCGTGCTGTTTACATCAAATTCGAATCAAACTATGTGAATGTGGCAGCAGAAACAAGACTCATCAGATCAGGAAACATTTTTCCAACCTTTTGGTCCAGTTTTGCAAGCCTGTGCTAATTGTAGCCTCAGATTTTAGACCTTTGCTGACAGGAGTCGCACTTGGTGTGGCCTTCTGCTGCTGTAGCCCATTCAATGTGTCCTGCAAACCTTGTTGCAAGAAGTATTTTGAGCCACTGTTGCATTTCAGTCATTTCAAGCCATGTTAGCCATTCTTATCTAGCCCCTTCTTCTCACTGAACATTCCCTATTTTGATCCATTTTCTGTTGGCACTGGGGGTGGTTGTCAGGAACATTCCTGTAGATCAGCTGCTGCTGAAGTACTCAGACCAGAGCATCTAGCACCAGCAATCATGCCATTTTCAAAGTCAACGTTCTTTCTCTTTCTGATTCTTGATTTGAGTTTCAGCTGGTTATCTTGACCATGACATGCTTTAATGCACTGAGTTGCTGCTTTATGATTGTCTGTAGCTGCTTGTGTTCAAAGTATTTCAGCA
This sequence comes from Scarus forsteni, assembly GCA_036419115.1. NCBI lineage: Eukaryota > Metazoa > Chordata > Actinopteri > Labriformes > Labridae > Scarus > Scarus forsteni. The sequence continues at coordinate 8,979,206 of JAZDUH010000229.1, read as the reverse complement.
GGTACTCTAAGCAAGGTGGCCAGTGAGTGCACTGATATTGTTGTAAAACCGACAGTTACCTTTAGCTATTAGCTAAGCATTGGTAAGTCCTTGGTGAGACTCTCTAACACAGTGCATTTTCCCATTTACGACACTCATGTTGATGTCTGAGCATTCTATCAAGGCATAAACAGATTCAGCGTTTGTGTCTCCCCATAAATTTATCTTCAGATTGTGAGGATAGGGCCTCCTTTGAATTAAATCCAATTTCAGGAAAAAAGAATAATGTTTCCACAGCTGATAAACTAGGAGCCTGATGGATGGAGACGTTCGAGTTGACAGTATCTCACTTTGATAACAACCCTGCACTGATTGAGTGAAAGAAGTTCTATTTGTGTGTCTTTATGAATTATTGTCAGCTTTTCTAGCACAATACAGACATGTTCCATCAAATGCATCTATTTTCATTCAACTGGATGCTGAATAAGTTGGATTGGTGTGTTTGCTTCCTCGGTCTGTTTTTATTAAAGGAAAGAAAGGTGATTTGTTAAGCCTAATCTCTCCTGCCATAGAGCTGGCTGGCTACTTTACAGAAATCTAGTGGAAACTCAAGGCCTCCCTTCATTTTCCCCCTGTGAAGACCCTGAAGAGGAGCCCTCAAGGTTGAGAAAAGCTACTCTCATAATGCTCTTTTGTACACTTAAATAGACTCCGTCCCAATAAGATGGATGGAGATGTGGATAGAGAGGAAAAGAAAACTCCAATAGAGCATTTTTCATGCAGCAAGAGACAAGGCCTCAGTATGTACGCCTCTGCAAGTTCTGTACTGTTTCTTTCATAAGGTAGCTTTTCTTTTCATTATTTCCCTTGTTGAAGAAGTTGTGGGCCGACCACCTTCTGCAAGTCTTTGTTCTCAACCGAAAGAGTCTGAATGGAGAAAGAGAAGCTGTGTGATAGAGGGAAAATCCTTTCTTGGCAGAAATGTGTGCTGCAAGACTCTGCAGACACACATATGGCTCCAGTGTTGGGTGTTCCATGCCATTTGCAAACACCGACACTGTTCTTATTTTTGTTGTTGTTTTGCGAATGTCTTTCACCCCCCGAATCCATAAGTTGTACCCAGTTTGAGAGCGTGTGTGGGACTGCTGAGAGAGATAATGATGTCTGGCAGCCTGTGGTCTCAGTGTATGTATATATCTGTGTGGGAATATCTTATATATAAACTTTTCTCTAGTGCCACAGATGTTCATGAGTCACAATATGTCAGTCCGAGTTGAGACCAGAATCGTTCATATTTAGACAGTCAAATCTCTAGTGAGAGGATCAAGCGCAAGCCTTCATGTAAAGTATTTGGTTCTAACTTTCAAACAGAATTGCTAAGTAGCCTTGTTTTAAGGTGAGACTGCATATTTTTTTAGAGAAAAGGGTATATGAAACAAAAGTTTTGGCTTTTTCACAGCACAATAATCCTATTTTCTTATCTTTGAAATGAAGCATCAAAAAATGGAAAAAACAAGAAAGATTTTCAATAAGTCTAGTGGCTCACAAACTTTCTCAGTTTGCCCCCCATTTGACAGATACAAGACTTCTGAGCCACCCCACCCCTCCATATAACAGTCAGCACATAATGTATGTTGTCCAAAGAGAAAAATGACAGTTTTTTTTTTATATATTGAAAAATGCTCTTGATGATTGGGAATTCATCTCCAAAATCTTCTGTAGGAAAGCAGAATAGCAGCAAGGACAGCTGAAGCTGCTGGACTTCAGAATGCAGTTAGAAGTGATAAACCAACGTATAACTTTAAGGTTTTTCTGAGCACAGCCAATGTGACCATTTTTCAGTGAAGGCAAGGGTAAGTTATAGATGCTTTTATTTCATTTTAAATGGCATATCTGCTAAAGTTAAATACTGAATATTTTCTTAAGAAATAAGTCAGTGCTTCATGCAAGGAGGTTCTCTCCGTGTCTCTTGCTGCGATCCCCTGACATGCACTGAGCATATATATATACAGGTACATATCAAAACATTAGAATATCATGAAAAAGTTCAATATTTTTTATCACTCATTACAGAATGTGAAACCCATTTATTATATAGATTCATTACAGCTAGAGTGAAACATTTCAAACTTTTATTGCTTGAAATTTTGGTAATTCTGAAATAAGTGACATAATAAGTACATTTATCTATATATTAGCAGTTCAGGCAGGTCAGTAGTGTTGTAATTCTGTGTGGGATATCTTATTTACACACTTTGGCAGTATGTATCACTATATGTTATTTGCTAGTTTCCCTATCTTCTTGCATACGCCCAGCCATGTTACAATGTTTGAATCATCTCAAAATGATTTCTTGAACATGTCAATAAGTTCACTGTACTCCAGTGGCCTCTATTGTCACCAGATCTCAATCCAATGGAGTATCATTGGGATGTGATAGAATGACAGATTTCCATCACATACAAATAGGCCAAAATCTCAGAGGAATGAGAAATTAAGCAAGCTTAATTTGCTGTAGGTGGCAGTCTATCATGTATGCATAATGTCACAATATGTAACAACAGCTAGAAACATAAATCAACATGTTGATAGGTTGCAAACACTTGGACAGAACTATGGCATCTACAGTACCTCTCCCATAGGACATCATCTACAAGTAATGACCACATCGTCAACAGAATGTGATCAAAGTAATTGAACAATTTTGAGTCCAATTTTCCGTGAGGTTGATTGACTTTTGGGAATCTTCCTAGGGGTTTGCAGTAGCTCCCTGGCACAACGAATCCCTTTTGGGCACTAGAAGTTGAGAGAGACTGCGATAGGGGAAGAAGGAGTAATTGGCAAGTACTTTGAAAGAACTCAAAAAGGACTGGTTTTTGAAGTAGAAGATGGGTGTGAGTGGACCTAGCTGTTTTGTTTGGATTGTTTATGGTAGAAAACCATGGTATCCTCTGTGAAGAAAGACAAGAAAGTAAGAGTAACATGGCCTCCGATGTTTTGGCAGCTTAAGAAATCTCGTACCAAGTGCCAATGGCGTGAATGCAAACTTACAGAAGGTCTGCTGCTAGAGGGAGATGGCAAGAATATGGTGGGGGCTCTTGATGTAGAAGTCATTGAAGGAGGTTCATCATCTGAGGATGGCTAGACACGACTCAGGTTGCCAGTAAGAGATTTTGAAAACCCGATGCCTCTGAGATAAGATTTAATGGTTTGTATTTAAACTAATATATCAGAGGGAGAAAATGTGGTCTTACATGGTAATGATATCAGACAATGAGAAAGAAATGTACTTATTTTGAAAAGTGTTTAAAGTATTTCCAAGCTAACTAGTAAGATGAGAGAGTTGAGGGGGATAAGCTATTAATGATTGCATTTTGCGATATGATTATCAACAGCTGTAGCTATGGGTTTAAATATTGAGGGTCAGACCATCCTTGTTCCTAATGCATCTGCCAGGGCCAGTTGGGTGCATTACTGGTGGTACATAAAGTGGACTTCTGATGCTCTGGTGTGGGGAATTTCCATTTCTGAAGGTTTAAAAGACTGGTAATGAAAGGTAGAGGAGAATGCTGACATTTCGTTGGCACATCATTGGTTTTATTGTCTATGAGGGGTGCTACTTACTAACAATAGGTGGGGTAGAAAGTCTTGTGCCAGTTTCTTTTTGAAAGGCTGGCATGATTGACTGGCCAAGTGCAAATGGTATAAGGTGGCATTATTTGTGTTGGTTGTCCTTGAAGATGCACATTGATAATGCAGAGCATGATATGTGTGCTGTGGCTCTTTGCTTTGTTGTGTGGTTCTGCTGGGTTTTTTTCTGTCTTTTTGTTTGTTTCTCTCCTGTAGACAAGAGTGCACTCATGTCGGCACTCCCTTTAGAGACAGTGCCAACATGAGCGCTTGTACCCAGTGTGTACATGATGACATCATATGGAAGTGAGTTCTTGACGGGTCTCAGAAAACATGCTAAGATGAAGCTGTTGAAAGTTCTGCATTGTTGTTTGTTCTGTGAAATGTAGAACCTCTTTCTTTTTAAAAGTCTTTGACAGTTTGGCCACTGTCCAGAGACCTTTGGGGACTTTTAGTGTGCAGGGGTGCACGATGACACCTTGAGCTGCTTCTTGTTGGGCAGCTCAGATTGTCTTGGGGGAAACCAGTGGATATTTGCATTCTTGGCGGTGAAAGAGTAGGATAATTGAGGTGGCAGCAGTGGACCTTTTGTCAGTTACCTCTTCCTCTCCATGTTGAAGATTTATGAGCCATTGAGGGTGGGGAGGATTCTTCAGATGAGTGATAGTTGTCCTGGATGCTGAGAACCCTGTCAGGATCCTGACAATGGAATAAAATATGTTCTGTTTGAGGAGCTCACTCTTTTTGTTGAGGCTTTTTGAATGATGGATGGCATGGTCTTGGTGTCAGAAGATATCTCTGTTTCTGATGACATTTGCTGGCATGAGTTCATGTAATCATGTTCTGTTGATGTGTGTTTGAAAAAAACTGCTGTCAGATGGAGTAAGAAAGACAACATCTATCTTCCCACTGAGTAATCTTAGTTCAAGCTATGATTTACTTCTTGAAGGACTGTTCCTTCAGTTGTCCAGCTATGATTTTGTGCTTTTGATTTACATGCAGAAAATGAGGTTGAAATGGAAGGATAGGATTAAGTTTGGATTTATAGATTTCCCAGAAGAGGTGTGGTTGAGATGTGGTCCAGCTCCCAAAACTTTTCTAGTTTTACAGTATTTTCAGCTACTTTGAAGCATGCATGATTATTTGTGTCAGAAAAGGCCAGAATATTTGAGCAGGGTATATGTGTCTGCCTTTCAGCCAGCTGACAAGAATGTTAAACTGTGGCCTAAAACAACTTAAACTGACAAATTGGCATTCACAACTAAAAAATGCGTCATCCGGCAGACTCCACCATGCTGAATCATATTTCTACTGAAGTCTTATCTGTTAAACTGTTGTTTCTCAGGGGCTCTGTAACCTGACATGCCAGATGGACAGTTTCATATATCCGTCAAATAAATATTTCACTATTCCATCTGGAGAGGAGCCCATAGAAAATGTTTTTAGTGGCAGAACCTTCAAAAACAACTACAGGTGGTGATTGGACAATCATTCTACTCACACTCAGACCAATCCACATCAAGGCACAGTATGACGTAGAAGCTAGACCCTGTTAGATATTAGCTTAAACTATGTTTAAGTCCTTAGACTATACATTAAAGTATACAACACAGACATATCAGTTTTGAATTTTCAGTTACAAAACATGATTTTAAATTCACGCGAGCGCTCCATGTAACCTGAAGTCAGTGTTTTTTTCTTCATGTGTACAGTTATTGCAGGGGAAAAATATTAATACACTTACAACCCATTTACATTTTTGTAATTATTTACGATTCCTTCTTTAAAAAACAAAAAATACATCTGAGAAAATATAATACCAAATTAAATAAAACAATTTATGTGACCAGGGTCACACCATAGTTTTTAAACATGCAGTCACTTCCTGCTGTCGTCACGTCTGCGGTCTCGACCTCTTTTCCTGATTGGGTCGTTCAGCTTCCAGCAGAGGGAAGTTGTAGAGGATTGGAGCTTGGAAAGATGGACCTGTGTGATTTCAGACAATTAACCAGGCAAGCCCATCTGCTCTGCCAGGTTAGGGTCTCCGTGAAACCTTTCTTTCAATCTCACTCAATTTACAAAAGCTCAGCAACAAATGATGCCTCCAACAGTGGTGCAGAGCATGTCCAGTGCACTGTCTAAATTGGTATGCCATGAGAGGATCTGTTTATGAGATAGCTAATAGCAGGGTATCTCAGGGTGTCCACATTGATTACAGTTGTCATCTTTCTTACAAGGCCATTCAAGCTCAAAGTGCTTGCTTCAGCACTGCATAATATTATTTCTCTGTTATTGTTGCCTTTGTTGCTCTGTTCTCATCAAGCTATGACAATAATTAAAAGATAAAGAGTGTTCTCTGTTCTTGGGATGTACTTTTTCATATTAGCTTAATAAAATATGGTATTTATGTCTCTTATTAAGTCAGTCTGGTTATGCTCACTATGTTTGTTCTCAATGTAGTTGAGACTTACTCTAACTTTATTTTTTCAAGTCTCATTCATTATTAAAGCAGTCCTTATGTTGAGATTTGTGGACCTGCTGTACAATGAGCAGCAGTACATGCTGCAATAAAAAAAAACATCATAGCCAGACAATGTTGCAATCCACAAGGAAAGATATAAGATGGCAATGAAGCAGGAGATACTTTATCATGAGTGAAAATATGGACTTTAGTGGTCAGAGCAACAAAGGCACTCGTTAAAGACACCAACAGTTCACCCAGAGGCTTTATTTGTTGTATTGGCTTGCATCTCCGAAGAAGATAACAAGCAAAGTTTAACAATAAGTACAATCAGAATATAATTGCCTTTAATCAACAAAAACACAATTATGAACCATTACTCTTAAAAACTCTTTATGAAACTTATTCCCATTGAGATCAGCTTTAACACAGTTTTGCTTCTTTCATCGCACTTGGTGGTATTATTTCTTACGCATTTCTTGAACAGACTTTTTTTTTTAGTTTTATGTGTCTTTTAGGGTGCTAGTGAGGTCTCCTTCACATTCAAGTACACTTTTATGCACAAGACAAAAAAATATATACAGTATCAGGATTTCCTCTCTTCCTCTCACTACATCAACACTTTATCATGTTAAACTGTATTTGAATATTTAATATTATAATAATAATAATAATAATAATAATAATAATAATAATAATAAATATTATTATTATTATTATTATTATTATTATTATTATTATTATTATTATTATTATATTATATTTATAAAATATTATTATTACATTAAAATAATTTGCTAAAATAATGTTATCTCAAGGGCCACACAGAAGTCTTCATGGAGCTTTATAAGGTCAATTTATCAGAGAGTACTCATTGCTTCTTTAATAATTATTTTTTAGGTCTAAATGTTCACTAGTTGTCTTTTATCTTTTGCCTTATGAAGGTGTGATCCAAGCAATTGTTCTTGGCTTGTCTTGATTGATGTCCTACCACAATTTCATCACCAAGTTGAGTCCATTGGCTTGGGGTAGACAGCCTGATACAGAGCAGAAACTGTAGAAAAAATGCAAAGTTGTTGACAACATGGCACCGAGCAGTGCTGAACTGACCATCTACCACAGAGAAGACAGGTTTAACCAATCAAAACTAACTGGACCCAAGATGTCATGAACTCAGTATGTGAAAATGTTTTTTTTGTTTGTTTTTTTTAACATATGACTTCTTTGAATATACTAAAGCAGTCATCAAAAATGAATAAATGAACAAGAGTGTAATCAAGATGTTTCAATTTATGAAAAATGCCAAAGACAAGACTGGGGATTTTTCAGTGCAGTTTATTATGACTGGTTCAGTACAAGATTGACTAAGAAACACAAGTAATTACTTCAGTTATATAGGCATGTGTGTAAGGACAAATATGGCAGTAGTAATCTCAGACAACGGAGATATGCATATGCATACATTGATCAATTCAAATATGGTCAGGTCCTATGCAGCTTATTCAGTGGTCCCTACAGATGGTTGATTTCCCGACGTTCTGTCTGAATGTCTTGTCCTCAGACACACTTGGAAATAGATACAGGTTGTTTATATGGACTGCATGGGAAAGTCATCCATATACAGAGTTAAGACATAATATAGGCTCTTAAAGGTCATATTGGAAGAACCAAATGTTTTAATTGTAAACATACACAAAGTCTCAATAAACTAACCCCCTGGTTCCACCAGAAAAGCTAAGGTCAGAGGTCCTGGCACAACTTCCAAGGTGCTTGGAGAGAAATAGTCTTGAAGAGATCAAAAGATGTACAGTAAATAGTTGCTTCCTGAACCACATGTGTTGCTGGAGCTCGTTTGGTAACCACCAGAAAAGCTCTCACCTGTCAGAATGTTGAAATGGATGAATTTGTTGAAAAAACTCGAAGCAGGGTACATGATCCACATAATCAGCATTAAGGGTGTCTGGATACAACTTTTTCACCTCTGGTACAATACCAACATTACAGTCTTGAGAACAGGCATACCAATTTTGATCTGATACGATATCAGCGGTAATTACTTTTATTTTATACTTTTATTACTTATGTTGTAGTATGGACTGTAAGAAAAGGCTTGATCAGGTGAGAAAACTCAAACAGAGAACAGTAGTCAATAGTAGGCATGAGAAAAACTGACAGATCTGTTACTAACCAATGGGTTCAATAAATTTTAACCTTAAACATAAGAATATACTACAACTAAATAAAATAAATGAAAAATTAATAAGAAGACCCTGAAAAGTAACCTAAAATAATCCAGTAAAAACAAAAACATATATTTTCAAATGGCAAAATAACCACTGTGTTGAACTTAAACACAGGCATATTCTACAAATAAATCAAATAAATAAAAAAGTAAATTAGAATGGACTTCTTGTATTGGAGTGCTTATATCAGAAATTTTAGATGCAGGCTGTTATAATCCAATATTTGTTTTTATGCTGATATCGGACCGATATCAAAATTAGATCGGGACACCCCTAATCAGCATTTATTTGGCCCAACGTTGCCCTTCAGACATAACCTGATAAGCCAGATGGACAGCTCCATATATCTGCCACAGAAATATTTCACTAGTCCATCGGGTTGGAACCCTTTAAATTTGTTTTTAGGGGCAGAATGTTTAAAAAAAGAACGCAATCTTGTGATTGGATAATCATTCTGCTCGTCACATTCATCACAGACCAATCCACATCAAGCAGGGTTGCCTCCTATAATGAAGCAATGTTTTCATTGAATTTGTCATTATTTTTTTTTCTTTTATATATACATTTTATTTTATTATTTTGTTTAGATTGGTTTCTGATGCTGCTTAGTAATTTTTGAAGACTGTATGATGCAAAATGTGCCTGTTTGTTACTTGAAATGTCTGAATAAAGAATTGAAAAAAAAAGTAGCATACGTAGCAGCTAACTTAGCTGCTAACGGCTAACAACAACTAATGACTGTTAGCTGTTAGCCGCTAACTTAGCCACAAACAGCTAACAACAGTAATGACCGTTAGCCGCTAACTTAGTTGCTAACAGCTAATGGCCTTTTACTATCGTCTTACATTAAATTGTACCATACAGATGATTCATTCAACACTTATATGTGACAAGAACCTCGTCAAAGACAATCCCTACAAGTGAACTTCTGAGGAGGGCAGGTTTCGCTAAGTTTTACTAAGTATATATGAGGACAATAGGCTAATCGGCAAGTCTGTTCTCAACTTCCGGTTTTCAACTTCCGGTTGTCGTCACGTCTGCATTCTACAGCTCCCGCCTCTCTTCCCTGATTGGGCCGTTAAGAATTCAGCCACGTGAATTCGTTGGACAACGGAGGCTTGCAAGACAGAGCTGCAGGATTTCAGAATCAGGCAGGTCTGTCTGCTCTGCAAGGCTACTTCAGACAGTCAAGTCAGCAAAAGCCAGGTTTTCTAGTTGTCCTAACCTTACCTTGTTGTCCTCTTGAGTGAGATGTACCAAGAGTGAAATAGTCTGTTTGTCCCGGAATGCAATAATAGCAAGTGCTCTTCGTTGTGATATTTTGGAAATGCTAAGGTATTTTCCGTCCTGCAAGTCATGACAGTTCAGACTAACTTTACTTTACTCATTCAAAGGAATGGGACTGAATGTGTTGTCTTTCTTTAGGGGTGTCTAACTAAATGGATGCCTCATTTCCTCATTAAATCATTTCCCCAGACCGCAGTCACAAAAGACTGAAAACAAAACCTTGAAGATCTGAGTTTGGGTGACTGTCTTGAGATTTACCGGGACATATTTTTCTATTTTTTGCCAGCGTGAAGCCTCTGCCCTGCTGTAGGTAGCACGTATCTTGTAGCTCTTGTACTTCTCATCAAAACACTTTTTGTTCAGTCTCAGTGTGGGCGCTGCTGTGAATATCGACTCAATAACTCATTGCTCAGACTTGTGAGGCGGATGATCAATAGAGCATGGAGGGGCGGAGAGCGGAGCAGAGGTGAGGGAATGATCAGCGGGATGTGAGAGAGGAAAGAAGTTAAAAGAGAAGGGCCAGGAAAAGCACAGTGTGTATGTTTGTGTGTAAAACACTGAATGTGAATGTGCAATGCATGTGTTCAAGGCCTTCACTTTCAGTCTTGATCTGCTCAGCTTACTGGCTCCCGGCTTGAATCTACTTTTGTTGTTTTGTCTAACTCTCCCCAAATAGTTAAACAGTAGTCCCCTGGTGAGTCTCAGAGTTACTTCCAGTGGTAAGATCATTTGCAACAAATAAAAACCATAAAAATTGCTTAGACACTAACTTACAAGGTCATTAACTATTGGTGACATTTTTCTTTTTGTTTGTCACTGAGTCTGTACCTCATCAGGGCTTTTCTCAGTCAAGGATGTTATTAAAGGAGACATATGCTGATGCATGATGTAATACTTACATAGAATAAATTTGAAAACAAGACCTTACACCCCCTTATTTTTCAAAAAATGAGATATTGTCTTTTTTCTGATATCCTAGAACGAGATTTGATGCCTCTGAAAATAGGTCATTGCGAGATGCTGCGAGATTTCAAACGTCGTGACGACACGAGGTGCCTTTCTTTTTATTGGAGTAATCTGATAAAACACTTCCTCCTCTGTGATGTCCGTCAGCCCCAAACCCTCACCGAGGAACACATCCACCAGCAGCCGTATAAAGCTCCCTAGCTCACACTCCCTCATTGCCAGCTCTGGCCTGTAGGGGGACTCAATACGCGGTCGCTGCTTTGAGCCTGCCGGAAAATACAGTAGAAGAAGAAGGACAGGCTGGCTCTACCCCCGATAGAACTGACCAATCAGTGCACAAAGGGCTGTGGCGTTGCGAGGTAACTTTAGGTCAGCCTTGAGACCAAGTGTTTCAACGAGGGTTTCATAATGGCCTAAAATGACAATATTGAGAACGCTATTGTGGGGCAATGAAGGAACTAACTGACTTGTACTGAGGGCAGAAATGCTTTACAGGCATCCTAGTCTGGCATAGTGAAAAGGAGAAACAAGCATGATATGTCCTCTTTAACACCATTTGGGCAAAATATTATTTCAGTTTACTTTGTTTTTGAGTTTCTTTTACACATATTTCGCATAATTTTACATTAAAAAGATGTCATATAACTTTTCTTCTGTTGATAAATAAGTTCATTAGGTCTAATTTGAGGAATGTTGGATACCTGAGTCTTATTTTGGTATATGGAGCAGGTTTGTGTGTAAAAACTATGTGCAAAATTGAAAGCAGGTGCAAAGCTTATCTACTATCTAGGTGCACCACGGGTTGCATAAAATAGCACGCCTAATCCATTTAACGTGTTTGCTTTCATAAAAATGCAGAACATACGCAAATGATCAGAACACGCAAAATACAGGGCAGTGAAGATGCAAATATAACCTTAGCCTTAACAAAATCAAGACATGAAAAAACACTACTGTCAGCACCATCCTCTACCTCAGTCTTTTCTTATTTTGAATTTTGTAATATGGTTAGCACTTTGAACTACATCCTAGGATCTGTACAAACATGTTGGTGCTATTTTGAAATTTTTTCTTTCTCATTATGTGATTTTTTTGATGCCCCAAACGCGCCGGACGCTCCAAATGTGCCGCACCAAACGCTTCCGACGCGCCGCCTGGGGCGAATCTGCGTCCAAACGCGTCTTTGCATTGACTTTGTATGTAATCCAGATGCGCGTCTTTGCGAATACGTGTCCAGTGTGGCCACACCATAAGGAGGTTCAGTTTTTTTTGTTTTTTTTTGAATGATCACTTGCAGACATGTGACCAGAAATGGCATCGCTCTACAATACACTTCACTACCAGAGTTGGGCCTGCATCAGCAATTCCAGCACCTCGGTTGCAAAAGACATGGTTGTGATAAATGTTTTGTGTTACATGATTTGAAGGCATATAATTCTCACATCAAAGCTTTGTTGGTGCATTGCACTACATAGCAAGCACTATGTATGAGCTCAAGTCCATTTGCTGCAGGAGATAACTAAGATTGAAGATTTAGATGACAGCTTGCTGTTGCAACAGAAGACAAACTATTGAATTCACAAAAAGAAAAGCAGAATTGAAGTTCTTCTTCCTTATGTAGCACCCAGGCCTTAAAAACTTAAGTAAATGTTAAAGGTATTGCAAGTACTCACATGCTTATGTTGCATAGGGTTAGTTATTTTGTAGTTAACTTAGTTTTTCAGTTTCATTTGTTCTGAAACTCCTCAGACTTATCTTTCAATGGCTCAAATGTTTGCATTGCAATATTGCCAAAAAATCTGTCTGTGCTGGATAATACCCTTTTGGCATTGTATTGCAGTCTTAGTTTGGGAATGGGCTAATCTGAAATATTGGAGCCCCTTTTGGGCAGAGAAAATGGCAGCAATTTATTGTGCCCAGCAAGAAGATGGGGACTGACCTACTGGTAAAGCAAGGAAATCGTTCACCATATGTCTCCTGGACCACCAAAATAGAAATCAGATAAGTATAAAAAATACATGCCCTCTTGTAAAGTGTACCATGGCAAAATCTGGACCCATGCAGAGCTGGAAAAGAAAGAGGAGGAACTTTCTGAAATCATATCCTTAGGGAGGGAGAGAAGAACATAAGAGCAGTGTTTTAGTATGCAAATGACCAGTTTCACTGGATGTCTAACCAGTCATTTCATAAATTATAGTAACTTCAATAGTTAATTAATGTTCAATTATGTATTTGAAATCATGTCACCTCTTTTTAATAGAGTTTGTCAGTCACTCCCAACACAGGGACCTGCACATCCACTCCAGCATGGACACACATCTGGACACATAAGGAGGTAATACATACGAGTAAGATGGTGACATTTTAAATATAAGTTACAAACAGAAGAGGCTGTACCACTTTGAATTAAATGTTTGGATGGCTGTCAACTTGTCCAATGACAAAAACTTAAATGGTGTTAAAATAAATAAATAAATAACATGTAATTTTTCGACCAGTCAGTAATAATAAAGTTGATTTAGTTATCTACAATTACAATGATTCCTGTTCTGGACAGTTGTTTTAATACATGTGGGAATTCAGTTCTTGACATGGTTCCTTTATATATATATACATATATATATATATATAGTGACCAAGCAAGAAACCAAACAGAAAGCAACAATAAGACAACAGCGGGCTAGCTGCTATAGGTGTGAGATGTGGGTCATCCAACCAAAAGGCGAGAGGCCCAATTTCAGACCGGTATGTCCAACAATTTGATAGGGTTGGCAATATAGTACTTACCGTAATTTCTCCATAATACACACCCCATATTTTAATGATTTTTGCCTGAAAAACGCTGTTCTCGAATATAACACACACAAATTTTGCCACAACTTTCTCTGTCAGACAGCTCAAAAATTACCTTTATTCAAAGTTTTAATCAATGAAATTTCAGTGTTTTCACAACAAATACACAATTTCCTCTCTATTAAACGGTTGCAGAAACACCCTTTGCTTCACGCATGTGCAATTACTCAACTTCTGCAGGAGCATGCTCTGTTGTATTGCACTGACCAATCAGGGAGCAGCTATTGACATACCGATGTCTTCAGACAATCACAGCGCAGCTATTTTGCATCCCTCACTCATAAGTTGGCAGCACTCTGTGTTTGCCTATGTTTTGTAAAGAGTCTTGTTGACAAGACGAAATATATAAAAAATACATATTTATATAATATTTGGTTGTACTCTTGCATAACACGCACCCAAATAATGAGCTCGATTGCCTGCAAAGGTTCAAATCCAGCCTGTGACCAGTTTGCAGAGTGTCTTCCCCTGCTCTCTCTCCCCCTTTCACAGGCCTATTCACTGTCTCTCTCCTATCAATAAAGGCACAAAATGCCCCAAAAATTACATAAAAAAAAAAAGATTGTTTTTATTCATTTGTTTATTTATGTATTTATTTATTTATTTATTACCCCGCTTCTTACCAAACCTTTAATGTGTGTGAGTCCCTCTATTGTAGCTTCTGCCATTGTAGGGGGTCCCAGACATGTAACAGATATTTCAATAACATGACTGTTTCTGTGCCATACCAAAAATAGCTACAATGTCATGATAAATTTGAACAATAATACACCAGAATGACTTAACACCACACAAACCAGCTGATTATCAGTCAAGTCGCCTACACATCAATCATGACTTGGCAGCCAGGGCAATCACTCTACATGTAATGTCAATGTACAGCCACAATAGGGCTGGGTTAACCCTGGAGCAATGCAACGGATCCGCTCAGGGCGACTGTGTAGCTCGTCGTTCAAAGTAGAAGAGTTCAAAAGTCAGGTGATTTTGCAAGTGGCTGTGTGGCAACAGCCAATCAGTGTTGTGTGAGTGTGCAACAGTACCTGTGACAGGCTGTTTTTATTCCAGTTCACAGTGTGACAATCCATGTCCAACATTAGTTAGTGGTTGCAGTAGTTCCTCCAAGATGGGACCACAGAGAACTCACAGACAATTCTGCTGCAGGACCAGCAGCTGCAGTGTTTTCAGGTTGGTAGTTGAGTGAAAAGGATACAGTTGGGAAAAATGTCAGCTAAGACATCCTGGTATATGAAATGATAAGATCGTGATCAAAGTCGAGTGGACGTGACGTCACTAAGCGATAGCGGCCACACTTGGTAAGGGTCAAAAGAGCAATCTAAATTTCTTCATCCTGTTACTTGACTTTCTCAACACTATTTACATGTCCATCAACTGTCAAAGTGTCCTTGAAAAGTACACGAAACCCAAGAGGTGATTTGGATAATAGAGTTTACTTACAGTAAACAGCATGCTATGAATCTACTGCAACAGCTCCTTTACAAGTAAGACATCTGTCCAAATGAATTGATTTGGATCACTGCCCACACTCTTGTGCTATATGATCCAGCTGAATATTGAAGTCATAACCTTTTTTATCACAGTACTTGGCAGAGCAGTCTTTTGGAGGCTGATGCTGAGTGCCCTTGACATCCCCCCCACACTGGCCTCGCCACTGTCGGCCATCCTCCAAGACCCAGCATCAGTAAAGTCTCCCCAGGACCATCACCTTGTCTGGAATGCTCTCTCCCTGTTCTACTCTCTGTCTATCTTTCTACAGCTGTCAATCCATCTCCCTCTCCCTCATTCTCTCTCTCATTGTCACCTCCCCTTTCGATCATGCTGCCATCGCTCCCATCGATGGAGTGTGACAGTCCCTTCAATTGTCCTCCCTGCACCTCATCATGCTGTCAGGGGAGAGACATGCAGACGAAGAGTGCAGCGTGACACACACACACACACACATTACTAGCTCTCAGGAGGAAGTGTAAGGAAAAAGAAAGTAGATCCATCCGTGCCTTAGTATTGAAAGTCCTAGTTGTAGGAGGGGAGAGCAGATAAGGAAGGAGACTCGGAAATAAACACAAGCGTATCCTAGTGTGTGCTGAGCTGTCATTGACAGAGAGAAGCTGACAAGCCTGCTGACTGTGGAAGTGAAGTAAAAGGTGGTGACGGGTTCTTGTAAGAGCTACCCTGGTCAAGGCTCCAGCTCACTGTCTCCAGCTGTGGGGAAGAGTGAGTGCATGTGATTATGTTTGTGTATGGGTGTGAGAGTGTGCAGGAATTAACAGCTGTGGCTCAGCAATGGGGGGGCTTTGTGCTTTAACAGTCCTTTGAAATGACTATGGCAACATCAGCTGCTGTAACATCACCAGTCAACAGTTAGCAAAGTGACTCATTAGTTTGTTCTTGAACACTGTATCCAAGCATAGCAGCATACGTTAAAACAGACTGTATATGGTGCTAACAGTGCTATTTCTGTCCATCAGTTATCGGTCTGAGCTGATGTGGTGTCTGTATTTATTTTTCATGGTTGTTATGTCAGTTCTAATCACAGATTTCTTTCAGGGTGTGTTTGCATGAAGTACATCTTGTGGTTGTGTAACACTTGTGCTCCCTTGCTTGCCTGGTACAGTAATGGTTAGTGTGGCCTTTATTTTACTACACATAATGAAAATAGAGACATGTCAAACCAACCCTGTGTAGTTTTTCCACCCTAATACCACTTTCATTTTTTTTTTTTTTCCCCCTTGTCTGCATTATCTTTACAGCTGAGCACTGTGTCCGATGGCAGCGTTGGAAAGACCAATGCTTTTTTTTCTAGCAGTGAGAGCCCCCCCGCAGACAGCACACACCCCCATCCACCACCCGTCCACCCGGCCCCAAGCCTCCCCCACCCCGACCACCCACTTTCACTCACTCTTGAATGCGTGTTAACCTGCTAACAATCGACAAGTGTTTATTTTTCAAATGCCAGCAGACCTGGGTCTAATCAGCAGCATGACTGTGTTTATTCCTCTGACACATCAAACTGATGTAATCACGTTGATGACATCATTAGTACCCCCTACAGGAGGTGGGGGGTACTACATTGTTACTGAAACTCCCTGCTGTCACAGCTCCTTTTCCATACATGTCACCCCAATAATAAGCTTCAAATTTAATTTATTTGAAAAACCACAAAATTCTTCCCACAAGGGACCTTATTAATTGACTGACCTGAGAATCCTGTTGAATGTAAACAGTCTGAACTAACAATGGGGAGGTTCCCCACAGAGGAGGTAAACTGAGCTTTGAGTTTAAGTGGCATGGGCATGAGGAGTAATTTGATGGAATATATATTTTCTGTGACACATTCTGCCACTGTGGTGACATACTTTATCTACTGGATTGAGGTATGACTCTCTATTTACAGTTTCCTGTCTGTTAAAATAGCTGAGCCTCATATTTTCAAGATTTTTGGCATTATATGTGGTGGGTTATTGAAAAGTTTAGTTTAAGACTTTTAAAGACTTTTTAAGGATGTGAAGGAACCCTGAGCCAAGTGCACAATCCATCCTGCAGTCCACATCATTATGCAACTAATAGGAGAGAAAGTATTCTACACAACTGTGTTGTAACATGTGGCTTATTGAAATCACTCCATACCAAAGCCTTTTTACTGAAAATAATAAATCAAGTTTTGGGACTTTCATTTCATTGTTCATGTTGTTCCAAGACAATGAGTATATTTTGACTGCAATGCTGTTCTTCTTGTCTTTACGTTAGCTGAAACAGCTAGTTTCCAAACAGCAGAAAATCTGAAGTAATTTACAATTTAAAAACTAATAAAACACAAATACCTTGACCAGTAAAACTAAAATATTACGTTATTCATTCAACAAAAAATAGTAATCTGAATATTCCATCAGACCAGTTTATAATGCATTATAACAAATGCTCAACCTGAGTGTCCTTCAGTAACACGTGTCTTGCATCATCCTAGATGAATGTCCATGTCCATGTTTGCAATATTCAAGAGTGAGTTAGTTTCAGGCCCTGCTTTTTTTGATAGAGGTAAGGAGTCTTTTTAATCCAAACACTCAAGATGTACAGACAGATGTGTGAGAATTCTTTTTTTTTATAAAAAGCACCCTGCAGACTCCATTTGTCAAAAAATTCAAATGAATAGAAAGTTGTTGTTCTCCACAGCTGTTTTAAATGATTCATGTCCAAGTACCTACCCGTCAGTGGTTGGAGACCCTTGATATACTGGCCTTCTGGGAAGTAGGTGAAGACAGCCTCCCACCTGTCCCTCAGCAGGCCTCAAATCTGCTGACTGTCACTGTTCACTTGTTTGTTTACGATCAGCAGCATCAGCAGCTGGTCTGAAATCAGTCTGCTGTCACACACACCTCAGAACATCATGAGCACAGCTTGGTCTGAGCCTGCCTAGCCTCATTAGGTGTAGTCACCGCTGGGCTGACAGAACACTGAAGCTCACACTTGTTTAAGCTCACAGTTGTACAGAAAGTCAGCACTTTTTTTACAGCCATTATGCAGTTTTTGAGAAACACTGAGTCACACAGGTCCAGGGAGGCGGCAGCCCAAAGGGAGAGCAAAGGCATGATTTGAAGGTTGGTGATTTGATTTCATGGTCATTAAAAGGAAATATTCCTAGGAGGACAAAGAACGAGACTTGTGGACCAATTTGTCATTAGAATACAGAGTCTGGATCCTCCACGTAGGATTCAATTGAATACTGAAGTAGCTACTATTTTTGTTCATACCGAGATTGAGATTATCTTGAGTTTCATTTAACCCTTTAGAGAATTGCTTTCTTTTAATGTAAATCATAACAACAAAGGTCTCATTTAGCCCGAGACTGAGACCGTCATTTGGCCTTAAAAAATATTCTATCCAAATGTTTGATCCACCAATGCTTGATGTCTTTAAGGTCCAGATGGAGAACATTGTCTGTTTTCATCCAGCCCTTCTATAAAACATTTAATCATCTCAAGTTACTCTATTACCCTATAGCCAGGGTATGCAATAGGCGGACCCTGGTCCACATCCGGACCGCGGACCACCTCTATGTGGACCCAGGGTAGAAAAAAAACCCACAGCATGCCTCTCTGATTGACTGACGCGAGGTAAGACCGGCCGAGAGAGGGGAGAGAAAGAGAGCGAGTGTGTGTGACTGGGCGCGCGCCCACGCTTGCATTATGGGCTGTCATTCTCATGACAACAATGCGCTGATTGGCCAATAACTACGAAAGCCGTCAGTCACACACTCTTCTCGTTCAGTGTGTTTTCTTTGCATGGCGCAGGCAGTGGTAACATCTTTGCAGCAGGAACGTTGCTCACAACCGGTTCCCGACCTCAAAATGGCAAGTCAGAGAAAGGTGGACACTGAAAATCGCTGATTTAATGACAAATGGAAAAATATATGTTTATCTTACCTCCTTCAAGCACAAAGCCGATGTGTCTTTTGTGCGAAAGTACTGTTGCTCTGATAAAAAGTGAAAACATTAAGCGCCATTATGAGAAGTGCCACTGCGATTTTGATGGAAATTGCCCCCCTAAATCTTTAATGAATGTGCCATAGTTTTTTTTTTCCACCTTAAAGGGACTGTGAGGAGTTTCTAAGTAATTACAAAAAAGTCTCACTTTTAGATATATGCCTGATGGAAATACACACTTTAAGAAGAGTTTTATAGCATCAAAATAGGTTATCTATAAATGCTATTCCTTAGCCTTCCAGTCAGGTCTGGACTGGCCTGGATACTCAACTTCGGGAACAAGACAATTTAAACTAGAGCAAATTTATATTATTCGGACACATCTTAGAGCACCAGGCTGTAAGTAGTGTTAAATAGCCAACTACAACTACGATAATAAGTTTTCCAAAAATTGCTTGATGTCACACATTAAAAACTACCGCTACGTAACTAGAAGAGATACATTACCTCGTCGCTTTGCATCCTGTAATTTGTTAAAAAAAGAAGTTGTAAAGCAATGCAGAGTTATGGTATAACAACAAACACGCTTTGGATTGCTGACGTCTTTTGGTGCGTTCCAGTTGTTGTCAGAAGTAGGAATTTTGAGTTCCGAGTAGGAAACTGCAACTGGATCGCCCCCCGAAGTCTGAATTTCCTATTGGGAACTCAGTGAAACCTCGCCACCCCTGAGTTGACAATCGAAGATGGATGCCCCCAGTGTGAACAGTTATTTAGCTCCTGTAATAATCAATTTATTTGCACTTCTGACTGGAGTGTGTCGCTCTAGATCAGCTGTATACATCGAATTTTAAGACTTATATTTACAAAAATGCTGCCATAGTGATAATCACATTCTTCATGAGATATTTGTGAACAACTATGCAGGGCGTACGAACAACAGCTAACAATAGCCCGGTAGATTAGCTTGTTTTTTTCCAACTTCAACTGGAACGCCAATAACTCTGAGATGATGTCACTCCCAGTTCCGAGGTTACTGGAACATTACGACAGTCGCCCCGCGTGCTCATGGGTAGCAGAGTCTGCTAATAATAGATTCTCCTCATAGTCCCTTTAATGACTGAGGTTTTGACAGTTGTTGAGATGTATGTGAACATTTGAATTCTCAAGACACTTTATTCACCTTTAGTGAACGTTGTTTATTTTTATCTTATTTTATTAAGCAATACTAAGTAAGAAAGAATATCAGTGTGATACTGAAAATAAATAAAACCCCTGATTATTACCGTATAGTACACCCAGCCGAAAACAACAACAAAAAAAAAAACATAAAGAAATAGTAAAAAAAAAAAAAAAAAAAAAAAAAAAAAAGGCCAAAATTTTGACGGCAGGCACGGCTGTGGACCCTTGACTTCCTCAAAATTCATTTTCTGGACCTTTTACATTTCTAATTGAGATCCTTGCCCTATAGCTTCAAACAAAATGTCCATTTTTAGGCCTTACAGTTACCATGATATTGCATTTCATCAGCTCTAACACCAGACCAAAGCAAGACTTCATTTTATTGCTAGAGTATGACCAAACATTGTCTTAAGGATTGAATAAAACAACGAATCACTATGTTGTGTGACTTTCTTTTAATCTTGAAGGAATTTTAAAACAAAGATAGTACTTGAACCCAACAGAGCACCAACACTTATTCTTGCCTTGGATCAGTACTAGAATAGATAGTGTCTTCCTGTGTTAAAGGATTGATTCAAGGTCTCCAAAAAAAGTCAAAAGTCTCCAGCAAAAAATCAAAAGTAATCCCCCACACAAAAAATGTACGTGTTATGATGAGAAGCCTGTTTGGTCTTAAGCTCAACTCCACATTATTTGGCTGTCTGCAATATTTTCCACAAGCACCTATTAACATAAGTACAGAGTATAACCAGATCTGGACATCTGTTTGTGGCTTTATGTATTATACCCAAAATGATCCATTATCATAACGTCATAGAGGGTAAATTAAAAATACGGTCACCCCCATCACAATAGGCAATACGCCCTCTGACTGGCACCCTTTGTTAACCCACTGTTTGGAAAGATCTGTTGACTGATTTCATGCCAACCAATTCAGCATTTTTGTTTGATGTAGTTTTTTGGTCTACTTTTACAGGTTTGAATGTAAAAAGAAGGAATTGTTAGGTAATTGTGGTGGGAAATACCATTCCAGAAACTGGGTAAAAGTTAACATAAATCAAATGTTTTAGTTGGAATTGTATAATACTTTAAAATTACTGTTTAGTTAGCAATGACTGGATGAAGTGCTTTTCTAGTTATTATTTTTTGAATCAACATGTGACCTTTTAAACATTTTGCTTCAATACTTATTTCTTATAATGATGTTGATGTTTCCTGCTTTTCAGACTACAAATCATCAGTACTTTATTTTTTTTTAATTCTCATACGACGGTAACCATCCATGGCTCAGGGCAGTTTCCTCTTTTCTTTCCGTTTCCTCCATTTTGTAAATTCAATGCTTGGCTGTAAATATTTAGGAACATGTTATTTGAATGATGATTATTTTCAACCCCAACATTTATCAACAGCAAGTTATTTGAATGTTGGAATTGGCCAAATATGCTGTTTTTTTAATCACATGGAGGAGCTGGTGTGTGGTGATTACTGCTAACCAAACCGGCACAGGTTTTTATATCAGATTGATAACGATAGTTCATCTCATCAGCAGGTCATCACTAACCTTGCACAGCAGCTGGACCAGCCTGATTCATTGTCTGTAATCAGGCATATAAATCTTACCAAGCTCCAATCTACAATGACCTCCAGCAGCCCAGAGCTGCATGATCCAATCAGAGCTCTTCAGAGCAGAATAAGGAAAGAGCTACAAAGCTAGATGACAGCAGGAACTGTCTGTACATGTAGGGATTAGCATAGGTGCCAACAGAATCAGTAGCAGTTTTAACAGTTTATGACCAAACATGTTTGAAAACAATCAGCTCTACAACCTCCATGTAGTGAGGTTCCTTTACCACACTTTTGACATGTTTTGATGAAATTTTGTTTAACAAAGTGGCTCACATTCTGCAGTGCAGTAGCTCCTGCCCATGACATTATTTGATTGGCCTGTTATAAATGTTCATTGACAAAACAATCGTCCAGTCACCTGCCAGATATTCTTCTGAAAAGTTCAGCTCTTCCCAAACACTTTCTATTAGTTCTTTCCCAGAATGATGAAATACAATGAATATGCCATCTGGTGTGCCAGGTTAGGTCATCACATTACTCAACAAAATGGTCTGTTTCAAGAATCATTTATGTTCCCAATTTTTTTCCCAGTTTGGGTAGTTTATCCTTTTTATGAAATAATGTCCTAAGATTTACTTGTTTTATTTTTTATTTTGTTTTGTTTTTGTGTTTTAAGAAAAGGTTGAAGGTATGTATGAGACTTCTCCCTGCTGACACATCTTAACAAAGATCTGCTCCTCGCAGAGAGCAGATTTCTGGTTTCACAGTCCATGCCAGGTATGACATGAAGGAGAGTAAGTCTGAATAATGCTGTGTGTCTGTGGTTGTGGAGGTGTGTGCGTGAGCAGAGAGCACTGGCACAAACAGGAATTGAGAAGTAAGCAGTGGTGTTTTGTGTCTGACCTTGCTTAACAAAAAGCCTCTTCTCCCATGGCAAACACCCCGCTCATTGAATCCATCCTCACAGTAATGAGAAGAGCTCCCTCAACAATAGACTAGATCCGTTTATCAGTTGGGTAAGAAAGGCAGACAACTACACTTCCCTTTATGGGAATTCAATCACTAAATCCTTTTCTGCTCTATCTACAATTAATCTCCTTCTAAAGGCTCACACTTGAACAGAGCAAACAACCACAAGGGCAATGCAGACCATAAAGTATCCCTTTTAAACTTAACTGAACAATGATTCCCGATATATTTGGTTTTTTTTTTCTGTAAATAAGTAACAACTGGTTAACACAATACCAGAATTAATAAGATAGATAGATAGATAGATAGATAGATAGATAGATAGATAGATTGATAGATAGATAGATAGATTGATAGATAGATAGATAGATAGATAGATAGATAGATAGATAGATAGATAGACAGACAGACAGACAGACAGACAGACAGACAGACAGACAGACAGACAGACAGATAGACAGATAGATAGATAGATAGATAGATAGATGGATAGATGGATAGATAGATAGATAGATAGATAGATAGATAGATAGATAGATAGATAGATAGATAGATTTTTTGTTCCCTTTTTTTCTGTAAAAATAATGAAAATGTTCGAAATACTACTCAAATGATTGAGATTGATCGCTACAAAAAATAAGAAAGCTTACATTGCCATCTGTGGCTTTCCTACAAAAGAAAATCTGGCAATTTTAAAAGCTTTTTTCACAAAGAGCACTTGAGTTATCATAGGTGAGCAGTAGGTGAGGGTTATACGTCTAAAATACTGTCAATAACAGAGGTGTGTATTTCAAAGTGCGTGATGCTTGACCTTATTTTTAAGTAGTATTACCCAATATTGCATGCAACATATTTCCTAATTTTGACAGTGTTAAGAGAATTGCCTGGAAATTTTACATTAATTTACTTGTTCCCCTTCAAGATTAGTAATTAAGTATTTTTTTAGAAATCTTTTTGTTTTGTAAGGGTCCACAAATAATGGACTACATACATAAATTTATGCCTGAATCAAGCATGAATTGATATGAGTCTTTGTGTCATACCATAAGTACACCCTCACCTGTATGTGTTGATGATTCTTCACAGGTAGAATGTAATTAACCTGGTTATGGATTCACTTCTACGACTGCAGACACACCACAGCCTCAGTGCTTCTTTGTCGAAAAAGTCCTGGCAAATAACTCAACAAACCTAGTTGATTTACAGTGACACCAGAGCACAAAACACTCTTGTAAAAGACAATAACCTGTTATTATTGTATAGGTTATTGTCTCCCCAGGGAAACTAGTAGTAGTGCACACTTAGCCTTTTATTGACAGGCTTATCTCAGTACTTCCAACTTAGAAATCAATTATTAAATGATTCCACGTACCTCCTGCAATGTGCTCGCGTACCCCTGGTTAGAAATCACTGGTCTAAAGACGGATCATTTTTCCAGTTTACTGAGGGTCCACAGGCAAGACGTCATGAGAAAGTCATGCCATCAAAACATGATTATGGCTCCAGGATATACTTCATATTTGTTATTACTTCTATTTTATCTTAAATGCAGAGACAAATTTGTGATTTGTTCATGCTATCATTATTTTGGGGCTTTCCTGTGCTTCTCATCAGTTACATCCTCTATTTCAAATGTGATCAGCTTACTCCTCAGTATTCAGTCAGTCAATCAATCTATATTCAAATAGTGCCAAATCATGGCAAATGTTATTTCCAGGCAATTTAGAAAAGAATGTGTCAACGCCATACTCTTTTTTTTCACAGATTTATTTATTGACTTTAAAAATAAATCTTTTATTGATTTCTGGTTTCTCTCCAAACCACCATGAATCCACTGAGTCATTTTGCAATAATTGTCCACAGTTCCAGTGGCAAGAAAAAACCTATCTGCAGTAGTAAATCTTGAGCAGAGCCAGACTCACGTTGAATAGCCATCCACTGAAACCATGTTGGGCAGTGGATTGATGGAGGTACTGGGATGGGAAATTTTAATCTGGGAAATGTCAGTTTCCACCTAAGGTAACATAATTGAAATTTCCTCAAAAAGCCTCAAAATGCATTGTCCAGGCATTTTGCTTTACTTTAATGGGATAAGTATTGTTTTGGCACTTGCCTGGAGCCTCCAAATTACTAAAACTACCTCTGAATACTGCTCAGCCTGAAGGTATTCTATGGCATAATGTGTGGCCAAACAGGATCTATCTCAAAAACTACAATGGCATAAAACTAGAGGAGAATATAATAAAGACAGTTTGAAAATGAGGTACAGAGTGAAACAGCATTAAGGAAAACAGACGGCTGTGACGCTCCGCTGTGCATATCATTTCCTCGGCTCAAGAAGCGGCAAATAAACAGCCGTCTTGTTTCTGGCTCCAACACCTGTGTTATTTCTTCACTGCCAGCAGCAATGGCAGCAAATGGCTTGTGACTAGAAGTGGAAGTTCTCCTTTTGTCCTCAAACTGCTGAAAAAAATTCCACTGGTGAAGGATTTCTCCGCGGATAAACAGGCTGTCTGTCAAGAGTAAATAAACCTTTTGAGCTAAGTAACACATTAACAGGAAAAGTTCTGCAAGGATATCTAGTATACTTTAAATTAGAAGAATTAAAACATTTCAGGATACAACGATTTGCCCTTAACAGCCAGAGAGGAAAAAATGTTGTGAATGCCGTTGTTTGTTGTAGAATGTAATCAAAAAGATGCCAAGCACTATGACATTACCAAAAAGCTGCAGTTTAAGGTCATTCCTTTTGCATTATTTGGTTAAAATTGTATCAATTTAACTACAAAAACAGCAAACCCTTATTATGTTTGAAAAAACATTTAAGTGTTATTACCTTGTGGATTCATTTATAATATAATTGCATGTTTTATGAGAGCAGCAATGAAATGTGGTGACAAAATGGTCGAGGCTGAATGCATTATGTTTTCCACCTGTTCATTTGTCCACATATTTGTTCAAGCCATTCTTAAAAGAAATCATCTCAAGGACACTCATTGAGTTTTTTTTAAAACTTTGCACAAAGTCCACTCTGACTACAGAAAGTTTAGACCTTAAGTTTGGAGATCATAGAATAAGGACAAGGGGCCGAGTGTTCGGCTATCATTTGTTGAACCAATATTTAAAGAAAACTCAGAGGTATGGAACCCCAAAAGAGCCATAATGAAATAATAAAAACAACATTGTGAAATAAATACCATTTTGATAAATAACAGACAGATATGAAATATGGCCATTAAATTGTAAAATAAGGCAATATTATAATGAAATATGTTTTATTATTCTTTAATATTGAATTATTATAATTGAATATTTCATAATGAATATTTTAAAATTTTCTTTCTTTTTTAAATAATGACTTTTTACATAATTTCCAAGCTTTATGAAATAAAAAAAACCTTTTTTACAAAGTCAATTTTTATTTCATAATGTCATTTTCCACAATGGGCTTTTTATTTCATAATGTCTTTTTTCAGCAGAATGACTTGGTCTGTCAATCAAAGCACATAAGGCGGAGCCAGTTCAGTGATTGGCTGATCCTTTACACAGACTCTGCAGCAGAACTTGCACTATCGATTCTAACGTGGAGATTATCACTAACGATGAGAAGCCTGAAAACATGAAAACACGAGTTCCTGACATGTTTGAGACAGAATGGCTGCAGGAGCGAGGTCAGTTTCAGAGTTTCTTCACTTCAGCCTGAGAGAGGACTGCTAACGCAGGTGACCACACTACAACCCGGTACATATGGGGCCCCGTGGAGCGTGGTCACCTGCGTTAGCATTTGTGAGCCTCGATGCTGGGCTGTAGTGCTGGGAGTAACTCTGTTACTTTTGCTCTGTTACTAATACCATATTGCTGTTGAGATTCCTTAAATGATTGTTTTTTATCAAAAGTAAAACAACAGGATAAAATCTCAACAGCTCGTATAAAGTAACAAAAAGTTTAATGACTTCTTTACTCACCCTCTGACAGCAGAACCACCAGGTCAGATTCTGACTTCAGCCTGAAGTTGGGATTATGGTTAGGGAAAAAATATTTTTCCTCTAAAACAGGGGAGGGCTCTCCTCCTGTCCTGTCCTTCTCCAACCAGCAGTCCAAGTGCTGATATAATAATAATCACTTCCTCTTCCAAGGAGGAGATGCGCTGAAATGCAAGTATTTTTCTTATAAATTATTTTGTGTATGTTTAATGTGACTGAATTAATTGTTGCAAAAAAACATGTATAAACGGTAGGCATTTAAGTATATTTAAGGACAGAGTTGCACAGGTAATCTGTCCTCTCCTCCGTGCGCTCTGCTGCTCTCCCTGCTGATACAGCGCATGCAGTTTGGCCTCTCTCCGTCATAAGTCTTGTAATGTCTCCTCCGTGAGAGCAAAGTCACATTCATGGTGTAAGCCTGCTGTGTAGCATGCAACATTCAACAAAGAATCCACTAACACTCTAGAGACCTGCCTGTGAGGCTTTGGTCATGGTGCAGGGTGCGCTTCGCCTGCGCTGAGAATAGACCAGGTTGTAGCTTTCAGCACACCTTCTGTGCAGTTTTTTGGCACGAAATTGTCACTGCGCCAACCTGTATCTGTTGGCACCTCCCCCTGGTGCGCCTTCACACCCATCTTGGCACAGCGGGGCTACCAAATTGCCAAAGTGGCTGCGCATGGAGGTGCGCTGGACGGAATTGTCACTGCACAGGATGCGCTAGGCTCTGCCACCCTGCGCTGCACCACGAAATTAGGGCCCTAACTGTTCGCAACAGTAGAAGATGGATTACAGGCACTCCATCATCAAACTGTAGCTCTGACACTGTCATCCTCCATCTTCTGTTTTTAAATCAGGATCCGTGTACATGTTATGACTTTGGACAAATACAGTATGATGCAAACAAACAACCAAACCAGACATAAAACTACAGAAATATGTAGAGTCTGAAAAAATAGAAGCTTTATTGACAATACATAGCTGGTGTGTAAACTTGAATGGATTGGCTATGGCTTTTAAATATAAAACATTATGTGCAAGAGTTGTAGTAAGGTCTTATGGTAGGCACAAGTTTCATAAAATTTTGGAGCTCAGTCATTTTCTTTCATTACTTTTGTTGAGAAAGTTTTGATAATGATGTATTTCAATGATTGTATGTTTACCCAGCAGTCAAATTATCTTAGACTCCTGGCAGAAAAGCTGTTGCTGAGAGGCTGTGTAGCATAAAGCAAAAAAAAAAAATCTGTCCAAACACAATTTAAAACATGCAAACATATACGTATAGATAGCAATAAATGTCCAGTTGGGAGCACTGGATGTAAAGCACACACCAGCACAAATACTCTCGCACTGTCTCAGACAAAAGAAAATAAATGTCACGGGTCTTTTATGCCTCTCCACTCTGAAGTTTCTCAAACGGGTTGCTTAACATAAATTAGCATCCGAGGAAATAAAATGTAATGTTTCGCACTGTGGTAAAAGTGACACTGATGAATGATGCATGAAGATATTCAAATGAGCGCCATCCAGTTGCCAGCCAAAGTTTCTGGTTTGTGATTCAAAACAGCCTCACCCCTCCTCTGCCTCTCCCCTGTTTTGGTCCCCTATTTTGCTCTGGGAGGTGCAGGGCCTGTGAGCACATATGGACAGACGGAATGCGAGCTCGGGCCCCTATCCCACTGCTCTCCCTCCATCTTTAGGGGATTTTAATTGACACGAAGATCTTGAACGCTGCACTTGCTCCCACAGACTTGCCAGTGCAATGCAAATCAGTATCCAGCAGGCATTTGTGAAAGAAAAAAAAAACTTCTTCTAGACCCCTCAACACCTCCCAAATTGCTTACAAAAGCCGGCTGTTGCTTATCCCCGAGGCCACAGGGCTTTAAACAGCATAATGAGCAGGAAAAGACAGCAATTATATGCACTGTCTTTCCAGCATGGCAAATTAGAGAATGGCAGGGAAGCAGTTTAAAGTTGTCCAAAAAGGGGTTAGAGGTGGATATAAAGCCCAATTTTACATTGTATTTTTCCAATAAGCATAATTGGCGTGCTGGGCTGGAAGCATGTAGCAAACAGTTCATGTCTTGCAGTTTGGATGGTCACAAACCTTTGACTTAGCTTCTCATTTTTCCAACAATTTTCAGAAGCTTTTGGATAATGGATAGTTAGACGAGCTGCCTGTAAAGCATCTTTCAGGCACTAATTCTCAGCTGGAGGCAGCTGTAATGCAGCTTACCGTATAACTTGATTATCTGCTTATGTTTCCCATAATTCTCAATTATCACACGGCTTACAATCGCAGAACTCTTTTGGCTCTGAGTGATTTTTCCATTTTTATTTGGGCCTAAGGGTGTTGTATTTCAAAGTCCCACATCAGATATACAGTTTTACTGTTCAACATCTTGTAAATCAGTGTTTTTATGAAAGGAAATGGTTTCCAATTACCGTGCTCAGAACTAGTCATTATGTATAGTGGGTGTATTGTGGTAACTGTTACATTCTAAAAAATGCTACACCTAAAACAGGAAAATCATTGATTAAAACTGGGATGCAACTCTAACCATTGAACAATGAAACTGATCCTGAATTGCTTTAAACTGTGGTTTCTTCACTGGGGGAAGAAAGAGTGTGGCTACAGAAATACCAGTGGTCAAAAACACATTTTATGTACATTTTTACCACAGACACTGCTGAGAAGCCACCATTGTTTTCAGACATGCAGTCACTTCCTGGTGTTGTCATTTCCACAGCTCCCGCCTCTCTTCCCTGATTGGGCGATTTAGCATTTAGCCAAGTTAAGTTGTTGGACAATGGAAGTTGGCAAGACAGACAGGCTGGAGTTCAAAAATGAGTCAGGCAGGTCTGTCTTGTTCTGCAAAGCTATATGTAAGTAGCATTTTTTTGACTCATTCAGTGAAATGAGTAAGTTCTCCAAATAGAAAGTAGTCAAAGTACAAAGTATTTTGAAGACACTCTCTGGTGTATATAGATTGGATACATATTAAAATGAGTAAACCTGTTTGCTATGTTACTACAGAAGAATAAAATAAAAAACAAATTCACTCAAACAAGAGAATTGAGGGGCACTTTTTTCTTTTAGATATCACATGTATGGTGTCAACAAAAAATATACTTTGTTCGATATTTGAGTCTTTTCACTTTTTTTGTATTAACAAACCCCCTCAGGTGACAGCTTGTAATTTTCAACACTAATATAAGACATCGGGAGTTTATATGAAACAAAAGACTGTGTTTTTATGACCAGACCAAAATTCAGTGATGAAAAAAATCTTAAAACACATTATAACCTTACCAATGTTGGAAAGTAACTGTTGACATGTTAAATATTTCTGTGATAGAATTACCTTTAATTAGGCAAGGGATTACAATTTTTTAAATTATTTCTAGTCAAAGTTGCGTAGTATACCAAGTACATTTTTGCCCTTGATGGACTGTCATCTTAGCCATAAATGTGTTGGTTGCAAGCCAAAGAGGTGAACACAGCATTGAGGATGGAGGGGAAAGAATGAGCGAAATTTTCAACAACCAAAACCATTATCTTTATTTTAAGATTGTGCTCCTGACAGATGGAAGCAATGTAAAACATTTTTTCAAACCTCATCATTTTTCAGGCAGAATGCATCCACTTGTTACTTATAATTAAAATAAACTTACGATTTAAATTAATTATTTCTGTAAATAACAATAATAAATATTCTAAATATGTTACTATTTGAGAGGCTAATGAAAAGCAGAAACATTTTGTAGTAATTTTCCAGGAATCTGGTAGTGAAGAGCTCATCTGCCAGCTTCCGGTCCTTTCAGTTTAAGGCAACAGGCAGATTGGACATAAGAAACCCAAATGCATCCCTGAGCTCCTTGTCCAAATATAAATCCATCATCTGTACTCTGAGTACACATAGTTTTCAGTCTTTTTAGATTTGCACCCACTTTACTGATGCTGATATTTCTTTTCAGTTTGGGAGGGAAAGAAACTTCATCTACTAAAATTTTCTTCGATATAACATTTTCAAGCAACAAGTTTCTGCTCCTGATACTGCTATCCACTGATGGTCAAAAATGTTTCATATATTTATACTATGTTCTTCGTTGAGGACTCTATTATTAGAATAGCTCAAGGCTACTGGCACTTTTATGTCAGTACAAGAGTTGGAGAGAAAGATTTTTGATGTCGTGATGTATTCAAAGATTGGCAACAAAAACATTATTCCTACTCATACTTGAAGTTACAAAAAGTACAAGTGGAAAAAGTGTGTGCGTAAGAATGCAGGAGTCAAATAAAGTAGCAATCCTGATAAAATTGGAACTGTCAAGATTGCTTTCAGGCTTTTTCAAGGTCTGAATCTTTTCATGGAAACCTACTTAGATATGTACGTCATGCTCCCATCATACTTTTACGTGATGTAAAAAAGTTCATAAGTTTCAAACCCGGTGCACACATGAAGAATTTTAAATACAGAACAGGTTTTGAACTGTGAGAGACCTCGCAGATGAGGAAGATTTAACAGTTCTGTTCTTAATAATAATAATAATAATACATTTTATTTATACAGCGCTTTTCAAAAAACTCAAAGACGCTTTACAAGGATAGAAGGATAAAAGTACATATTAAAAACAATATACATAGAAAAACAAGGCAACAAGAAAATACTGAGCCAACAAGAGGACCTACAAAAGACAGAAAAACAGTTTAAAAAATGAGTAAATAAAAATAAGTATATATTGTTTACGAGATAAAACTGGAGAAATTATAAGTTAAAGGCGGTGCGAAACAGGTGTGTTTTTAATTTAGACTTGAAGGCGGTAAGGTCAGTGGTGTCCCGGATGTGTTGGGGGAGTGAGTTCCAAAGAGAGGGGGCAGCAACAGAGAAGGCTCTGTCCCCCAGGTTCGATGCTTGGTCCGAGGACAGTCAGGAGGTTTGCATCTGAGGAGCGGAGGGTACAGGAGGGGGCGTAGGGGTGGAGCATGTCTCTAAGGTAAGAAGGGGCCTGGTTATGAAGTGCTTTATGGGTGAGTAGGAGGATTTTGAATGTGATGCGGTATGGGATGGGGAGCCAGTGAAGATTCTGAAGGACAGGGGTGATATGATCCCGAGAATGGGTACGGGTGAGGAGGCGTGCGGCGGAGTTTTGGATGTATTGAAGTTTGTTGAGAAGATTTGTGGTTGTGCCGTACAGGATGCTGTTACAGTAATCAATGCGTGATGTGATGAAGGCGTGGATCAGGGTTTCAGCTGCAGAAAAGGAGAGAGAAGGGCGAAGGCGGGCAATGTTCCTGAGGTGATGGAAGGCTGTTTTTGTGACTGCGTTGATGTGGTGGGAGAAAGTGAGTTTGTGGTCAAAGATGACTCCAAGGTTCCGGCAGTGCAGTGAGGGTGAGAGGGTGGAGTTGTTGACAGAGAGGCAGAAGTCTTTGGCTGTAGAGGTGAGGGAAGTGGGACCTATAATGAGTATGTCAGATTTTGTGCAGTTGAGTTGAAGAAAATTTGATTGCATCCAGGAGTTTATGTCAGAAAGGCAGTTTGAGAGGGTGGAATGAGTCTGAGGGCTGATGGATTTGGTGGATATGTACAGTTGAATGTCATCAGCGTAACAGTGAAAATGGAGACCATGGTGATGAATAATCTGACCAAGGGGGAGGAGGTAGAGGATGAAGAGGAGAGGACCAAGCACCGAACCCTGAGGGACTCCCTGGCATAGGGGAGCTGTATGGGAGGAGTTGTTGTTTATGAAGATGAACTGGTTCCGGTCGGTGAGGTATGATGTCAGCCAGGTAAGGGCGTTGTCTGTGATGTGTAGAAGAGATTTTAAGCGGGACAGCAGGATGGAATGGTTGATTGTGTCAAAAGCTGCAGTGAGGTCCAGGAGGATGAGGATGGATAGTAGGCCGGAGTCAGAGGAGAGGAGGAGGTCGTTGGTGACTTTGAGTAGTGCAGTTTCAGTGCTGTGGTGGGTGCGGAATCCGGATTGAAACTTTTCATAAAGGGCATTGTTGGAGAGATGGGATTTGATTTGGGCAGCAACTGTGCGTTCAAGAATCTTGGAGAGAAAGGGGAGGTTGGAAATGGGCCGGAAGTTGTTGATATCATCAGGGTTGAGTCCAGGTTTCTTGAGTATTGGGGTAATGGCAGCCAGTTTAAAGACGGAGGGACAGTGGAGGAGCTTAGAGTAGTTTACTATTCTGGTGATAACTGAGGAGATGGTAGGGAGGCATTGTTTCACAAGGGATGATGGAATGGGGTCTAGAGTACAGGTGGAGGGTTTCATGGTGGAGATGAGTTTTGATAGATCAGCTTGTGAGATGGGTGAGAATTGAGAAAGGGGAGTGGTGATAAGTGGGGCAGAGTGGAGGGAACAGACTTGGGAATGTGAGGCGGCGGATAGGGATTTGTAGATGGAGTTTATTTTAGATTGAAAGAAGGAGAGGAAGGAGTTGCACTTGTCGACGGTGAATGTGTTTGAAGTGCTACTGCTGGAGTTGAGGAGTTTGTTGATGGTGGAAAAGAGAGCCTTTTGGTTATTGGAGCCAGAGTGGATTAAGTTAGAGTAGTAGGTGGAGCGGGCATGGAGAAGGGCGGATTTGTACAGTTGAAGGTGGTCCATGTATGCCTGATGGTGAACTGTGAGTCCGGTTTTTCTGTAGAGTCTTTCAAGTTGGCGTTTTTTTGATTTTAGAGGATGTAGGTCGGGGGTGAACCAGGGGGCTGAGTGTGTGAAGGAAACAGTTTTGGTTTGTAAGGGAGCAAGTTGGGTAAGGCAGGTGGAGAGGGAATTGTTATAATAACTGATGAGGTTGTCCAGGTTGTCCAAAGATGGGGGAGGGTCTGTGGCTATTGTGGTGCTGAGAGAGGCTGAGAAGTCTTGGGGTGAAATGGATTTGATGTTGCGAAAGGATATGGTGCGTTTTTCTTTGAGAATGGGGGTGGGGAGCACGATGTCAAAAACTATGGCCAGATGATCGGAGATGTGGAGGTTGAGGCTGGTGAGTTGTTGGATTGTTAGACCGGTGGAGCAGACTAAATCGAGGGTGTGGCCATGCGAGTGGGTGGGAAAATTGACATGTTGTGACAGGTTGAGGCAGTCCAGAAGGTCCAGGAAGTCAGAGGCATGCTTGCTGTTATTGTTGTCGATGTGGAAGTTAAAATCACCAAGAAGTAAAACAGAGGATGAGATGGCTGAAAGATGTGTGATGAGATCGGCAAAGTCAGCATTGAATGAAGGATTTGGCTTAGGTGGGCGGTAAATTACAGTGATGATGATGGGGCTAGGGGAGAGAAGTTTAAAAGAAATATGTTCAAAAGATTCAGCGGAGGGAGTTGAGATGCGGTTGATTTTGAAGTGGTTTTTGAAAATGGAGGCAACACCACCGCCTCGTCCAGTGAGACGGGGTTGGTCAAGATATTTGTATCCAGAGGGGGTGGCTTCATTGAGGGAAAAATAGTCCATGTGGCTGTGCCAGGTTTCAGTAATGCAGAGAAAGTCCAGGTTATTGTCCGTGATAAAATCATTTAGTGTGACCGCTTTGTTGTTGAGGGAGCGGGTGTTCTGGAGAGCAAACGTAAGAACAGGCTGCTGCGCTTTATTTTGAAAGCTGTGGGGGAGCTGGGACAGGTTATGGAGGGATCGTTTGACTTGTTTTCCATTATTACTGCGGGGGCGGGGGGGTCTGGTTGTTATGATGGGGAGAATAGGGAAATTAGTGGGGACAGAGATGTGTTCCGAGTGGATGGGGTTGCTTTTATTGTGTGGAGTGGGTCGATTTTGAGATGAAAAAAGTCTGACTGAATTGTTTGGTTGGACACTGGAAGGAGGAACATGCTGCAATGAGCGCTGGGCCCTGTAGGGGGAGCTGTGGTGAGTTGTGTTCTTGTCATGTGTATTGTGCAACCAGACCAAAACACGACACTACACGTTTAAAGACTCATTCAGCAAGAATAACAGTGTCTCGTCTCAGAGATGATAATCAACAATTTGGTGTTCTGTTTCTAACATTCATCTAATTTTACCCTCTGTGTTTACTGTCATTGCTATAGAAATGCCTTTTCTGCTTCCTACTTCATTGACCTTGTTTCCTGATTGGATATTGTTCGGTTCTTTGTGACACAGCACAAAGGACACGTTCAGCTGCCTTCTCTGCTCTTCCCACACATCAGGATTCCTGATTGTGGAATTGAAAATCATTCATACTCCCAGATCCTCTTCTAAAAAATAATCTTGGAGTATGAATTAAAGGGAAACTCCGGTATTTTGACACCTGGACCTTATTTTTAGGTTTGTGCATGCTCATATACTCACTCAGACAAACGTCGTGCAGTTCGGAGTCCTTCAGAAGTTATTTAGATCCAACCGATGTAGCCGCACTTAGCGGGGGTGACGGTAACGGAGCTTCAGCGCGGGACGTAATCTCTGCAAAATCGCTCGTCTCTACCACAGCCCGGTTTGTCATTGCAGAGAAATCCTCCAGAGTAGTCAGATATATATTCCTGGATAGATCCATACGCTTGTCAGCCGGTTTCAAGTTCCACTCTGAGCAGCAAACACACTCCTCTTCTGTTGCTATAGGCGAACACTGTCCACAAGCGAACCACCAGTTAGCATTGAGTCGTGGACGTGCTCCTGTTTGTTGTTGTCGAGCCAGCTGTTCGTCTCTCTCCCTCCACATTCTTCTCTTATGGAGCTCCTCGTCCGTGTACTCAGACTCAAACCGGTCGTCGTAGTCTGACTCTTCGGCATCAGATAAATATTCTGCCATGTTGCTGAGCACTGCCGGCTAAAAGTAGGTCAGCTGTACTTTTGTGTCGCGCGGCTATGACGTCATCAAAAGTTTGTTTACCAGGTCAGCTGACCCACCTGAAGATGGTAGATGAGCTGACTTTATGATAACACTGGTGATGGATGAAAAAATACAGCCAAACTGAGCGATTTTGCAGAGATTATGTCCCGCGCTGAAGCTCCTTATAGGGCAAAATCACCATAAGAGAAGAATGTGGAGGGAGAGAGACGAACAGCTGGCTCGACAACAACAAACAGGAGCACGTCCACGACTCAATGCTAACTGGTGGTACGCTTGTGGACAGTGTTCGCCTATAGCAACAGAAGAGGAGTGTGTTTACTGCTCAGAGTGGGACTTGAAACCGGCTGACAAGCGTATGGATCTATCCAGGAATATATGTCTGACTACTCTGGAGGATTTCTCTGCAATGACAAACCGGGCTGTGGTAGAGCCGATTTTGCAGAGATTAAATAAGTGATTTTGACTTGAGTGACAATGACACTCCTTTCACCACTTGCTACATTGTTAAATAGTGCCAAACATCGAAAGATAAAACACCAGATAACTGGGCCTTTGTTGGCTATGGTTGAAAGGGGGATTCAAGGCCAACATCTGGCCAATCCCTTGCAGTTTCTGCCCAGCTATAGTCAAGCTGAAAAGTACTTTGTTGGACTTGCATACCAAGATAATGTATTTTTTAGGGACCCAATTTACTTTAGAATGTAAACACCTCAGTCAGCCCTAAACTAATCTGAGCTATCAAAGAATATCTTAACAGTCCATTGAATAGCAATTGACCCAAAAGTCAAACAACAGTAACATTAAAAAGCAACCTTGGAAGGATTCTTACTTTCAATAAACAACATAGTTTTTGCCATGTCTACTGAGCAAGAGCAACACTGTCCTGGTAGACAAAGACAAATAGGGTGTGCACATGCCTTTGAAGAGCCTGTAGTTTAACTTAACTCATGTTCATAAATTCAGTTTTGATGAATGCTGTTGTACTAACAATAATGTTAAAAAAAGATTTCAGAGTTTACAAATACTGAGTGTCCCTGATCTTCCTTTTTTCTCAGTCTATCTGAGAAGCCCTGTTGGAACTCCTGCCCCTTAAAGGCTCCTTTTTCCCATGTAGGCCCTTACTGTTTTAATTGGTTGACTGGTCTACACTGTGGTGATTGATCAGCTCTTAGCTACTCAGCTCCATACTGTCAGCAACTCTGCATTTATTCTACCGTCTCTGCCTTGCACTGGGTTTACTATTCCTACTCAATGGGCTTTAACTGCTGATGGAACCATGGGAGGAAGTCACACTGTAAACCAACACATCACGCATAATGGTGCAATCCAGTTGTACTGGAAAGTCATGGTTTCCCAGTTCCAAGTGGAAAATTTCAACTGGACGACACCTGAGGTCAGAATTTCCTACTGGAAAATTAGAGGATCCTCACCAGCCCCAGTTGACATTCGAAGATGGCTGCCCCCAGTGTAAACAGTTATCAAACTCCTGTAATAATGTATTTATTGGTACATCTTGTGTGTGTCATAGACTAAATGAGCCCTGTACATAGTGTTGTTCGACTTATATTTATGGAAATGTTATTTTAAAAAAGTAATTAGTTATAGTTACTTGTTACTTTCCCAAAAAAGTAACTGAGTTACTAACAGAATCACTTCTTCATAAATGTAATTAGTTACTAGGTAAAGTAACTGATCCATTACTTTTTTTGAAAAAGCTTTTACTGCTTCAACTGTGTGTCTCCGTCTCTCTGTCCTTCCTCGTTACCATGGATGTATTGTAAGAACTGGATAGCGTGGCTCCGCCTTCCACTATGTAACGGTTTGGAAGCCATAATATCCCCCATCAGGGCACCGCCATTGTGCAGCCAGTAGAGAATCTGGACCATATCTGGACGCAGCTGTCGTAAATGGTCGCAAAACTCTGCAGCATACAGCGTACACAATCATTGTGAAACTGCCGTTAACCGCGGTTATTTTTAAACTCTAATAACTGATGAAAAAGAAAATTTTCAGAAAAAAGAGGACTTGGAAAAAACGCAGCCCAATAATACTTTAATATCACCACAGCATACGGATGGGAAAAATATTTCTACGAAGCGTATTAATTTTTTGAAGTTTCACTACAGCCCGTTCAGATGAATGGGGGAGACGGAGAATTGACCTATACTGCAGCCAGTCACCAGGGGGAGCAGTTTTTGTGACGACTTCAATTCGAGCCCAGCGACATGATCATGTTTTTTACAGTCTATGGTTGTTACCTGCTGCAGCAGCTCTGACATCATGAGTTCTCAAACGCAGCGCGTGCAGTGGAATTTGCCTGATAGACTAGAATGGGAGCGAAGTGCTCTAGCCACACAGCTCTGCGTTGGTGAAGCCTCGGCGCGCGCCAAGGCACTGAAGATTCGCTTCAGCTCTATTTTCTGCGCAGCTGCTTCCAAACCTCATAAATTAACTGTCGTTAAGAAAGCACTAGACAGGAAGTCAACGTGTGGAGTATCCGGAAGTATCAAAATAAAACACAATGCGCAGACTCTTGAACGTAAATTTGCTCAATTCTTTGTCACTATGTCAAAACCGGAGGCACGAGCATCAGGTCAGCAGTCCGTCAGAGGGTCCCAGAGGCAACAGGACACCATGGATGAAGAAAAATGAATCGTAGAGGTACAGAAATATAAACAGTGTATACATGACACCAAACATCTTTCCTACAAGGATATGGGCGGATAGAAGTTGAATAAATCATGAAGCTGTGTGGCCTGGACCAGCAAAGGGGCCTTAGAGAAGCGAAGTGAGGTGTTGTTTATTTCTTTTCTCAGTCCATGACATGCTTTAAGAGCGTGTGACATCGCTATTCTCATAAGAGGCTGTGGCTCTCCGGGGATCAGCCCTCCCCCTAACCCTCAGTGGGGGTTTGTCTGTAGGAGGAAAACTGTGCCGCGGTGACATTGTTGCAAAGTAACGCGCTACATTTCACTATCAGTAACACATGATAAAGTAATTCATTAGATTACCTGTTGCTGGGAAAACATAACGGTGTTAGTAACCCCTTTTTTTCTAACGCTGTTACTCCCAAAACTGGTCTTCAATGTCCTCCATTAACAGATATTGTCCAAAGTCAAATGGATAGCATACAGCAGAGGAGAAATCTTGCATCTAAGATAAACTATTTACTGGTCACTTGTTAAGTGATTGAATAATTTGTTCTGTATGGCTAGATTACAATCATCAAAGCCTAAGTTGTATTGCTTGTCTGTCTCACAGACATCATCTTTTATTGACATATGCACCCCGTCAAAAATCAGAACTTTTACTATTAAGTTCAGACAAAGCAAAGTCCATAATGTAAGAAACATTTTGAAAAAGGACAACCAAATGATCCAGTTCAAGTGCCTGATGGAGATGGTGGTCAGATGGTACAGTGTTATTTCATATTAATTGAAAGATCAGTGGGATCATGATCAAAGACCAAACCCAATCACATTCATCCCTCTCTGGACGAAGTGCCAGTGACTTGATTGGAGAGGTATGATTGAAAATCTGTTGCCATGGAAATTCCATTGAAGCTCAGTCTCTTCTCCAGCCCTTTGGTTAGGTTGCTGGATAAATGGAGAGAGAAAAGTCTGGTGACTATAAGGATCAAAGAACAGAGGAGACAGGAGGAGTGGGAGTTTAAATGTGAGGTTAGACAAATGGTGAGGCTTGGTTGTTTTTAATGTAATAATTAACTGCAGGTGATCTCACCTGGTGTGTTAAAAGAGAAGCTCACTAATCAGGTATGAAACAAATTTGATGTTTTGTCTACGGAAACAATTGATTACAACACAACATTTCACACATCTTTGTCTGCAGCCACAGGAGGATACCACCTCTTGCTCACTGTTTGTTTTCAAGTGTTATCTAATTAATGTAGCGTAAAGAAGAGTGATTGGTTAATCTCATCTTGAGGGACACAATCTCATCACAGAAGCCTAAGCGTGTATGTGGAAGCATTTTTTTTTTCCTTGGAAAGCATGAAGCATGCATGTGTGTCGAGGGAATACACTATGTCTTAAAGGGTCCTATCATGCCCTGCACAAGCCCTTTGGCATGGAGCACTGATGTCTTCCCCAATTTTCCTCCTAAATCATGTTTTATTTATATGCTGTGGACTCACAGGGCCCTTATTTTATGGCGCAGTGCAGGGTGGCTCAAGGTGGTGGAGCCTGGTGCATCCCGTGTGGTTTTAATTTCGTCTGGTGCACTGCCGTGCATAGCCAATTTGGCAATTTGATAGACTGACTGCGCCAGATTCAGGTTGGCACAGTCACAATTTTGTGCCAAAAAACTGCATGGAAGATGCGCTGAAAACTTGTCTGCTTCAACCTGGTCTATACTCGGCGCAGGCAAAGCACACCCTCCACAGCTGTAAGTTGGTGACAGGTGCACAGTGCGCACACTATACCACTGTAGCGATTATTTTCTGGATATTACTGGATATTAATTTAAGGAAATAAATATACATTTAATAACCAGGTTTGCTCTCGTTAATTAAAGGGGTACCATCCTTTTTATACAAAAAGGCAAACTTTATTAGCTGATTTATTATTTTATTTTATTTAAATTAGATAAATCAATTAAGTCAAACTTATCAGTTTAATCAATCTCAAATCTAAAGACAGAACTCTCATGCAGTGATGTCAATCTTCCAAATAGAATACCAACAGACAGAACTTTAAATATAAGGGTGATTTATTAAATGAATATATAAGACAAAATAAAATAAGCACTTAAGTAGGAATAAATGTCAGAGTTATACTGAGTCAATGATGCTGTCAATCAGGAAAGAAGATATGAACCCTCAAGGAACATTTGAGCATATGGAGTGGTTATAGAGGATTAATTTCCAAATTAACCTACTTGAAAAAGGTCAAATCAAGGGAAAGTTATTAGAGAAGTGAACCAAGACACGCTCAAGCCCATCTGAAAGAAGATAGAACCGCCTCTTACGAATCGGGCCTCATCTGGTCCTGGGGCTACTGGAGAGAAGAACTGTTCTGGTTCTGGGTGTCGTCCAGAGGGCTGAAGTTCACACTCTACCCAGCGCGATGGATCCAAAGAGGTTGTTCTGACGTGAGCTGGTCCCAGCTTTCCCGGGAGAGAAGTCTTAGATTGGACTTGCAGGTTCTGTTCAAGGTGAAGCTGGAGCTTGGAGCGTTGGTGTCTCGATTGTATGAAAAAAATTGATTTGTAACTAATTCCAAAAATCAAGAATTCGTTGGCAAGACAAATACTATTCCGAAATTAATAATAAGAAGTCCATGTGCTATGAAGTAAATCTTTGAAGTCTTTTTATAGCTTACTGGCTTTATTGGCGGGCATGTCACAAAAACTTAGACAAAAGAATTAAGGAAAAATATTGGAGCCGAGAATCACAGAAGTGGG
Organism: Scarus forsteni; assembly: GCA_036419115.1. Classification (NCBI taxonomy): domain Eukaryota; kingdom Metazoa; phylum Chordata; class Actinopteri; order Labriformes; family Labridae; genus Scarus; species Scarus forsteni. The sequence continues at coordinate 8,938,422 of JAZDUH010000229.1, read as the reverse complement.
ATGAAGAAGGATAGGAGGAAGAAGAGCGAGGGGACGAGACGACAAGAAGAGAAGGGACAAGAGAGACCACATGTCTCTGGCTTTAAGCTGCTCGCAGGGGGAGGGCTTTTGGATGAGTTAACAACACTTTATCAACTAATACTTGGCCAGAATTAAGTTGTATTTTGATTAAACATCCAATATAAGCACTCCAACTGGATAGGAAATCTCATGGTGATCAATTTGATACCAAATACTATATATCTAAACTATAAGAAAGACTTAAACAATTCAAATCTTATTAAACAGTCAATTAAACAAAATAGAGGTGGTTAACTTAAGATATATCAGTCAACATGTCCTTAGGATGGTTTGCAACCAAAACCCAAGGTGTAGCAATCCTATCATTAAGCATTCTTTAATAAAACAGAGTGATAATCCAATTTTCTCTTAACTATGGCATCTTTAGAGCTAAAAACACACAAGTCACATCATTAGAAAGCATTTGTCATGACAGGATAAAACATCACATTGTTAGAGGTGTCCATTGGTTCATTTAGATTTTAAAAGTTTCAGCTTTAGCAGCTTGATCAATAAAAACATGTGGAACAGATAAAGAAGAGCAGACGAGGGGTCCGAAATGGCCAGGGAGGTCAAAGGTCAACTTAGGTGCCACCTAAGAATTGTTTATGACTTGGGAACGGACTCTCTTCAAACATACTATTTGGTCTCAGCCAATCGCTGTTTAGGAAGGAAAGGTAAACAGTCTCTTGCATCCACACCAATGTCTGTTCATGGTAGTTCGGAGGGGGGCGAAACAGACTTAATGGCAACACATGTCTCCAGGAGATTTACAGTCATGATGCAGAGAGGCACAGAGTCAGAAAGGAATGTTCTTTGTCCTTTTAGAGTTTCCTTACAGTTGATCAGATTGATTCTCGCTACAATCACACATACAAATGAATGTCTCTGAAAATTATGCTCACAGCTAATCAAACAGGTACAGATAATAATAAAAGGCTGTTCAGTGTTTTTAAGACACCCAATAGAGAACAGTCAAGGATTCCTGCTCAAAACTGATAAAAGAAATTGATAAAAGCCTATATATGTTTGATACATTACCAGATTGAGCCATCAACATGATGCATGTTCACCACATGGTCCCTTAGGGACTGAGGTAAAAGTCCCGGGACAACGGAAGAAATCAGAAATTCTGCCAGGGTATGGAAACTTATGAGCCCGACTGTATATACTATACAGAATATAGTTCACTTGTCCATCCGGTCATCAGCCCATAGCAAATGTTTGGAATGAGCAAAACCTTTGAAAAGCCTATCAAACAGGTCATTGGACTATCCTTCCATCAATCACATTAGCAGGGTTAATCAGATCATGTGGTCGGCAGGCACAACTGCGTGAATTGTACTTAACAGAAACCCATTTATAGAACAAAACTCTCAGCAAAACTTGTTTGAAGTGGAGAAAAAATGTCCTTAATATTGAGATAAACTCTCAGTGTTGTTTTTTTTTTAGATTTAACAGAGAAATGCAGTACGGATCTGAAAAAAAAAAACTACAACTCACACTTTTAGCATCTATGCTAATCTCTGTGCTGGCAGTGACCTCCTGCTCTCACTCTCAACTCTTCCTGCTTTAAAGGATGCTGACTGGATCATGCTGCTACAGGTCAAACATAGCCATTGTAGATTGGAGCTTGGCAAGATGATTCTGACTGATTCCAGACATTGAATCAAACAGATCCAGCTGCTTTGCAAGGCTATAAAATTCAGTTTGCTTGAAACATGCTGTATGTTTAAGTCAGAGGGATGTGTCCAGGCCCTGAGTGAGTTTCATGGCATTAAGTGGCATCATATCTTGGTGTTTTCCAAAGTATGACAGATGTTTCCTTACGCAGCTCTCCAGTTACCAGTTCATTTTCCAGGCTGCTACACCTTGGTCTTAAAGAGCCTGCTGCCAGCTAAAATTTACTTTGGTTACAAACTGAGCGCTCTTGCATTTTCTCTGAAGATCTCCTCAGTCCAATTTATTTTCACCACCAAGACTCTAATACTTCCTATGTTCTTAGAATAAAGGAAGTATAAGTTAAAGTTATTACATTTGCTAACTTCTGAGAGGGTCTCTCACTCAATAAGGTCAGATAATAAGGTCAGAGATCTGCACCATCCACACCAGAAACCGTATAAACATACTGCTCCTTGTTAATCTGCAATGTACAGTCCAGTCATTTTAACATATGAGATGCACAATAAGCTGATAGTAAATTCAAATAATCAAGCTGCAAACACACTCTTATAGTAGAGCCCCATTCAGAATTAATTATCACATATCTGTCTTGTTAATTGCAAAGAATACCATCAAATGAGCAAATTGATCACAAACAAAGACATCCAAGGCTCTTAACACCAGTGCTATTTCCACTTGTGATAAAAGGTGATGTGCAATTAACATGGCAGCACATTAAAGAGTTTGCCATTTCCTCCTTCTGACCCTCCTGTAGAGCTGTAATAAGACTTAGCGTCTTTGCTAATGAGACGCTGAGGCACTGCGTTCCTTACATGGCTAATTAGCTCACTTTCTCATTAAGCAATTAGTGGGATATCTGTCGGATAGTCTCTGTGGTTTTCTAGTGTTGTGTTCAGATGTTTTGTCTGACATTTGCAGATATTATTCCTCAGTTAATTGAAGCTTCCAGACAAAGGACTAATAAAAGTCAGCCGTGCAAGTTGTTGAATGTTAAATGTGCTTTCAGCTGGAGAGTAAATGTAAGTTCTTCAGTCTGGTGTTTTTCAGTGTGACCTTGTGAATTTTAATAACATCTGTTGTGTGGTAAGCATTGAAACATGCTATAATTCAATTGACGCCTTGTTATTTCAGAATTAATCATAAAGAATCTCAGAATGGGATACTATTATGATGCTTAAACCAATGAGCTCTGCCTAAGGTTCATCACCTTGCATCTGAGGGCCATAGTGTTGTAATAAGGGATGTGTTCACGTGAATGGGCTTGGTGTCTACCTTTTTTATAATTACAGAGGCATGTGCAGCAGTCACTTGTGGGATACACACCCATTTTTTTTAATTAAAATCTAACCTTTTTTTTTTTATTTGACAAAAGAAAATCACTCTTTCTTGCAACAAGAGGTGCTATGAATGCATGTCCTTGACTATGATAATGAATAAAACAGGCATAGTCATCCTCTGTTGTTTCTTTTGAATGATCCTTCCCATCCAAAATAACAATGAACATCCATAGATAGACTTAAAACTTATCCCACTGTGTATGTGAAACAGCCCATCTGGTGTGTCAAGTTGGATAAAGTAAGTAAGTAAGTTGGGGGGGGGGGGGGTATTTTTTCTTTTTTAAGCCTTAAGTTGAGTGTGGAGGGATAGTACAGAATATAGAGCAGAAAGCTGGGGAGAGAGTTTGGGATCAAATGGAAAAGGGAGCCACAGACCACATTTAAATCATGCGAGCCACTCCCAAAGCCACAGGCACCTATTAATGGTTGTGAGAATCAGCTGGAAGGCCACTGGCCATCCCTTCATATTGATATTATGAAATGACATCGAAGGAGAACCCATTAATCCATCCTTGGGCCAAGTCATTTCTGTGGCTAGGCCTGCTCAACTAAAACATGTGCAATACTCATTACTGCATGGAGTTACAAATGCAGCAGGAGTGTCTTGCAAATGACAAAAATTCAAATAAATAAATCATTTTTAACTATATATGTAATGCACATGGTATATGTTTAATCAAATATTTACTTCATTGGTCTGCCTACCAACCTTAGAGAGAGTAGGGCAGGTCCACAAGATGTGTCAGGTGCAGGTGGGAAAAAAGATTTGATCACTGTAAACACTTGCAAATATAGCTCCTAATAACAGGGAATTTTAATAGAATAGAAATTCACACATGCTGAATTTACATGCCAGTGGTTTGGCCTTGCTCTGTTGCTGGCCAATGACACTGTCTCTTGAGATAGATGACCGAAGAAGAACGTCCACCACAGATCTCTGCAAAATATTTGTTCAATTCTTGAGAACTGTTGTAAAAGACTAAAGGTGTCCTTTAGTACTTGACAAATCACTCAGACCTCTAATATGTTTTTAAACAATCTGGTCCCCCTTCTCAGAATGTCTCATTTTGATGTTTATGTAAATATACTGCCTTATGCATATGTTGGCACAGGTAGGCCAAAAACAAAAAATTGACTGTTGTTGTTTTTTCTATTTTATTCTTCCAATCGTTGAACTACTAAATTTACTGGTCATAAACTTTTTGCTTGAGTACTCCTGTCATTCATTCCTTTAGAGTTCCACTAAACAAACAAACATAAGCTCCTAAACAGATCTTTTTATTAATCCTATTTACCTCTCTTTTTCTCTCTGTCTTTGTATGTTCACCACCTACAGCAGAGCCGTTGGATGGAGAAGAGTACCTTGACATTATAGGCATCATGAGAAACCAAGCAGGTCGATATGAATGCAAGGCCAGCAATGACGTCGCCACCCCTGATGTCAAGTATGTCAACGTGGTTGTCAACTGTAAGTAGCTAATCAATATTCTCACCGGGTTTCATGCAAGACATATCACGAGGCCATACTCTCTGAAGATTAAAGCATGTAAAAGTCAAGATTTCAGCAGAGGGGATATGTAGAATGTAGCGTATCTGGTTGTGAGGGCTGCATCTTAAAAGTTTTGGAGCGCACTCAAATCAAGAGGATCCAGGAGGAAGATTTTTCAACTTTGATTGCAGCCATCATTTCCACTGCTGTTCTCCTGCGCCTCATAATCATTTAAGAGGTACTTCAAAACAAGATTGTCTAATTGCATCTTGTCTGGGGTCCATGCTAGATCAGATCAGTGAGATACATACATTGGCTTCTGGGATTGATGAATGGCTCATGAGAAATCACAAACCAACTCCCTTCCCTGAGGAGTTGTGGAGTCTTCTTTGATCACAACAAATCACATATGGCTGTTTGCCCAAGCTGCACTTCAGCCAAGTCTGAGAGCCTGAATTAAATGATAAAGATTTCTATATTAAACCACTTCTCAGACTTTAATCCCAAATGGAAAACAGGCATTAATCCACAATGGCGGTTTTCTGGCCAATGTGCTTGGAAGGAATTACTGCATGCATGATTCATGAACATGAAGTCGATGAGTTTTAAGTTTTATTGTTGGTTATTTCTTTAACACTGGAAGTGCCAGAGGGCTATTTGGGGCCATTTGAACCACAAACCATTTAATCTCCAATAAGGATAAAGAATGAGGAATAATGAATTTATTGTGCTTAGAAGTCTTGACTGCCAACCTAGCTGTCCAGTACACTATTCTTTAAGTCACTGTTTCTTATTTAGAAAAGTGTTGAACTTGCAGAAATTTGTTTTGGCCTCTGCTCTCCCTTGGCTGTATGTAACAGTAATCATTGTTTCTACAATCCCTTCCTGAGCATAAGGAAATGTGTCCTGTCTACCTGTTCAGCTCTACCTATCAGAAATGTATATTCAGCCTGTGTGTTTTATAGTGGGATAAATTTCCAAATGATGTCATAATGGCATATGCCACACGGTGTTTGTTTAGATCTCAGGTTGCTCCAGTAAAAATCATTCAGGCACATATTTTCCATGGTAAACATTAGAGAACATTGCTGGAAATCAGAAGCTACACTGACTTTTTTCAAGAGGCATGCAGCTCATGAGGATTTACACTGAAACAGCCTGTTTTTAAAACATTAAAGCTTATTAAAGCTCCTTACTTATTTTAAAAAGAAAAAAATATATATGTTTCCTTTACCATGTGAGCTCTGTCCACAATAACATTTAAAGTGGCCATCACCAAATGGTGGACTCCATTCCAACCCTGAAGCAGGGGTGTCTGGTGAGCTAAGTCTATAAATCTTAACAGGACTAAGACTCTTTTTTTTAATCAAACAAGAGAAACCACTAGAATGAGACAGAAAATTGCACAGCTGTTAAAGATGTATATTAGCTAAGATTATTTGGAAATATATATCTTTACACACATATGTTATATTTCATATATATATATCATGTATCATTATTTAAGTCATGGACCAAATAGTGTATCTTTATTTGATTATAGACTAATCCTATCCATGTATCTTTTTTAGTTTGTGATCCATGTTTATTTTAGTTACTCACATACAGATGAATCTATGCTGAGCTGAAGCTGAGTGCAGATGAACCCCACACAGAATGTCTGGTTACTAGCCATATTTAGGAACCACTGAAGAAGCTGTCTAGGACCTGACCATATTTGGAGTGATGATTGTACGTGTATACATAACTCTGCTGTCTTAGATTACCTCAGCCATATTTATTACACACATGCCTATATAACTGAAGAGATAATCTGTCCACCTTTGACTGAACCGGCCGTAATAAACTACTCTGATAAATCCCCAGTCTTGTCTCAGGCATCTTTCATCAATTGAACATTTTGATAACATTGACTGAAATACAAGTTTCTGATAAAGACATCATCTCGGGTCAAAATACACTTTTAGAAAAAGTCGGGGCAGCCAGACCTAAAATTCAGCAAAATGCTATGTAATTTTGTGTTGAAAACAGCCATTTGACATAGTAGCCCATCTAGTGCTAAAGTCCTCTTTTTCATTCGTTCCCTGTAGTTTCAGGACCTTTAATGAAAATTCGAAAGTGAGCACAAGAATGAAGGAAACAGAGGCTTTCATTTCATCAAACTCTTCCATGATTGTCTTTTTGTTTGTTTGTTTGGTGACTTGCTAGTATCAGTATATTCCACGCAGAGCATTTGTCATCATATGAAAGGGCTTCCCTCTTATCCTGAGCTTAATATGGAAGACTATGCAGACGTGCCTGACACAAGAAAATGGATTTACGTCTTAGGTAAAAGACAGAAGAGTTTCAGAGCAAAACAGAATGACTGCAGCAGAAGAGCCACATAAAATGACTTTGTTTTGAGTTGTATTGCTTTAAAATGAAGTGTACTATTTCATTGTGTCTCTCTGCAGACCCTCCAACAATAAAGAAAACTCTAAACTCAGAGACTCAAGTGGGCCGCTTGGGGACCCTGCAGTGCGATGCCACAGCTGTGCCCACACCAGAATTTGAATGGTACAGGGACGAAAAACGGTAAGATTGGGCAAACATTTGCCCAGTAATTTTTCACACCAGCGTGAAATAAACATCCCACAATACATATTTACTGCTTATTCAGTTAAAAGCTCAACATCTTTGACATTTGACCACATATTTGATCAGGTCTAGTAACCGTCATGGACTGCGCTCACAGGATTTCATTAAAATGTTTGTTCCTAGAGTCAGAACAGAACTGGGTAAGACAGCCTTTAAATATGCCGCCCCCTCCACCTGGAATAGTCTCTCGATGGATTAGAGACTAACAGAACTGGTCACTGTGGTGAATTTAAGACTTTGATAAGGGGCTGGGAAAGAGCCAACCTTGGACAACGTGACTGCTTCAATTCTTGACTGCTTCTCATTTTGTTTAGAATTGGTGTTTCCAGAACGGCTTGGTTTCAATGTGCTGATGTCTGAATGTATTTGTTGTTTTTATTGTGTAACTGTCTGCTGCTGCCATGCCAGGTCCCCCTTGAAAAAGAGATTTTAAATCTCAATGAGGCTTTTATCTGGTTAAATAAAGGATATAATAATAATCTTCAGAGGCAGATTTTTTCAGACTAAAACGAATGCTCTCCACATTTCCCTACACCACTTAAAACCTGTTTCATTTTTTTCTCAGTCTGTACATTTCTGAATAAGAGAGCAACAAAGAACTGTCAATGAGCGATAAAAATAAGATATTGCATTCTATTGTACTTCACTGTGTTGGTTTGGTTGCTTGAGATGTGAAGTGTATTGCATTCAAAAGACAAAATGGAAATTTGCTCAGTTTTTCTTTATCTATCTCAAAATGTTTAACATTTTTGTTATGTTTTCTGCTATCCTTGCTTTCATCTCAATTGAAGAAAAATGTTGCAAATCGTCAAGTAGACCATAATGTTTTGTGTCTAAATAGTTCTTATACTTTGTTTTATCCTGAATGGCAAACTTTTAACAACATTGTCCCTATTTCTAAAAGACAAACATCATGAGCTCGCCCACTTGATTTTGTGTAACTATAGAGCAGTTTTATTCATGTTAACATACTTTATAAGTTTCGAGGTCACAGGAAAGTGTGGGGTTTATTAACTTGTCCTTGAAAGCCAATTGTTTTTTCTCCGATAGACTTTTAAAAAGACTTTGTATTAATGCCCATGACACAGCACCATTGCACCACTGCATGAGCAGGCTGTTCCCTTTCCTTCCATGGCAGCTTTTGTACGATGGAGTTAACTTTGAAAGTAAAAGAATATTGTCACTGTTGGACACATATCTCTATTCTTCAAATTATTTCTTTTCGGAAAACAAAAAAACACCCACTCAAATATTGTATTGTCCTAATTAGAAATTACTTCTTATACATTTAATTTGTTAAAAAAAAAAAAAACCCATCCACCAACATAGAAGATGACCAATAACTCTGTTTTGTTAAAAATATAAATATCATAACATTGTTTTGCTCAAAGTATTTGATAGTGTTCACCACAAGCAGTTAAGATCCTCAGATGATGTTATCTAAACGCTTGGAGCTGGAACATCAGGTTTATAATCAATACAAGGCCATGATGCTTCACCAAATGATATCAAATCAGTGAGTGTACATGCATTCAGGTGATGATGAATATGAAGTTCAAGTTTTTTGCTTTTTTTTTTTTTTTCAAAAAATCAAACAATAGTTTAAATGTACCAAAACGTCAGATTTTCATGCTTGTAGGTGACATTAAACACCGAGAAGTCCAAATACAACTACTGATTTGTTCTCAGATTTAACACAAAATGATCAAAAAAATTAAGCTGCTAGGATTTCCATATATTGATGTAATTTTTCATTAAATGAAAGAACCTAATCGTCTCCAACCCAACCGTGTGTCACATTGAAAGTAAACGGTAGGAAATAAAGGATGACTTGACCTGGGGGACTTGGTCATGCTACAGGGCACACTTTGGGCACACGACCAGGTCGCATTGTTTGGTCACCAAAGTGTGTGGGTGTGTCTTTTTTGCAGTGAATGTATGACGGAAAAACGGGAAGTGTCTGGAGGATGTATACATTAGAGAAAGAAAGATGGGGTAAGAAGCAAGTCAGCCTGAGGGCCAGTGATGAAGTGGCAGATCTCTGCGATACTGTCCTTCCTCGTCCCGTATATCAGCCCAAGGGAGACATAGCTTGGGGGTCGAGGATGATGGGACTGCAGAGAACTCCCTGCTCAAGGTGCAGCTGACAGACAATGCTGAGGCAGCATCTTCAGCAGGACCAGCAGCAGAGACAGCAGGGCCATCAGCTGCAGTCTATGACAGTTACTAGATTTATGAAAGGGATGCAGTTGGAATAATGTCAGCTAAACCTCCACATTTTTGGTCAGGTTCAACTTGAAACTTGAGCAGGTGTGACATCATTGTGTGACTTGACACAATGGTGATCAAATGAGCAATTTATTTATTTTATTTTATTTTCATTTTTTATTTATTTTTATTATCAAATGAGCTATTTATGGATGCAAGTGATGTGAGCAACGCAAAATCGGTCATCAAGTTGCATTCGCTGTGAATTCACCTTTAGAGAAAAAATTGATTTATCGATCTTGCTTTGGTAAACAGAAAATAATTGTCCCTACGATGCCTTATCCTTTAACTCAGGCTTTAAATACTGCATTTCAAACAAAGCTTTTTGGGCACAAAAGTTCACTCATCTTTACACTTACCTCAGACAAGAATCTACCTGTTTCATGATAAACATCATCAAACATGGTTAGTCCTACTGAAAAAGACTTAAAACACAGCATTTTACAGCTAAATTGAAGCATTTCGCTGTTTCTTAGACACAAAACCAGTTGCTTATTGTTGTTCTCTGCCACTCAGTGCGTGGAACTGCACAAATTGTTACATGAATGCATTCTCTCTGTCTCTCTCCCTCTCTCTCTCTCTCTCTCTCTCTCTCTCTCTCTCACCATATGTACATATATATATATATATATATATATATATATATATATATATATACACATATATATATATACATATAAAGTTCTGTCAATTTTGCTATGTTGATATTCAATAGTCAAGTCGGTAGTTCATTACACTTTAGCAAAGATTAATTTAAAAATGTTCTTAACTTAAACATGTGACTTGAAGATCACGAAAGGAAAACGGGGGCTTTCAATGCTCCCCAGTGTCTAGCAGGTCATAGAGGTCACCAGACAGCATGGTGGCTTATTACACTTTAGTGAGCTGAGACTGTCTCTTTTGTTTGTACCAAAACAGGGATTGACTGCTGTATTCATTTATAATCAACAAGCCAAGCTGAATAAGAAACACCCACTTGTATCAGAACAACTCTTCAAAATGATCGAGGTGTGAATACGACCTCAAACAAGTTTTTTAAGGTGGAATTGTTGACTGAAATTCATAAGAGCTTATTTTGAGCTAGAGTTGGTTAAGTATTCACAACTATGTCAATTAAAATTAACTTAATGAATGTATTCTGTTAAGAGGTAGCCTAATAAATTATTAAATTAGAACCCCAACCTGACCTGATGTCAGAAATACTTCACAGGAAAGCTGCATATATCCAGGCTGAGACATTTGCATGGCTTATGCACTGTACTTTCTCCATCTCACTTGAACTACTCTTAACAGTCACTTAAAGATCAAAATTACAAGTACAACCGACACATCATTCAAGATTCTCACTTGATATGTTGTTGTCAGCTGAAGGATAATCAATGGGTGATGAGCGAGCGAAAATACAACTTAACAACAAAACCATTACCTTCAACCATTAGCCACCTAATCACAAACAAGTACATCATTTTATCCTGCAAAGCTGACGCTCTGTAAAAGCCTTTCTGTTCTTTTAATGATCTGCTGTGATGTTTCCTGGAATTAACCCTGCCCTCTATGTGTCTAATTACTGGAAATAACACAGTAAATGTGTACTTAGTGTGCATAACAACAGTCAGTGTTACTGTTGTCTAAAAATGGAGCCTGCTTATTTGTGGTTTATTTTGATGGATTCTGTGCTGAGGAAACAATCTAAAGACTTGTAATAAATTATAGCTCAAAAGCTCTGCTCTTGATACATTTTATGAGGGTTTGCTGAATTTCTTTAAACGTAACAAATTGACATGACCTGAAGGATAAAACGTATAGCGAGTTCATTATGCCAAGGCTTTCTTTGAACAAGCTGACTGAACAGAGCCCGCAGTTACAGTGAGAGAAATCAGGTATGAAGATGATAATTATTAACTTTTATGATAACTCAGATTTTCTGCTTCTGCTGTGAACACACTCATTTCACACGTCTGCACAAAAAGGTACAGTCAACAGCTGTTAGCTACTGTCAGGCTGAAAAATTGAGGGAAGAAGATGAAAACTCAGTCATCATGGTAAAATAGGTAACAATAGATGCTACTCAGAAGAATATTGATGCTGCAGAAAATAAGTGTAAAAACTTTTTTATTAATTTGTACAAAATTGCTACAAACTGTTGTGTCAACCCTTTTTATCTCTAATGACATTAGCCAGAGCTGAAAGCACTGAAATTCAAGGCTGTTCATCTTCTCATCTATCAGCAAGTCCATTCAAACTGTTGTGTAGACCCATGTCTAAAGCACACTACGGGATTTGGGGGTCCACCCTCACATTTTTAACTTAGTTAGATGTGAATTTTATGCTTATTTTCTCACATTTAAAACTTTTTTGACCTGACCATTGAAAAAACACATTTTTAGATCATTAAGAAGAGCATTATTAGCATTATTATAATCATTATCATTTCTATGAAAGGGGACGTATACAAAAACACTTTTCTGAGGCTTTTGAACACATTGTGGGGTATTTGGCCTTCCTCTCAGCACACAAAATGTATACTAGACAACAAAACCTGTACATAAAAGGCTGCATGAATGTAAACTCATGGTATTTGGTGAGCTGTTGAGTCTGTGGATATACTGTTACGTATCAGTATATTTTTTTATTTGCATACATAACCTGGGGTCTCATTTATAAAAGAGTGCGTGGAATCCTTACTAAAAGTGTGCATGCGCCAAAAACCCGGAAATGGCGTGCGCACAAAAAAAATCAGATTTATAAAATCGTTCGCAAGCACACCTGCACGCAATTTTCCATTTATAAATCTGAATCCACCTGGAGAAGTGCGCACGTAGAAAAGCTGCAAATCCCGCCCCTCGCACACCCATAGTTAACCATAAATGGTCAATGCAAAGCACCTCATGAATATTTGGGTATATAAATAAGCCGTGTGACAGTGGCGACCAAAAGGAAAACCAAAAAAATGAATTTCTCGGAGATGGAGATTGAGCCCTCATTGATGAGGTGGATGGACGGAAAGGTATTTTATTCGGGTCTCACAGCACAGGAATCTCCAAAAGAAAGGGCAGCGAGTGGCTGTCCGTCACTGCTGCTGTTAATGCAGCAAGTGCAACAGAGAGGACAGTGTCGGAGATCAAAAAGAAGTGGTCGGATCTAAGTGGATCACAAACTTCACAAAAATCAGAGAATGACACCACGTCACTGCTTCATGCATCCATTGTGCCAAAACACCCACCTTCTTCATTACACACAAGTATATCTGCAATGTTTACATGTTAACGGGACCCACACTGACTTCTTTACATACTGTCTGAGGGCACGCGTCAGTCAGCCGTCTCCCCTCAGTATTATTATTATTAATTAAAGTTTTGATCGACGAACAAAAAAATGTTAATTGTTGGCCACTTTTTTTTCCCTGGGAAACTCCGTCTGTTCTATTTATGAGGATCCAAATGATCATGTCAGAGATGCCCTGATTTAATCCCCACACTTAGATTATTTACAGAATAAATATGTGCAGCTGATGAAGATGTGCTGATGGAGGAGGAGAATTGTGTGAAGCCACCACCGTGTCTCTGTGCGCTCTGTGCGTCTTGACGCAGGCATCTTTATTACAACTAAAAACCGCACTTGTTAATAAATGTGCGAAATTTACAGATATTAATGAAAACTGGTGGCTCTGAGGTTTCTGTGTTAGTCTAATTTTTAACTCTACATCAACGAGAACATTAGTGTGCGGTCCTGTGAGGTCCGTCCGGATAATGAAGGCGAGACAGCGCTGAAGAAATATTTGTGTGGCGGACTTTTTTTTTTAAAAATATTTTCATAATGAAATTGACTTATAGGAAACGGCCAATTTCCCGCGTTATTAATAGCCCAAATAAAACAGTTAGTTTGAATGGTTATGATGACGCGGATCTGTCAGAAAAGTTTGATATTTAGTGAAATAAAATGTTGGAGAGACATCATCATGTATCTGGAGGCTTCAGTTCACCCCTTCACCGTCTGTGTCGCCAGTTTCCCATGCCTCCAAAATGTACGTACGCCTGGTTCAGAGTTTGCTTACCAGTGTGCACATTTTGCCATCAGGTTTGTTTTTATAGATCACAGACTTTGTGTGGGAAAAGGCGTACGCCAGTTTCAGGCCCTGTTTTGTGCGTACGCAAGCTTTATAAATCAGATCCCTGATTTGTCTACCTGAGTATCCCCCTCCTCCTCCCATCTGCTAAGTGTAGCCATGTTGTTTACATTCTTAGCAAGAGATCGGTGTTCAGCATGCCTAAGCTCAAAAGCTGTCACTGCTCGGTTGTTGGCTGTAAACAGCAACATATGTATATCTTAACATGTGGCTACCAGCCGCCAAGGACCTAAGGGCCCAGTGAATTAATTTTATTTTTCAAGTGAATGAGCCAGCTACAGTTGGCTAAAACCTGTATGTGCTTGCCAGTCACTTCACAGCCAACTGTTTCTTCAACTTCAGTTAGCTCAACACAGGATTAGCAACTAGACTTTTCCTGAATCCAGGCTCAGTACCAACAATCTGTCGTCAACCCTGATGATGGAAATCTGGGTATTTTAATGCTGTGTAATATTTATTTTGCTCATTACTACGAGCTAATGCTAACAGCAGGGTGAAATGAGCTAGAGGTAAATGTACAACATATTTGTCAGTGTTCTCATTACTTGTTGAAAGTCTGAATGATAAACTGCTATTTATGAGCATTCTTTTGTTAGTCAAGAGAAGTTTAACAGTCGGCTGACTATAATCAGTTCCACTGCCATAACTAGGCCGAGGTTAGCATGTTGTGCATTAGCCTGTGATGTTTTGGGGGGAAAGAGTGTTGCTGTTATAACTGTGTGTGAAGTAAGAGGTATGAAATAACATATTTAGGACTGTAAGTGCCTGGTTCACTCGAGTTACGCTGCAGGTTTTTCATGGATTGCTGTACGTATGTATGCTGCTCTGCTCTGGCTCATTAGAATATTACGGTAACCCCCCTCAAAACCAGTCGTTCTGAACAGAGGGGTTATGTGAGCATGGACAGGATGCAACTGTGCTTTATTCATAGCCTTGTTGGACCAAAGCATATGATTAACATTTTATGAAGACATCAAAGATATATGTTAAACTACAGAAAGGAGCAAAATATGGGACCTTTAACAATAGTTATCATGAAACGTTATTATTGTTGTTTAGTGTGTGTATTTTAAATGATACATCCATTTCATTTTGGTATTGTGATATATCCCATTTTTTAACTTTATATTTTTCCTTTTTGACTTCAAAACCAGCGGCATGTTGTAACAAGTACTTTTTATTTTCTTAAAGAAAAATAGTATGATTGGAGTGGCCAGACTTAGAACCAAATCTACAGAGAAATAATTGCATCAGCAGTGAGCTCCTTTGCTTTTGCCCTGACATTGGTGCTCATTTCATTTTTTTAGTATGTTACCTTTAGAGCTATTTGCTCAAATTACATACTGCACCTGAGCGCTCTCTGCTCCCATTTTGCCATGTTACATTTGGCAAGTTAGTGGCCCAGCACAGAAATCACAGTGAATATGATAAGCAGGTCAGATTTAAAGAGTTTGAAGGGAGAGGAATAGAAGAGGACCACTGTACAGAGACTTGCATCCAAACTCCAGAATACACAATGATATGAAAAGGGACAGGTGATGTGACTTTTTTTCTAATTTGTTGAGGCAATGAAACACATTTCTAAGGTCGACTTGATCACACTCACTTATCAAAAGAAAGAGAGAGAGAGAGAGAGCAATAATAACTACCAGTTATTAATAGGAAAGACTGAAGTGAACAAATTACATTTACCTTATTATAGAGATTAAATAAAATCCAAAAGGAGATTTCAAGAAATTGGAGTGGTTGTAATGTGGCTGTACTGACATTTTCCTCATGTGAGTCAAGTGTGGTTTAAAACTGACTGTGGAATGCAAAACTAAAAGAATTGCAGCAATCATACAAATGTTTTTGTTCCAATATTTATGGATGAATCATGGCCCAATCACCATCCTTAATGGGAGGAGGAGGTGGGTGCAGAGATCAGCATAGCAGTTTTATAAGATATGAACCCCATTTTTTAAAATAAAGAACAAATAAAAACACTGGAAGCATTTTACAGTAGAAATGCTACATTTGCTACACTTCAGACATGTTTTGATGGTAGTTTGTCATACATGGAGGCCTCCTATGTTGTCTGATTGACCTGTACAAAATATGATTGATGGGGCAATCATCCAATCCCCTGCCGTGTTTACTTTTGAATAGTTCTGCCTATTCCCTAACACTTGCTTTGTGCTTTTGCACAGATGGACTGGTGCAAAATATTGAACAGTCCATCTGTTGGGTCAGGTTAATAGGTTAGAGGGGTTATTCTGTATAGTATTTAATTGATTAAATTAATTTGAATATTGTGGATTATTCCCTCAAATAAAGTGTTTGTGAGAAACACAAACACTAAATGAGTTTTAAATTGTGTCTTTATCCTACAGGTCTGTGCATGAAGCACATTGTGGCTGTTTATATAAATCAACATCAGTCTATTAACAGACACAACACTCTACAGTTTAAAGTTTCCCACATTTGCAAACACTTTGTAGATTAAGTGATATATTTCTGTAATTTGCACCAGTTTACCCAAAGACCTCAAATCTGAGTGGACTTGACCTCTGGTTTTTGATAATAAGTAACACACAGATGGTAACCCCTTTCCCTAGGACTCTGCTGTCAACTAGCAAGAAATAAACTATTATTATGAAAGCTAAACAAAATCCATAAGCCTAGGGAAGAAAATGCAATTAATTTGTCAAGGTTGTGTTCCGGCTGCACTTTCCTAAATCTGAGCATTTTTACCTAAGAGCATTGAACTTGGAGAAACAAAAATAAGATTTTGCCAAAGGGTTTGCACTTTAGACTGAGCACTGAACCACTGGATTACATTGCTTCATGTCAGAAGGGAGCCCTGACGGCACAAATTAACAGCAGATAAAATCACATTCCGTAAGGAAATTTACTTCGATTAACTTGCATTTTCTTGTGTGAGGCCTGGCCAGTCTCATAATGCACAATGTTTTATGTTATTGTTGGGTAAGGAGTTAATAAAATGGTAAATGGACTTGACCGTTGTGGTGTTTGTACACAGAAATGGTGTATTTAAGAGTGAGAACTATTGGCATGAACACTTGCAAGAGCTTGAGTTCATGTGCATCATCGATATCTCAACCCGCTTGGCACCTTCTCATGTGGGTTTATGAGTCTGTCAATAAAGGTGCAGTTGTCTCACAGCCCCATCAGCATTGGAGAGGTATTTTTTTATCCATAATCTTTGATGACCCAGTGAGTAAGCCATCAAAAAATGGACAAAGTTACAGTGGACAGACATCCTCTTGTAGTTTGTGGTGAGTGAGCTCCAATAATGGTCAGAGAAACTACAAGGTACACTTATTGAAGCATTCTCTTGTACTTTTTGGCCTATTTAAATACAGAGAGCTATCTGATTTTTTCATGAAATAAGTACCAAAATATACTGAGCGTGACATTTTAAAAAGTATGTTGTATCTGCTGACTCTCTACTATTGATACAGCCATAAATGTTTGTACTTTGCTCAAAGAAGTCGTTAAAGATGAGTTAAAGAAATGTATATTTCACACCCCTACACCGACATCTTCTAGCACATAATTTGTTCCCTTTTTATCTTTCTTTTTAAAAGGAATATTATCAATCTCAATCAATGTCCATGTAATTACACCAGGTTATTTCCTCTAGTATGCTTGAGGATCTGCTGTCATATAACTGTGACATTGATTAAAAATGGTCTATGTAGAGTCTATGTTATGTTTCTGACCACTCAACGGGCTCTTGCGCTGCAGGTTACACCTACCCATTTATACACATTCATTAGCACATACAGTATTTTCAGAGTAAGTTATCTGTCAATTGAGCTAACATATCCACAGCCTTTTATGCCCATTTACACACCAATTACATTGCAAAGAGCAACTTGGGGTTAAGTGTGTCGCTCAAGGACACATCAATTGTGAGTTTTACTTTCAGTAAGCTAATAGTTGTTCATGCTTTGATCAGATTCTGCCCGTTAGGTCATCATTTCTTTACAGTTCATTAAAGATTAAAGTTTCTATATTTGATTATTTGACATTAGTGTTAACTGTAGCCAAAGACTGAAATGAAAACCATTGGCATTAGAGCTGGCCTACTCTAACACAACACTTTTTATTGAGGGCAAATGTGTCTTTCAGAGCTTAGACATTGGTAAGAGTTCGCTAAAAATGTACAAAACATCAGAGGGGTTTTACTTTTTTCTGTTGAAACATTTTGTCAGTGGAGGGTCCAACAAGGAGACCCCCTAGCTACATTGACTGGGTTTACAGTAATTTGGAAAGATTCATTGAATAATTGAATAAAGTGAGCAATAGATCTTACCCTGCTGTGCATGAACAATGGTTATTGTTGATGTTGTCTGAAAAGGTGATGACGACAAGATTAGGTTTCTCCCTCTCGCACCGAGTTGTGTGAATAGTATAGTTTGATATGTCTTGGACACTGACAGCTCCCGTTTTTCTTTTTCAGTACAGTGAGCCATCTGTGTGTCCAAGTGTGTAAGGGGGCTTACGGTAGGTTGATTAATGTTGGAAAAAAAAGGCCAAACTATAACCCACCAACATCCTAATTAAAGTGAATTAAAATGTTTTTTCTTTCTTTCTTTCTTTCTGTCTTTTACCTGTGCAAGCACTCTGTGAAAACTAAATGAGCATTAACTTCTAAGCTGTCTTTTTAAACAGAGCCAGACTCCACACAGAAGGCTTTCTCTTGAGGAGTTCCCACTTTGTCTGCCAAATGCAGCAGCAGTTTCCTCACTCTTTTCCTCATGGCAGTCTTGATCCTCATCGTTTTACCCAAAGTTTTCATGAATCTCTTTGATCCCTTAGTCAGAGCTGGCCTCACAATGGTCGCATTGTCACATCCTAATGTTCATTTGATGACATCATCTGTGTAGTTTGATCATAACTAATCACCCTCTAAGCTGTTATTTCATTATAAATTGAGCAAGGAGTCAGTGATACCCTGTAGTAAAGAGAATAAAACAGAACAGATTGGGTGTTCTGTGCTGTGCCATTTATAAACTGTTCTTATTTAAAATCCCACTAACCCTTCTCTCGTTCCCTAAGTTATTCCACTGAAATGGAAATCAAGGCTCCCTTGCCGCACTGTCCCCTGTGAAATTGCAAAAATGTGTGACGAGACACATCTGTTCATTCACACGCTATCAATTTAAGTGGTATACATGAGTCTGGAAAAACACTTTGAGAGGATCAAGTGTAATGACATTCAGAGGCAATAACAACCTGGTTGCACCAATGCAACACTTGTCTTTTAATAACTAGAGATTTTAGTTCTGTGTCGCAAACTCTACTTCTGAGTAAGTCTTGGAGCAAAAGTACTTTAATGGAATTGGGTAAAGATAAGAAAAATGCATGTGCAGGGCATCATTATCTGCAAATTCACTCCAATCTTGAGTGGCAAAAACTCCCTTTAGATTGGGAGAAAATATCAGAATAATGCCACAGTTTCGATTACAGATATGGTCTCTTAAGTAATAGGCCTATCACTGCAGTTCTTGAGGAGAAAGATTTATGGCTGTTGAAATATTTTTGCATTTATCGGTTGTTTCCAACCTTCATCTATCTGGGTTGTTTTGTCCCCTGGAGGTTGTTGGCTATATGCCTGTTAGGAGTTTGCTTCTCTCTCGGAGCCAGAGCAGAGTGTTATTGTCCTTTCCCCTTGGATGATAATGTTAATGCACCATAATAATATCATTTATCATCACTTGGCTGGTTAATTCAAAGTCCCCTCTGGAAATATCAAAGCTAATGCACTGTGGCCTGCTGTGTCTTATTTAGCTGATTGTTGAGGTGTTTCATTCCTCTGTTACTTTATATTTTAAGCAGGATAACCTTATTAACACCTGGGACAAAGATATAAAAAGTAGTTGAGATGATTATTAGTTTGAATAGCTCCTGGGAAAGTGAAGGAAAAACTGTTTGATGAGGAATTCATCTGACATCTCTAAGCATAATTGAGCCTGTGGTGGTTCTTAGAACTAATCAGCATAAATTGCCTATCATTCTCTAATTGATGATATGCACTCCCAGCCACGTTATAAGGTGCACCACTTCAACTGCTCAGTTTAAAGCAACTCCAGTATTTAAGATGTTTGCTCGGACTGTACTCCGCCTCTCACCCAGTGACGGCTGGGATAAGCTGCAGCCCACCACAACACTGAAATAAATAAGCATTATAGATAATGCATGGATGGATGTTAGTGCCACCGTGGCACAGCAGGTTAGAGACCATGCCTCACAGCAACAAGACAGCTGGTTGAACTCCCTGTGTTGTCCACAGTCTTTCTGTATGGAGTTTGCATTTTATCCATGGCCCCCATCAGACCAAAAACGTACTCATAAGGTTAATAAGTGACTCTTAGCTGCCAATTGGTATGAGTGGTCACACAAACGGTGTACCCCACCTCTTGCCCAATGACAGCTGGGTGGTTGCTACTCTCAAATGCAATTCAGAAACTGCTGATCTACTGGATTTTCTGTTTTTGTGCAGAATAATCTCTAGGGTTTACAGAGTATGGTCAGAAAAAGGAAAAATATCCAGTGA
The DNA here is from genome assembly GCA_036419115.1 of Scarus forsteni. Lineage (NCBI taxonomy): Eukaryota > Metazoa > Chordata > Actinopteri > Labriformes > Labridae > Scarus > Scarus forsteni. The sequence continues at coordinate 8,918,257 of JAZDUH010000229.1, read as the reverse complement.
GTGACAAAATCTCTTGTAGATGAGAAGAATGGGCTCAGTGGCTGGAGATGATATGTAGTAGAACTTGTCACAGACTGTATCATGATTAAAATAAAAAAGTAGCAGTATGCATGATTTGAGGCTTATGTTTGAAAATGCTTCCTTTTTGTCCAGACACACAATGTTGCACAATTTAATCATGTAGTGCTTCAAAAGCTCTCCCTCTGTGAAAGGCCAGGCTGATTTGGTGATCTCTACTGCCTTTGCTATAAAACTGGCTTTAAAGGCAGCTTCGCTTTGTAATTTTGCTTTAGTGAACATAGCCTGCTATGACACTGGACTCTATTTAAACTAGTTCACCTTCTGTGGGTTCTACTGTATGTTAAGGTTTTTGTACTTGTTCTGATAAAGTTGTCTATGTTAGATTATTTTATTATGGCCATATTAGCTCCACAAAGAAGGCATGCAGATTTACCTCTGATGTCAACAAACAGGTACTCTGCCTCTCACCCGTTGATCTATTTTCATGGTCCACTTTTTGTTTTGCCATTTTCTTTTGGCTGTTAACTTGAGTGTTAACCTAAGAGCGTGGACAGATGAAGTCATTCACTAACTTTTAATCAGTGCGTCAGCAGCAGGAGGACAGGAGGACAGGTTGGTTCACAGGACCTGACCTGTGCAGCAGCTGTTGCAGTGCATTGTTGGACTTTTTCATCTTTGTTTTTCAATTACTTTTCAGAAACCTCCTCTTTTTAATGATTTGTCCTCAGTGGTGCATTGTGCTGTTATTTTGTTACTTGATGTCACCAGAAACTGTGTTTTTGTGCTTTTCAGACAATTACTGTCACTCAGATTTAACTGAAGAACTCAACACAGTCATCTGCTTTCCTTTTTGGAGTATTATAAATAAATAAAGCTAGATGTGACTCAGCAAGGCAGTGTCAGTCATTGTGGATGAAGGAAGAAGTGATCATATATCCTTGAATGATCGTCTTGTTGTTACTTGTTGTTTCCCTTGTTCTGCACCTGTAGCTTTCCAGCTCTCTGTTTTATTAGATCCTGTAGCTCCATAGCAGTGTGACACAATGTTACACCCTGCCTCCCTCTCTAGTTTTTTAAACCCTTTTGGCCTAAACTCAACAGATTTGATTGATCAAAACCATGCATGACAACAGTATGTCTTGGCACATTGTCTTAGTTAACACAGTTTTCAATTGTTGAATAATATTCATAGACCTTTTATGAATTATGTCTCAGTCTGCTGACTCTCAAAGGCCCAACTCCAACACCATGCCTGCTCCAAAAAACATGTAATACTGCATTTAGTGTTTTATTTTGTTATCATTATCTTTACCCCAATTTGTGCTTTACTTAATTATATTTCTGATAACAAAAACAATGAACCTGCAGCTCTCTAGGAACGGTCCCGTTCAGACCAACTTTACCGTGCCAACTGAGGAAATCTCTCACCGGCTCAAACCAGCCAAACAGGGAGAGTAAACATTCCACAGTTTGAACAAAAGTGTTTGGCACAAAGTGGGGAACACAAACTGGGCTTATTGCTCCCCCTCTAAAGTGATCTGACAAGAGAGGCTTTAACTCTGTACTTTGTGCATATAGACCATCTGTCTGTCTGTATGTCTGTATGTCTACATGAAACCATAAAACTTCAGCAGCAGATGACTCATCTTCTCAAACAAAACTTTATACAGCTCTGACTTTTTAGAAAGTCTGAGCCTTAGTGACACCAAGAGACCCAATTAGCCAGAATAAAAACACGATGTTAAGTATCTGCTGCTCTTTTTGTCCCTCATGTCCAACTCTCCATGTTGACATTTGGAAGAAATTGTACTTTGGTTTAGATCCTCTGCTATGTGTTTTCAAAGGATTCACAAATTTTGTCTACTGCCGCAATGTTGCATTAATTAAAGGGGGAAATAAAATACTATCCTAATCCTTTAACTCTTTTTTTTCTGACAGGCTCTAGTCCTTTTCAAATTTTGCATCATTTGCATATGAAAAGTTTTCTAATTTTGAGCTGTGTTTGATAGGGTTGTAACCATTCCGAATAAAGTACAGTACCATTCAGTCATTAGCAGTTCAGCAGACACATGTAAGTTGCAGTATGAGTTATGAGCACCGATGGCTGTCATTCATTGATGCCCTTTTCTCTCAATTTTTGCTCTGCTTTGTTGGAGCCCATAAGTCAGAGTGCAGAGGCAAGTAAACTCCTGCCGTGACAAGCAGTCGGCAAAAATAGAGTTTAGGAACCACATGACTTCCCTGAGAAGAGAGGCAGCAATACGAATCTACACACAAAATAAGCACCCCTCAGTCTTGTAGTCTGTGGTCAAAATAGGGCGGGAGATAGAATTTGCAAAACCTAAAAACAGTTTGTCTTGTCAGTGCAGATATGGAGCCTTGTGGGCCCAGTTCAGATTCTTGACGGCTTCTTGGCGTTTTGGAGTAGACGCAAGATGTCTTCAAGAATCTGAACCAGACCAGGCCCTACACAGATGTCATATTCACTCTATCATTCCTTAGGGAAGAAAAGCACTTAAAATTTTGTTTTTCCAATGTGTTGATTTCTTTTTAATTTCATGTCATAAATTGATGTTTAAGGTGTCAAAGGAAATGTACTTTGCATTAAAAAATATGGAAGAATTATCAGGGAAAAGATTGGCCTTAAAGGTAGGGTTGGTAGTCAAAGAAAACTAGCATGAATTTGAATGTAGCATCTCCTCAGGACTCCATTTAGCCATCTCTAGTCACAACCTGATGTCGACTCTTGTTTTGCCCTGGCTTTGTCCAATTTCTATTTTGTTTTATCCGTCCTTGCCTCCGTCATTCTTTTCTTGCTCTGTTTAGCAGGAGGAGCTGATACCATTAATGGAGGTATAGGTAGTTTCTCTGCCATTCTCCAGCGCAGTTTGATCCCTCTCAGCTTGGCTTTGCACATTGAAGTTGATTCTGTGCACACTGGTAAAATGTACACACAGAAGTTAAGCAGAACGGCAGAACAGGATTTGATTCATCTCATAAATTAGGACAGAATTGCTGTGATTGGTTGGTGTTTTCCCTGGTTTACTCCTGCCATAGACAACAGCTTTTTTGTCGCTGTCTTTGAAGAACACATGCATTGACTGGCATTGGGGCATTATGATCATTTTAACCAGTATAACAAAATGTGTACCTAAATCAGATTACCAACCCTGCCTTTAACAGCTTGAAATGGAAAAAAAAACAACTATACATTTTTTTTTTTTAATGGACTTTGATGACCAAGTTGTCAAAAGTTGACAGCAACTGAAAATCATGAGTATTATGAACCTTGGCTAAGTGCATTGTTGCGTCTCTTGTTTTAGACAAATAAAATAATGTAAAGACATCCTTTACATCCAATGTCAGAAAAGCTGACATGCCAAATAAAATTATACAATTATTGCATGCATTATAAAGACTGCTCTGTTTTTAGCTAAGTGCTAACTACAGCAGCAGTGTTTGTCAACCTGCACATGTTTCAGCACTTAGCTGAAACCATTGTTACAGGTTAGAAGATTAGAAGTACCTGCAAGCCTGTGACTGTCCTCTTATTAATGTAACGGATTGAGCAGTCAACCACCTTCCAGTTTTCTTGAGAGGTTCTGCCCTTCCAAATCACTTTGAATGACATGTTGACTTAAAATATACTCCACTGACATGAGAAACAGTCCATTCCGTGTTAACTGGTAAGTTGTTATCTTGAACGATTCAAGTTTAGTGTGTGAACAAAACATTTCCATCAGACAAGAGACATTTAAACTGAGTTTATTCATACTGAATTGTTTTGCTACAGGCTGCTCTTTGTAGTATACTTGTGGGACAATGCTTCAGTTTGCCCCTCGCTGATCACAGATAAAAGCTATATTTACTCTGTATGATTTATGATCATACCACCTTTTATCTAATGCCTCACATAATCTGGGTCTTTAGTATTTTGTTAGAAAATAATACTTGTCCATATGCTCCATACATCCATGCTCATGTAGTTGTTAAATCCAAAGTGAGCTGTTTTCCCAACATGACGGAGCTTTCTGTCTGTTGTTCTGTCTGCTGATGCCCGCCTGTCACAACCACTGGACCCGTTTCAATCATCTCTGAGTTACGAGTCTCAGCAGGACTCTGCACTTGATTTCATTTATCAGCAGCCTTGAATCATAACCAGCCTGTCACTTTCCCTGCACTGATAACCTACTTTAGATGCCCCTGCACGCTACAGCATCAAATCTGTCCGTCTGATGATTTGCGCCGGCCTTTCATCTCTATCGGCCACTGGGTGCCCTCAACCAAATGCAGGGGTCAAATCATTTCAGCCTGGGGTTTAAGGCGGCAGAGTGGGGTTTTGGTTAGAGAGGGCCTCCCTGGTGATGTAAAGAAGAGCTCTGCTGCCCTCTATCAGAGAGGGATTACAGTGCATATGATGCAGTAATGGTACCTTTGATAACCTCCCTCTGGAAAAGGTTGCCATGCATGATTCCTGCAAACTTCCTTTCAGTGTATATCAGTATGAGTATCAGAAGAAGTCTTGTGCATATGTGTGGATGAACTTAAGATAGAAGGGAGAACTTCAAGATCTTAGTTTGCCAGTATCTAAAAGTTAAATTAGGCTGCAGATACTGTATGTGAAGCTTGGTAAATCCTCTTTGAAGAGGTGATGCACTGATACAAGCCTGTGAATTTATTGTATTCCCTTTGTTTTTATGCTCAAGAAAGAAGCTTTTTCATCCTTTCCTTTCAGTCTTCAGACACAGTGCAAATATATCAAATGCCACAATCTCCATGAAACAGAAACTGGCACATCACACATTGCGAGTAAAGGTCAAGTCTCATATGGTAGCTACAAGTCTGTGTCAAGACTTTTACCATTTAATGAGTGATAAATGATGCAACATGATTAAAATAGATATGCAATAATATTAATCAGGGTACTGATTAATTATGACTTGGCAGGTTTTTCTGTTGATGGCTTGGTTTAAAAAAAAAAAGAAGATAAAATAGGCACTGCCTCCAGCACTACAAGGCAGCACCCTTGTCCAAACTTACTTGCACTTAATAATGTTGTGCACTCGCATGTGCTAAATTAAATTGTAACATTTTAACTTCTTGTTACTCTTGACCAATAAGATATAGCTTGTTTCTTCTTCTCTTGTTTTTTGTATGGTAGGGTCCTATTAGGGGCAGGCAGTGGTTCAAAATGGATATGATAGTCATCCGCCAATTTCCAAAATAAGAAAAGCTGGAGTGGCAGCAAAATAATGTGGCACAAATAACTAGATAAAAAGTAATCCAAAGGAATACGTGTAAATATGTAAATAGTTACCAAGGAGGTTATGTTTTCGGGAGAGTTTGCTTGTCTGTCTGTCCGTCCGTCTGCCCGTCTGTCTTTGCATCTGTCTGTCCGTCCGTCTGTGAACAAAATAACTCAAAAAGTAATGGATGGATTTTGATGAAATTTTCAGGAAATGTTCAGCATGGGAAAAGGAAGAACTGATTCGATTTTGGTGTTGATCTGGACCAGCGTCTGGCCGCCATGGCGAAAAATGTGATTTCTGTGAATAACTACTGAACTGAAATAGATATCATTATGAATCCAGTTGCTAATGGTATGTTTTCATGGTCAAGGAATCTAAATATTTAGATGAAATAAAGGTAGGACTAATATTTATGGTCAAGATCACAATATGGCTGAGGACTGTGGTGCTGGCGGAGGTCTTCGCTCTCCGAGTGCTTTCCTAGTTTTTGTTGTGACAGGGTGTTAGTACCTAAGTAGGCAAGTATGTAGCCATTTAGAGGGTGCTAACTATTTGGATATGCAGGTTGGGGCTGGTAGTTCACAGGAGAAAGGTCACACAAACCGAAGTCCAGACAGTGTTATGGCCTCAAAGTCAGCAGATAGTCTCATTTAACTGGCAGTTACCTGGAAAGACTCAGTTGAGGACGCTTATGTAAGGAAAAAGCATTGAAGGCAAAAATGCTGTTTGGACTCTATGTTCTATGTGGTAGGGTGGGCAAGATATAATGGTTTGCAATGAGTGATGTGTAAATCTGTGGAGAGTGTGCCACTGTGCATCCTGTGTGAGTGAAAGAAGCTTCATATCAGTGTCTGTTCTTATCTTGCATTTGTGGGTCCATCTCTCTTATGCGTCCTTTAAAGTGCAGGATCCCTTTGCAGCACAGACTTTAGACCTGGTTTTAGGAGATTTAAGGTGCAGTCATTTTCTGCATCCTTCAAGCTGCACACACTCACTGACGCTCTGGACAACTTTTAGGGACATCAAGTCGCATCGAGCTAAGTCAGGCCATGCAGAGCAAAGCTAACCTGAGTTAAGCAAGGCTGATGTTTGTTGAGCACGTCAAAACTTTTATACATGCTTAAAAATTTCCGGTGTTAAGCACCAGCAAGAGTCAACCTCTACTTAACTTCATCGTCTTCAGTTACAGCCATGTTTATCTCTGTCAGATCCATCTTCTTTCCCTTGAGGCCTGGATCTCTTGTGGCTCTTGAGCTTCCAGGATCAACCATCTTTTATCCTCATGGTGCTGGAATACTGACACCAGCTGCTGCTGCATGTGGTGAAATGATATATGTGTCTGCTTTATATGATCTTCAAGCGTCACCACAATATGTTTGCATGATGTTCAGCCTCGCCAAGCTCTGTTTGACCAAAGTTCCTTTAAGTTGAGCCTGATACCCATCTACCAGCACAATGTTTCTCTCCATTTTAGATATGCAGACCTGTGTTAAATGCAACAAATTTGACACTAGGAATCTGATTTTACTGAACTTTTGATGTATTCACAACATTGGTCAGTGTCAGCTTTTATGCAGTCAGGCGCGAATGGGCCTTTAGGTAGGAAAACACCAGCTTTGTGCCTGACCACTACTCATTTTAGACAAACACAGCCCTGGTCACAAATGGAAGCACATGAGTTTGTTATTGAAACAGCACAAGCGCTGAGTGTAAAAATGACACCTGCCTCAGGAGGGTAAAAGAAACAACATCAGCACTGCATGCTAAAACATTTTGCAGCAGGCATACAATAGGGCCCCCAAACTTTGAATTTTCATACCAATCTCATGAAAACAAAAGGAAGGTACTTACAATTAATTTCCTCTACACTGACTGCACTACAATCATGCACTGTAATCTGTTGTAAAAATAGCTGTTCCTTTTGAGCTCCCTGTGGTGCTGTATATCATCTGGGTTTTTGAGCATGCTCAGTAGGCAGAAAGGACCATTTTTTAACAGTGCAGCCACTTCTTATGAAGACACAGGAGAAAAATATCTGCATGGGGGAGGGGTTTGCTTTAAGAAGATTATTTGGACACTGCTGGTACACTTTCCCTCCCTCTGGTCCCTTACCCTCTCATTTTTAAACACATACAATCGCTCACTGCACACACACACACACACTCTGCCTGAGCTCCCAAGGTGTCCCGGTGGAAGGACCTCAGCACTTTATCAAGTCCCCACTTCCCGCTGAGCCAAATTATGCTGTGCCAAGATGTGCATTTTCCTTTTTATGTTAATACTCCCTATCAGGCAAGCATGTGTCAGCACAAACCTCTCGTTCCCCTGCTCAAATTCAGATTACCACATTACCCGGACTTAAGCAGGATTAGGCTGAGGCGCCTTAAATGAACTTCACCTCATTCATGATACGAAAAGACTCAATCAGCGCCGAACAAGCACAACCCATTATATGCAGCGTGTTATTAAAAGAGTCTTATTTGGTTTTGATTGTGTGAGGAAGAGTTCATCAGCCAGCTGTGCAGTCTGAGTCAGCATGTTTTATTGATTAATTTGTGCTGAGGGAAGTTGAAGGTTGACATAATTGATTGTTAGAAGTTTGGTGGTCATTAAGACTCCCAGAAGTGCAGAATAGATTGCAGCTGCATGCTAATGTTTCATTCATTCAAAACTAAAGAGGGCAATGACGATAGTGATTGTATGGTGTTAGAGCTACATTTTCATACAAAGTATCCATGTAGATGTGAGTTGTACCTGTTTTACCTGAACTTTTAGTGCAGATATGACAAAAAAACAGCGAATTATTATTGCTACAGACAAGTTTATCTGTTTTAAGACACAAATAATAGTCAAATGGTGGAGAAAATGCTCTTCAGCTCTTTCAGTAAACAGCAAATGTAACTTTGTTCTATAAGAAACTTTGGGGTCTTTGGACCAAATATGTTTCAAAACATTTTTGCTTATTGTATTACCAATCCTCAATTATCTCTGATCTTTAACCTTATCAAATGTTTAAAACTTAGGCATATTATCCATTTGTTTTACTCCATTACCTGTTCACTCTCTCTCTCTTCATATGTATATATACATGACATCCATACACACTTTACTGAACTTTATTCATACTTATGGGATACCCAACAGTGTACTGACAGTTCAATTTGAGATCAGTACATCTGTTTTATTAGTCAGTATTGAGTTTTAAATGGAGAAGAGCTGAGACAGTGCTTTTCTGCAAATCCCAAAACAAGCCAAAACCCATTCACTTAAAGGCCCCTATACAATAGGAAACTCAATAAATAATATCTCTGTATATACTTTTTTTAGACCAAGCAATCAGACGACAGAACAGCAGCGTAAAACAGTAGTAATTACATTAAATGACATTTAAAAATTCAATAACAGAGCATAGGGTTAAAGTAAGTGGGGCTATGTCGAGAGTCATAAGTCAATGCCCCTCTTTTTTTTCTACCGGTGGTTTCCTCCATTTTTTGTGGGCCAGCTTAAAAAGCCATCTTGAAACACCAGTCAGCCTTTTGTCTTTTGAATGGGATCCGGGCAGATAACAATAAATGGTTAATATGAGTTAAGCCATGCAATATTTAAAGCACAATAGAAAAAGAAATAGGGAACAAAAAATAGATGCAACGACATTATAGTGTGAAGAAAATGCATGCTGTGGTTACTTTGACTTTCTTTGTGGAGTTATCATGTTCCTTCTGTGCATCTGTGGGTTTCTCTTGGTTTACCAGTTTCCCTCCATATGCGAAAAGTGTGCTTGTTAAGTCAATTGGTGACCTTAACTTACATTTAAGTTCATGTGTGGTTATTAGTGTTCCCTTTATGTATCAGCCCTGTGTAATATCCTTTGCAATCACTCGATTCAGAATTACAATCCATTCAGTGTAACACGTTTTTTCTTGATCTTTTTCTTGGATTATACACCTTCACTGTTATTTCTCAATATACTATAAATGATTTATTTACCAACTGTTCACGACTGTTTACAAAATGGCTATTCACAATTTATGTATTTGATTGGCATGCAAATACACTTTTTTCACAATTTACTTCTTCACTACTGCCACGTATTTACAGTAAGTGACCCTCATCACTGTCTATATGGTTACTGTCTATTCTTCAATACTGCGCATTCAGCATGTTCTTTTATACTCATTCATAAGTGTAACATGAGTGTTCTTTATGTTTGAGGTAAATCTGAATATCTATAGGTAAGGTTAAGGATAATAAGGATATTTTAATTTTCTGACAACTCAGCTCAACTTTATTAATTTATAGTCATAGCACTTAAAATACAGAGTTTGACCTAAGGTGCTGTACAGCAGGACAATTCAGAGTAGAGAAAACAGGAATTTAAGAACACGTGGAGTACACCAATTAATAAATTTAGCACATGGCAGAAAAATTGAAGACAGATTAACACAGGCGTCCACAGCTAATATTTGATTGAATCATGACTGAGGACCACAACTACCACAGACACCAGCATGCCAGCAACTGCAACAGCCAAGAACGTGTACTCATAAACTGACACACATATAGGCATATTCTTACACAGATGACAGGTTAGAAAAGCAGATAAAAATTAAATTCAGACAAGAATTCACCTTTAGAGAAGGCAAAAGAATGAACAGAGTCCTGTAATGAAGCTTGTACAGGTGTTATATGATCCTTTTTTATGCCTGCAGGGCAGTTGTACAGCTTTTTTGACTAGTTGTAACCACTGTATGGAAGCCTGGTTGATACCAAAATACAAGGAATTACAGTAGTTGAGCCTGGACAAGGTTGTAAAGTGTGGCTAAACTGCATCAAATAGATGTATTTGTTTTTTCAGTAACAAGTATATGTTCTATTCAAAGAAGGAAATAAATTGAAATGATTCATATTATCAATAAAATCTGATGCTCTAGATGTTATAGTGTTTTAGCAAACCATTGTAAACACTGAAATAAACATGAGGATGTCTGTTTTGTTAATCCATTTTTTACTCTTTGACACTCTCTAGATGTAATGTGTTTAGAATGTAAATCATTTACATCCCTTCAGTATATCAGCTGTTTAACTCCTGACTTTGCACTGTAAGCTTTAAACAGCAGCCATGTGACAGAATGTCTTCATAAGTGAGCAAATGAATCTATAGCATGTAGCAAGAGGACATAGGGAGACTAGTTTGAGGAAGAAGCATAGTTTTGGAAACCTGTCTAAATATTTTTGCTTTCATAATAAATGAATTGAACTAATAAATAAAAATATTTTAATGAAGTCCTCCTCTTCATGAAGATTATATAATACTTCATAGTTTCAGCTTGAAGTTGTTTCAAATTAATTTCTCTTTCCTTCAGTCACAAAGAGAAAAAAAATCTGTATATTCTGTTGGTTAATTAAACTCTGTTGAAGTGTCTCTTCTCATTTACCGGTTCACATGCCGCAGACTTTATTCTTTTGTCTAAAATGTCATTAACTCCCTCCTGGCTTCCACTCAAATTTTCATTACTTTGCAGTTCACTCAAAACGACCTCACGTCTGTGTGTGTTTTTCTCTCCAGGCTGTCCAACGCCCAAGGCATCAATATCCAAATTCTTGGCACGACCACCATTCTCATGATTGCCAACGTAACCGAAGAGGATTATGGGAACTATACCTGTGTGGCCTCCAACCGACTGGGTGTCCAAAATGCCAGTCTTTTCCTCTTTAGTGAGTATTCACCCTCCTGCTAGATGATACAGCTCTATTCCTGGAAACTCTATTAAATTAGTGAGTATGAAATGAAAGAGAATGGATCTTGTGTCTCCTCTGCACGGTGTCCAAAAAACAAAAGTCAGATGTTGGTTCATAATTTTCAGGTCTATTAAATCTAGTTTTAGATCACTGACAACTGGAGCAAAGGCTTCCATTGGACTGCAGTCATTTGTTTTTCATTGTAGCTGCACAGCAAAGGGAACCACAGTAAGCTTAATTTTCCTTGTGTCCTGTGTGAACAGCAATGTTCAGATATATCAAACAAAGATGAGGCTCATAACGTCATACGGTCAAAATGAATTATGTTTTATTTCCTTAAGTCACCTCAGCTTTAGAATTTTTTTTTTCTTAAAGGTGCAGTGTGTAGAATGTGGCATTTTATACATCCACTGCATTTCGCCAAACAGAAACGGTGAATATAGGAGATATGATGTTTCTATTTGTCTGTAAAGTTCATCAAAATAGGAGTACAGTCATCCCCATAAAATGTTTGTTTTATTTTTATTTGATTAGAAAAATCTTTATAAAAAAATTACATTACCGCGGGCCGCTGTTTCGTGTAGGCCCACATTTTGATCCGCCGTGTTGTCTACAGGTTGTTTTTAGGGACAAAGAGAACGAAACGCAAATCTGTCAGCCGGTTCTGAAATCTACCTGGAATGCAGGCAAAGAAGAGGAGGGGATGCCAGTGGATGCATAGACAGTTGTTACTCTGTCCTAGGGATTCAAACTGTGTGTATAAACACACACACAACATAAATTGTGTGCTGTGTTCAGGATCCTTTTTGGTCTTCACAGGATTCCATTGCTCTGCGACGTGACGTTTTAGCTACGGTTAGGTTCATTCTAGAATCTGAACGCTAAATGTTGCTAAAATGCCAAGTTCTACACACTGCACCTTTAAAGATTTACATGGTTACTGTAAATAACTGGATCTTATTGCTATTTAAAGCTCAAGCCATTAGGGATGTACAAAATCATTGGTATGGTATTGGCATTGCAGATATTGGCCAACAACTGTAAATATTGTTATTTCCTGAAATTTTGCATTTATTTGCAGTCAATATATTAGCCGTACATACTGGTCATATATCAGCCCTTACATTGAAAGTAAAAAGTCACTTCACGAAGTAAAGACTTTGTACTCCTGACGTAATTGGCATCAGAGGTAATGAGGACCAGAATATCGGAATATTGGCAAAAATCCATTATTTTGCATCTCTAACAGTTATAGTTGAAGTTAACACACACCTTTAAAGACACAAACACTCACAATCACAAACTCTCAAAGTTGGTTCACAAGTCAGTTCCTTTTCTGCTTCTATACAGTGAATATATCCAAGTCTATGTGGCACCTATCTAAGAACAGAAAAAGACATCTTAGTGTGAGGCTGTTGCCTTAGCTGCAAATGTTGGTATCCACAGCTTTGTTAATGTGAAACTAAATTTGCTCTGTGCAGGTGCAAAGTACAAACTATCTGGATCATATCTGAAGTTTAAGCCATTTCAGATCCAAAGTACTTGAAAACAATGTTTAATATTGGACACTACAGTAAGAGGTCGATGCAGTGCTTCCACTTGTTCACATCCCCAAACACGTCTGCAAAGTGAATGCTCACTCTTAATTTACGGCTCAGTTTCTTACATTTTGCTCTTACATTGTTGATTTTCTAGTCTTCTCCATATGTTAAGTTTCTACTTCTTTTGGCAATGGGAGATGTCTGGTATTTTTATAGCTAAAAAGGCTGTCTGTCTGTGATGACTGCGCCAAGGCTGACATGATTTTAAAAAAGTAAAGTAAACAATGCAGTCTTCTTTAGCATGAACACATCAACAAATATCCAACTTTTCTGCTCACTCATTCTCTTCTGTTCACATCACACCAGAACTTTATTTCTCCTCTTCGGTTATTATTCACCTCCGTTCTGACCTGCTCACTTTGACACCTTACAGGTTCATAATCAACTTTGCCCTGAAAGGTGACTTTGATTACTGAGGAAGATGCCGATAAATAAAATGTGTTTTATTTAGAAATCCGAAAAACTCAGCCATACCCCATTTTGTGCTGATCTTCCTTTTCACATTGCAAAAAGAGGCACGATTGGGAAAAACAAATCTCAATCAGGGCAATATTTTTCTTGAAAAGTCAAATGTGGAAAAGTTGGCAGCAGAGGTACTCTGGCCTTCTTATCATACACTAATAAAGAATTTATTTAAGAGGTTTAAGAATGTATTTTGTAATATCATCACTGTCACACATAAACCTCCTCTAATCAAAATTGCTACTTTTCAGGAAATTAAAAAATGCTTCAGCACTGAATGAATGTTTATCATTTCGATTATTATTATATTATTATTTTGCTTTTTGATTGGGTTGAAAGATTATGAAACCCACCAACCAACTGTGAGACGGCCAATATTTCTGATTAATAGAAAAACAAGTTGAGAGTTGAGGTTTCTGCCAGATAGCGATGATTTGTTGGATTAAATACAGAATAATGAGCAGAAACTGTCATTTCCTTTGTCAGAATCATTGATTTCAATATTTTACATATATAATTCAGCCCTCTTTGATTATAAAACATATACCTATAAAGTTTTAATTATGCTTTTTTTCTGATGAGGTCAACATTGCTTTACTTGTTTTCCTTTTAAAGGGATTAATTCCATTTTTTGCAAAATATGGCCACCAGAGGTCCCCATTAACGTCAAAACTTCTCAGTGGTCCATTTTACAACTAGTGCATGTTCAACCCAAAAGGAAGTGCATTTTTCATTTAAAAATATGTTAAGAAATTACATATTTATAATATTGACTTGCCAAGATTATGTCCCTCCTGTCAAATGCCAGATCAATATCTTGGGTTGTGGATTGATTCAACTCCATTCCATAACCCTGAAGAAGACCCTGCTCATGACAAATATGACTTACATCAGGTTCTTGTATATTTATTGGTGCTTCTGGTACCACAAATATGGAGAAGAGGGGAGGTCTTTATGCTGCCAACATTTTGTCTTGTTCATAGAGGTGCTCTGTCACCAGGAGTAGACATGTTAAATACACAAGGCAACATATTCTAAAAGAAGATATTGTGGGCTATTTTAAAATGTTTTTTTTGTTTTTGCTTATAGATGACAAAACATTGAATCTCTCTGCTATCTCCTTTTCTTTCCTCCCCTCTTTCTCTTTTATTTGTTCAGGACCTGGGACAGGTCGAGATATCAACGGATCTGCCTCTCTATCTCAATCACTGTGGCTCCTGCTGGGCTGCCTCGCCTTCCTTTTCTTCAAGTGTTAATACTGCTGTCATACTCTTCCTCCTCTCCAGCCTCCTGGGCCTTCCTCCCTCCCTTCTCCTCTCCAACTTACCAACATCCTTATTGCTACCCTATTTCCACTCCTCCCACCCTGCAGACTGTTTGCAAACAAAAAACCTGATAGTGCTCTCCGGCACTGCTTAGAGGTATTACAAAAAGTGTTGATTTATTACAAGAGGTTGAAGAACAACATAGAGTGTGAAATGAAGGACAGATCAAGCAAACAGCGCTCTCTTTTTTGTTTTGAATGCACTCATTACTGTTTTATCTTGACTTCTGAGTCAGGATTGAGATTAGGTTTTGCTGTGTTTTGTCTTCATGAGAATGAAAACAGATATTCATTTGTCTCTCGAAGTACTGAAGACCTTTTTACACACATAGCTTCATTATTTTAACTTATATATTAGATTTAACCAAGTGTTTAACCAGTGCATTAATGGACATGCAAAGTATCTGCCAAATATCCTTGACATTTATAGGTCTGAAACTAACACATACAGAGACAAAAGGGAAAATACTGCAAGTGATTTGCTTCTGTGATCAGAGCCTGAAATTCAAGTCTGTATTGGCTGAATATTAAGCAACTATAGAGGCAATGACCTATAGCATAAGCCGGATAACTTTCCAATCAATAAGTTTGTTTGCAGCAGCAGCAGCAGCATCTGTTTATTTGCTGCAAATTCAAGTATGCAGTAAAAAGAATGACTTGACCCAACCGAGCAAAGTCATGCAAAGTCAGATTCTACATTTTGTGTAGTTAGTTTGCAGGCGAATCGCCTTACCCTGAATTCCTCATCACGTTTGCAGCAGAAGAAAAAAACAGAAAGTTCAAAAATGCGTGCTGTACATAGTAAAATTTTGTATTTCTCTACTATAGGACAACTCCACTGTAACAAAAGGAAATAGAGAAAATTCTTTCAGCTGCACCCCATAAACTTTACAACATACAGTGTTTGCTTTTCAGTTTAAGGATCATTCTTCTATACTGCTGGAATTTGGATAAAAAAAATAATGTATGACACCAATGAATGACTTACTTTTTCTCTTTCAAAGAAGTGTGCGTGTTTTACTATGAAATGATATGGAAAAAGTCATAATATATTGATATTGAGGTTATTTTTTCTGTCTTTACCTCATTCATTTTAGTTGTATGTATATATACTTGAATCCAATGTCCTTATATTATATGAAAAGACAAATTTTATGTGTTCATGTCCCTGAGTAGGGGTAGCAATCTGTTAAAGGAGGAATAATGTGTAGACCCCACTCTGTCATTGAACTGAAGCCCATTAGACAAATATGTTTAAAAAAAAAGTTAGCCTAAAAAGAAGATAGTTTTGTGTTGTGAGTTTTTTATTGTACCTATCCTTGGGATGATACAAGTGCCGGTTTACATGAACATTACAGGGAATGGATGATCCTGTTTAGCTCTCTCTTTCATATACAGGAGCTCCATATAAGAACAGAAAACAAAAGAGTTCTGAATGCTAATTTTCCAGTCTACTGGTGGACCAGATGGTTTCTTTCTTGTTTCTTCACAACTTGGGTTGTAAGAGGTACTTGTCAAAGTGAGTGTGCTGTCATCTACATAAGAATTATGTTATGATTTTGACTTGAAATTTCAAAATTATGTGTGTTCGAATATCTGTCTACCTATCTACCTGTCTATCTATCTATCTATCTATCTATCTATCTATCTATCTATCTATCTATCTATCTATCTATCTATCTATCTATCTATCTATCTTAAAGCTTAACTTTGTGCAGCTGTAGATGATGTTGCTTGTACCACAATTTGAGCTAACTAAAAGACAGAGCAGACCTAAAAGTCAATGATGATGTATGTATATGCATTCTTCAAGGAACTTTTCCGAGGTTGACTCTGTTGTCAGCAAGCCACTTTGTTTTGGTTGAGCACACCAAGTACTTCTTCCTCAGGAGCACACTGAGAAATATGTTTTGACAAAGACAATGACACGAATAACGTCTGCACGTAGAAAATCGAAAGGTCCAAATAAGTGATGGAACAAAATTCTGCATAAACAGAGAAACCCAAAGTTACCACTCCTTGTGTGTAATCTGTGAGCCCATAAAGCATGCACACAAAGCATAGGTGGCTTAGGCCCTATCCACATGGAGACGAAAACGTTTTCTGTAAACACATCTTTTAAGAAATGTGTTCATCCACATGAAAACACTGATAAGACTGTAGTTTAAATACCAGGCCTGTAAGTGGTGCTGTAATGCTGCTGAAGACAGATTGAAAAAGACATAGAGCATGCACATAAAATATGTGCTATATTAATAAATAAATGAACTTTTGGAGTATGCTGTTCTCACTATCCACTTGTTGCTCACAGTGGTCGTAGAGGAGCGGAAGCCATAACTAGCTCAGTAGCTTCTGCAGCACAGACACAACATTGTATTCTGCCATTGCTTCTATTGTTGTTTGTGTTAGCACATGCAGTTTAAGGGAGAGACGGGGTTATGAGATCAGCTTTTCTAAAACATGCATAGTCGTTGTAGACGGGAAAACACAAGGGCAGGACTTTGAGATTTATTCACCCTGAGCCCAGTTTTTAAAAATGTGGATCCATGTTGACACAATGCCCATGTGATGAAAAAAAAAAAAAAAAACTTTTGCAGTAACTCCAAAACTTGTCTCTGTGTGGATGGGCCCTAAGTCTGCTGTGATTAATAACCCTGTGCTCCAATGGGTTGTAACAGCACAAAACAAACCCGCTTTCCAGAAAATAACAAGGGTATATTGAGGGCAAGTCTTTTTTTTCCCCATGGGTATAAACCATAAGAGTGTTTAAATTATTTTTGTGGCTTTGTGGTCTGGCTAAAGATATAATACAATGGACTCTGCCACAACTATTCATTGGGGTGCAAACTAGACTAGCCAAAAATGTACCACAGGGGTATGGTTTAAAGGGATATAAGCTACAACTACTGGACTCCAACAGATTTCTCTATAAAGGGGCCACACTGACCATCACCTGCTGCAGCTGACACATTTACTGTTGACAAGTACCTCATACAGTTTTACGTGAGAAAAGCAGAGCTATCCTTAAGTAGTTTTACACTTTTTGAAATGCTAAATTCTGTCATCATCCCTTACTAACACTTCACTGAGTTTATTTCATAATGAAGGAAATGGTTAAATGAATACTTTGTGTGGATATTTTGTACAAACTCAATATTTCAAACAGTGCAGTTCTTTTAGAAACAGCTCTGAGGTGGTAGCTGTTGTGATGAGAACGACTGAAACTGGTGCACTATTAGCTGCCTTTTTGCCATTTATTTGACCTACTGTCAGGTAACTAATAGCATATGGACTCTCTGCACCCAGATCAGACATGCATTCTCGTCTCTGCTCTTCTAACAATCAAGCTGAGATAGTACAAGTACTGTAAAACGCACATGTAATTTATGTCATCCTTGTCATGCACTAAAGGCATTGTTGGCTGTGTTTTCATTGTAAAATGCTTCTGAGGCCATGGTTGTGTGACTTTATTGTGTTGTTATGCCATCTGATCCAGTCTTATATTCATGTGGGGTGGCAAAGAGCTGTACAGAGACTTAAACTTCAATCAAGACCAGAGAGTTCAACAGGAATTCTCTCCATCAGTCACAGCATAAAAAACAAGTTTACAATCTAATTTCCACTCATATAAAGTAAAAGACCACAGCTTGTGTTTTGCTTTCATAAGCTTACATTGCTTTATTAATATATTTTCTACAAGCTGGTTAAGCCACTTTAACATCTCCTAATGTTTACTACATTGGTATGGACTCTATCTCCACTTTTTAGCCTCTTGCTATCTAGAATGCTAACCAGTCAGCAGTTATCTTCTTGTCCTGTTGTACAAAGGAGTGAATGATGTGGACCCTGTGATGAAAAAGTTCCTCATGATCAGTTTGCATGAGAGCGGCCTGTGCTACAGTCTGTCTGTCTCAAATGTGTTGCATAAGAAGAACAAACCTCAGGGCAGAGCAAGGCTGGCCTAGGGCAGACTCGCAGACAGTTTTTTTTGTTTGTTTTTTTGCTGTAGGGGGGGCCCAGCAGACTTAACTAGAGGGGGGTCTCAAAACTGTGCTCAGTATTTATTTTTAACCTGCTTGGAATGCACAAAGAAATTAGAAATCAAAACCAATTTTTATGAGGGGTGTTTTATTAAATTGAACACAGTATGTTTACATGCATACTCAAGTCTGCAGTGGGATTAGGCTGCTGTCCTTTCTCCCAGTGGGCTGCGCATGCACCAAAACAATTTGTATATTTATCCCAGGTCCTGAAGTCACATAATGACAACATTGGGCAAAACATTTATCTCCACTTTTAGCCTCTTGCTATCTAGAATGCTAACCAGTCATACAGTTATCTTCTTGTTGCCCTGTTGTACAAAGGGCTAGAATGATGCTGGTTCCTGTGATGAAAAAGTTCCGCCATGATCAGTTTGCATGGCTGAAGGTGAGGTCACCGGCCAATCACATGGCCAATGTAAAGAGACTGACAACCAGTCATCTACACACACATACTCCTACAGGCAATTTTGGATCACCAGTTAACCTAACATCAGACAACCAGGGGGAAACCTACGTATGCACAGGAAGAACCTGCAAAGTCCACACAAAAAAGCTAAAAAAAAAAAAAAAAAAAGAAAAAAAAGCTACTTTAACTGTTACAAGCTATGTATGAATGTGGTGCAACTGGGTTAGTGTGACCTGTTGTGTAAAAGCAGTTTGATGGTCACATGGCCAGAAAGGGCTATGGACCCTCTTCCTGTTGACCTTGTTGACAACTTAGCAAGTTGTTAACTGTTTGAACGTTTGCATCTAAAATATGAATAACTTTACTGCTTTCAGATTTCAAACACACTTCATTCTTTATGTTTGGTACAAATGGCATGAAGTAATCCTTTTGTACAAAAGTTCCAATAATGGAAGTCAAAAGCTCCAAAATGGGTCCAGAAAGAACAAGAGTGGCATTACAAAAAACTTACCAAGCAGTTTTAAAGATGCTATATTTGACCAGTTAAGTAAAAATGAATGGATTAGACTTAGAATAAAACCAATAACACAAGGTGGGATAAATATTGAAGTGAATAAAATGGCCTTCAATAAATTACCAATATCAATATTTTGTTTTTTAGGGTGTTATGTTCCAGTTGCTCTTATACTAGTGCTGGGAAAGACATGCAAGAAACATTACATATATGCTTCAACCACCTCAAAGACCAGTGGCTTTCCCTGCAATCTGCTATTTGGGGTATCACAGACTGGAAAGTTTGGGAACAATTTCACACAACAGTACACCTTCTGCTGAGCATAGCACTTAAGCTTTTTTTCCTCTTTGTTAACATTTAGCATGGAGATGGTGGAACATTCATAGGTTTCCCTGGTCAGCCTTGTCAGATTTAAGGTATGTACACGCCAAAGAAAATGTTTCTAATAGCCCACTGTGTCATCAAGATAACATGACATAACAGATTATTCATTGCATTTTCAGTTGAACATAATTAACCTGAGCTTGTAGTGCACTTTTCTAGTTGTTGCTGATTCTAGTTGTTGGACCATTTGATGCACTTTTTCCACACAGCAGGTCATTTTTACCTTTTCCACTTTTCCTAAAGTAGGGAGGTATTTTGAAAATACAGTTTTTTTCTGTGAATTTTGTCCTTTAGCCCACACGTAAACAGCATTTAGGTTACTGAAAACCACAGAGAAGGTTTCTAAAACTAGTTTTTGGATGTCCCTATATATGTGGACAGGGAAAACAGCTTTTTTTTGCCACTGATGGTGCTGAATCTGAACATCCATCAGAATTAGCTACTGTGTGCTTTGAAATACCTTACCTGCCAATGGTACAGCAGTGGGAGCTATTTTGGGGTGTGGCACCTCACACTGGCATATGACTGTAAAGTTGGGGATGCAACCCCCTCCCTTTTGTTGAAAAAGGACCAACTCTACCATGACTAGACTGATAGCCTGGATCATGTTTCATAACTCTGAGCTGTCAGAGGGAGGATTTCCACATCTCTCCTTGTTTCCAGCAGTGATCCCCAGCTTCCGGCGTTCTTTGATTGGATCATCCAAAACAACAAACCATGATTCCCCACAAGAAAAGCTTGAAGTGATGTTCTTTGCTTCTCTTTTAGAAAATAAATAATGTCAATTTCTGATAAAAAATGCTTATATTGCTGCATCCAAGGAGACCACTTCAGAAGCTGCCATTGTTTCCAAACATGCAATTACTTCCGGCTGTTGTCACGTCTTCAGTGTCCCTCTCTCTTCCCTGATTGGGCCAATGAAATCGTACGAGATTGGATCTTGGCAAGATGGATCTGCATGATTTCACACAATGAATCCAGCAGGTCCATCTGTACTGCAAAGTTACACATCTTACACAGTTCTATTTTTATGCCATGGTAACACAATGACGGTTCAAGGTCACATTTCTAGTGCTGCCTGTATGTCAGTCACGACAGAAAAGATTTGAATTGCACACCTGACGGGGTGTCTTTGTGAAAAAAAGTACAAAATATATAGTCTGATCAGGCCATACTGAGATATTTCTACTTTAATTACCTGCATGTAAACATACTGTGATTCAAAACTCCCAGATAAGAGCCTAATGGGTAAAAGCTCTCAGACCAGGTGTCGACGTGCGTCCTTGCAGCTCAAAAATGACCAGAAAGCACAGCCTGAGAACACTCCTGTAAAAGCCATGCAGCTCTGTCTTGTCCACACACAGAATGAAATAGGAAATCCTGACCTTCCAATGCTTATTAAACCAACAGCCAGCCTTTGAACACAACATCAATTCCCTGTAGACAGACTGAACATCTGCTGAAGACTGTAGACACAGCTTCCTAGTTTACTATTGAGCATTGCCTCAAAACATCACCATCCCATCACTGTTGGCTTACATGTGTGTGCTGATACTGAGTCTGTTCATTTTGAATTAACCTACCTGAGGAGTTAACACAAGGCATGGGGATACACAACGAGTTTCTGTTAAAATACAGTTACCGCAGTAACCCTTGATTTTAATTTAAGTTTCTTTTCTTCCTCAGTGTGTAAATACAGTATGATGTTTCTAAAGTAGAATCTTGTAAAGTCAGCAGCTCCATGCGATCATGTTTGTACAACTCAACATTTAAAGATTCAAACAGCAAATGTTACTGTCACGTTTGTACTTCCCTTCCCTTTGTCACAGGGAATCAAGATTCAGTCATGAATATGACACAACAATGTCCAGTGTCTCTTTTTTTTCTAATTTTACTTTTCTTTATTATGGCAAAAGGTGATTGCAGTCTGTTTCTAAAAAGTGAAATGTAATAAAGGTATATGAGAAAATGTTCATAACACGAAATAAAGTTGTTTGAATTCAGTGTTTTGCATTTGAATGTGACTTAACCTCTTTTATAGAGAAATCTTGGAACACAGGATCTCAATGGTGCTGATGTGTTAATTGCTGTGTGTTCCCTATGGAAGATCATGTCCTGAAGAAGTGTAAGAAAAACAACAAAGATCCACCATCTTGTGTTTGCCAAACATTCGTTCCTTAATGCCTGAGGGTGAGGGTGTTTTGAACACAAACTATTTGGATAAGTTTTTGTTTGTTTGTTTTGTTTTTCCCCAAAAACAATAAGGGCTATTTCCTTCCTGTTGTGAGTGGATTCTATAAACATCATAATCAAACACTCATACGAGGGACTGGAGTCCATTTCATTAGATTGATGGTGCATTTGGTCATCCTACCAGCCAAAGTTGCATGTAATAATTAAGCAGGAAACAGAGTAATTTGTGACAGAAAATAACATGAAAGGATGAGCAAAGGATAATATCCACTCTCCATCATTACACTCTTTGACTGGTATTACTGTCAGAATGCTTTTGTAAATAAGAAAAACTTATTTTGGCCCTAAGTCAAGGTTTAATTGCATTTTAGTTGGCATTTTAGGCCAAAGCTGTAATGAAGACTCTAATCACTCTTAAATAATAAGGAAATATGACCAAATTAAACTTTTATTGTTGTTGATCTCACTATGAATACTGACTGTGATTAGAAAACACATTACTTTGGATGTATACCTCGGGATCTATAATTTATTAGAGAGCCTACATTTTGTGTGAACTGATTATTCACCTTCTTGGAAATGGATAAAAAAAAAGGTTAACAGTTATAAAATTAGAGACCCAGAATCCTGACTTAATTGACTTTAATAATTGCTAGAGCAGTGGTTTTAACACTGTTTTTTTTTAAATAATACAAATTAGTAAATAGAGGAGACACAAGTTATTTCATAAAGTTAATGTCTGAACTACAAAACATGGTTCCCATATTTTAATTAATGCATCTTGAGTATGAATCAATTACAAATGTATTCAATTGATATTTTGTTGCTACAATGATCACTAACGGTTGTAAACATGCAGAAGTCACATCCAGACTTGCCTCAAGGCACCACCACACCATTTGTGAAACACAATTGATCATGCTCAAAAAACCCTCTAGTGTTCTCACACTGTGATCCACCTATATTCTTAATCTCTCTAAGATGCTCTGTTTAAAATCCTGTCACTTTTTCTTTCCCATGTAGGCCCAGTCAGCTCTGACTGGTGGGTTGATCAGTTCTGTAGGAATCAGTCAGTTCAGCACTGCTTTGCAATTTGTTGTAAAGAAGACCTGCTCCTGATAAAGTAAGGTTCACAGACTCAGCAACCAATGTAACATATACCCAAACTGAGTTTTTTCTTTTTAATAAAACAGACTTCAGTAAACTTCTCGATGTTTATTTCAATTGCGTCTCAAATAATTGGTTTGTTGGCAGCAAGAAAAGCAATTGAGCCCGTCAACCCAGACCACACTCCACATTCTAGACCCGAAGTGCTCTTAGAGCACAAACTGCTGCAAAAACATTTACAACATTGTTGCCTGAGATATTGTTCAAACTATGGAAAACTCTTCCATCTCAATATGTTAACTAATCCCTGAAAAGATTCCAGGATCACCCCCAAAATCGTCTTTATTTTGCCATAACCAACATTCCCTGAAATGACATTACAATCTGATCATAACTTTGTGAGATATCCTCCCACAAGCTAACAAATGCCAGCAGAAACATATGCTTTTTGTGCTGAGGTAAAAAAAAAAAAAGACTGACCATTTTTCCATTATTGATTGACATAGATCTTTAACAGTCAGTAACTGTAGATTTTATGGTAAAAAAAAAAAA
This sequence comes from Scarus forsteni, assembly GCA_036419115.1. Taxonomy (NCBI): domain Eukaryota; kingdom Metazoa; phylum Chordata; class Actinopteri; order Labriformes; family Labridae; genus Scarus; species Scarus forsteni. The sequence continues at coordinate 8,894,662 of JAZDUH010000229.1, read as the reverse complement.
AAAATCAGTTCCAGTGTAGGTATTGTTTTATTTGACAGTGTCCTGTGGGCATCGCAACATTTGTACTTTTTATTTCTGTATGACCTAAACTGTAATAATTATGAATCTTTATCTCAGTATCTATTTATTATGACTTAAGAAACGTAAATTCACTTTAATTTTTAAAAAGTGCTCAGCTTTCTTCCTCTTTCCTTTTTTCAGTGGTGGACATGGCCTTTCACTCACAACATAAGCACAACAATAAAATGTTTCTCCACTAGGTGTCATCACAGGCTAAGTTATGAGCGAGAAGATGCCCCTGAAGAAGAAGCCTCTGTACAGCCATTCTCTTCTAAAGATGAAAAATACCAGCATAAAGGTCAGAAAATAAGCCTGAAGCTACAGTATTTACATCCATCACCCACACGCACAGGCCTACAAATGTAGCTGATGGATGTGGGTGCTCACTTGTATGTGTTCATTTAAATTGATCCCAAAGCAAATGAGCAAATGCAATGGTGAGAAGCAGCTTTCTGTTGATTTTATTCCCTAAAAAGTCAAGATCACATGTTAGTCAAACTCCTTGAAGACTTTGAAATCACACAAAATGTCTTCAAAGAGCACTACGGGAGGTGGATGTATGACTCAGAGAGGAGAGAGTGATAAAAGAAACTCTTGAAGCATGTTGTCCTTACTCCAAATCCAGCTTTATTCACTTGAAGGTCATGTTGTTTTTCATAAAGCAGAGATTGGCATTTATATAAAAGTTGTATTTATTTTTTGTTCATTTCAGCAGATGTTATGTTCAGCATCTTTCAATGGAATCTTGATTAGTTCATTTTATTTCTAGCACTACATTTAAATGACGGATTGATAAACCCTTGTCTTTGAGTACTTTATCCTTACTCCCACGTTTGATCACTCTCAGGTCTTCTATGGTGGGAACAGAAGACTAACCTGAATGCTGATTATTAGAGGCTGGAATCAGATCAAGGTTTGACCAAATTTGTTTTATGTTTTATGTGAAATTGGGCAGCAGCTGAAGAAAAATGCAGCAGACTTTTGCAGAGGGTTGGAGATCAAAGTCAGCAGTGGACAGTTTGCTGTCTTTGATCAGTTTTTGGAGGCGGCAGGCGTTTAGTCTGCAATCGTCTGGGTTAGAGACTTGTTCATGTTTTGGCTAGACTGTTTAAATGGGTCTTGTAAAAAAGAAGTGATGGTTAACTTCTTGAGTTCGACTGATGTGACCTTGCATGTCTGTAGGATCTGTTTGTGCATGTGGGATTCATCCTAGGTTTTATACACAGCAAGAATAGAGAGTTCAAATAGAATGTTGCCTTTCGCAGAGCTTTCCACAGACTCATAGAACAGTCACAGGCAAAAAGTAGCCAGCAAGGGGTCCAGGACTCTCTCCATGAATCCAAATAATAACTCGAGCTAGTTATTATTTTACACATTTGATGGATGGAGTCTTGTCATTGTTCAGAAGCGCAAACTTTCACTTTACAATACGATCAGTCAAAATAACAGCCAAAATGTTAGTAAAGGGTCGAGGTTAGAAACAAGAATGTTTTGGCTTTTAATCATTGATGAGTTGATTTCATTCCTATTTAAAATGTGTTTTAAGCATATTTAAATTATAATTGCTTGGCCATTTCTATTTTTAAACAATCTATAAAAAACCTGAGTGAAAGAAGCTGCACGATTATTAAAAGAGGGATTTATTCCTTAAAGGGACTGTGAGGAGTTTCTAAGTGATTACAAAAAAGTCTCACTTTTAGATATATGCCTGATCAAAATACACACTTTAAGATGAGTTTTATAGCATCTAAATAGGTTATTTATAAATGCTATTCCTTAGCCTTCCGGTCGAGTGGGACAGGGCTGGACTGGCCTGGATACTCAACTTTGGGAACAAGACAATTAAAACTAGAGCAAATTTATATTATTCGGACACGTCTTAGAGCACTGGGCTGTAAGTAGCGATATATAGCCGGCTACAAAACTACGATACTAAGTTTTCCAAAAATTGCTTGTTGTCACACATCAAAAACTATCGCTATGTAACTAGAAGAAGATACATTACCTCGTTGCTTTGCATCCTGTAGGTTGTTGCAAAAAGAAGTTGTAAAGCAATGCAGAGTTCTGAGAAGGGTCCGAGCTGCATTTATCACAACAAACACACGCTATGGCTTCGGTAACGTCTTGTTGCGTTCCAGTTGTAGTCAGAAGAAGGAATTTCCAGGTTCCGAGTAGGAAACTGCAGCTGGAACATCCCTCGAAGTCGGAATTTCCTACTGGGAACTCGGTGAAACCTCGCCACCCCCGAGTTGACAATCGAAGGTGGATGCCCCCAGTGTGAACAGTTATTTAGCTCCTGTAATAATCAATTTAGTTGCACCTCTGACTGGGGTATGTCTCTTTAGATCAGCTGTATACATAGTATTGTTAGACTTATATTTACAAAAATGCTGCCATAGTGATAATCACATTCTTCATGTGATATTTGTGAACAACAACGCAGGGCGTGCTAACAACAGCTAACAATAGCCTGGTAGATCAGCATGTTTTTTTCCGACTTCAACTGGAACGCTGATAAGTCGGAGATGATGTCACTCCAAGTTCCGAGGTTACTGGAACCCAGCATCACGACAGTCGCCGTGCGTGCTCATGGGTAGCAGAGTCTTAATGTAATAGATCCTCCTCACAGTCCCTTTAAATAGGCAATGTGTCCTTAGAGGTACAGACTATGAAATTCAAAAGTCATGCTTTGAAAAAGAAATACAAAAATATGTTTGTCTAGCCTTATATGCATTAGATCCTTGTTTCTCAACCTGGGGTCCAAGCCCCTCCCAGTGTGGGTGCCAGGAGATTTCAGATGGGGCAGAAGTCACTGTCTCTTGTCAGGTACAAATTGGGCTAGGCTCTAAATAAATAAGGTCCAGAACCACTGCATTAAATTTTAGCACATAATTAACTCCGTAAATAGTTTTGCACATTTGCCCATTAAACAGTTAAGTCAACAACAGTACAAATCATCGAGGTGTAACTCAGTGTGTATTTAGCCATTTGACTGGCAGCTATAGCTTGTGGAAAGCCCTGCATTAGAGAATCAATAAATTATACCTTTTACTCCTCATGTAATTTAATCTCGGACAAGCCCAAAGCCAGAGTTCTAATATGGGTTTATAATGAATTGTATGTTTACAAGTTATTGCCTTGCCAAAAAAATTTTGATTAAAAAACACTTTGTAAAAATTTTGCTTCAATTTCCTCACTTACCAAATGCTATCATTTTATAGTTTATCTTTATTCCAGTGAGTACACGACTGAATAGGTAAAAGTGGAACTTAAACACAACACTTCCAAGGATCTGGAATATACTCACGGCAAATATAAAATAAAAGGTAAGATAAGGCTCCTTTATTCTCTTGTCTTTTTTCCATCCTCCTATTTGTAGTTACATCATCTCTACTTACATGTTAGCATTAGGTTATCCTGGAATTCCTTCCACAAAATTTTTCAATGCTAACTCTGGTGCAAAACAACATGAGATGTTTTTATCTTACCTTTTAAGGCCTTCCCCAAGCTGTGGGAACCCCTGGGGACCATTGCCCCCTTTTTGGGGACCACTGCTCTATACAAATGATAACAAAGTACTAGGGGTGCAACAATACATGTCTCTGTATAGAACCATTCGATACTAGTGCCTCAGTTCGGTGCACCCTATGAACCGAACAATACGCAACTTTGTATTTATGTATTTGATCAACTACTGACGAGGCACTTTGCCCTGAAAGTTCAGTGAATCTGCGTTTGACTACTCCGGGCTGCATTGTCGAGCACAGATCAGCTGAGCTGCTAGCGCACCTCCCTTTTCATTTGGCCAAACTGCTGAGACAGAAGAAGCTACATACGCTAGGGCACTGCAACATGGTGAGTGCTTTACCTTCAGCTGAAATTGAAGGCCCTCCACTATCATTCAGATCTGGCATTTGGGACTACTTTGGCTTCCGTGTTAAGTATAACCCTGATAGTAAGTGTGTCATGGACAAAAACACAACAGTACGTTGGAAGTGCAACACAATGCTAAACTACATCGGGGGAAATACAACAAAGGCCGACATCATCGCGGTGTTAAAACAAGTGGAACCAGACAGAAAAATCAAGCAGCACACATGCTACAGACTTTACCTGGGTCATTTAGACAGCTGTTAGCACGTGATTCAAAGAGGGCAAAGGAAATAGACTGGGCGATAGTTACTTCTATTGCTGTCGACATGAGACCCTTTTCCGTTGTGGGTAACACTGGGTTTCAGGACATGGTACAGACACTTTGATACACTTATAGCTAGTTCTTTGCAATATTTACTCTGCTGCTAAGAATGCACCACATAAGATGGGTGAGTTCTCCATTAGATTCATTTAATTTTTACTTATTCTTATTTTTACATGGTATATAATGGCTGTTTTTTTACAGTGCAATACACTTCATTCCATGTAAATATTTTGTCAATAGTTATACGTCACTTTTAACTGACAGTGTTAATCGATATTTCTTGCATAGCCCCTGTATTCATATCTATTTTTTATACTATTTATTCTGGCCCTAATAGCATTTATATTTTTATACACTTATTCATTAACAATATCACTGTGTGTTGTTAAAATCCAGGGAGCCAATGCAACGAAATTTCATTCCAGGTGCACTGCTGTGTAATTTGCGTAATGATAATAAAGGAAGTCAAAGCCTAAGTGATGTTTTTGTTTTCTATGATTCCAAGTATGCACCAAAGAATGTGCCTGGTTTAGCTGCAAGAGTTACATTTAATTTAATTCAATGAAAATGTACTCTTAGTTGAAACAAATGCATTGAAATTTCTCATATTTTGTATCATAAAAGTATCGGACCGTGACAGAAACGTATCGAACCGAACCAAACTTTGAATTATGTATATTGTTGCACCCCCTACAAAGTAAGTGGCTTCAGGACAACCCCCCCCCCCCCCCAACCCCAAATGAAGAGCACAAGTACGTGCCTGAAACAGCTTATTCCCTTGCACCCCATTCACCCATCCTCCTACGACCTACTCGCCTGATGTCCTTCCAGTTTTATCAACTAGAGCAATTAGAGCCCACCAGCACAGGAGTGATGTGGTACAGAGCATAGACTGTAGAAATTACATAGAGCCATTAAAAACAGTGCTTTACTGACCAATTGCTACAAAGGTGACCAACCAGAACGGACTGGGTCCTTATGGTAACCTCAAAGTAACAAGAGCAGTCAAAGTCTCAGACAGAGTGAGAATAGAGGTAGGTCAGGGGAATTAGTGTATGAAAACCAGTAGGATGTTTGGACATAAGTGATTATGAACATACTGTGCCAGTTTTAGAAATCCAATATATCAGCTAGGGCTCTAATTTCGTAGACCAGGCGCAAGTGCAGGCGCACCTGCCCTGCGCCAGCCTTCTCCGTGCGCACAGGGTGTGACCGGCGAACTTTGCAAGTTTCCTGCAGTGCCAAGAGAGGCGCACTCAAGGCACAGAGGAGCGCAGAGGGGCGCAGAGGAGCGCGTCCACGCCCACGTCCCTGCCTCTCCGCGCAAATGTCAGAGTAGGACGAGAATAGACGTGAGTGGGATTAACACAGCTGAGCGCTGTCTTCATCAATCAAATGAGCGCCTCTCCTTGCCTTTAAATGTGCTGCGGCCGAGGCGCAGCGTCTGATTGGTCTGAATGATCCCTGCTGCTGGAGACGGTCAGAGCTGCTGTCATTCAGCAGCTGGGAGAACAGACTGGCCATCAGGGCGCGCATCGGTCTACGCGTCACCATGTGGGCCAGCTCCCAGGACAGATGTAATCTGTTCCTTTGTCATAGGAGTACAAAATTAAGAGACAGTTGCACCGCAGCTGGCTTATCCATTTATAATGCTTGTGATTCACCTGCACTCCTGGTTTGTCATCGCCAAATAGCAGAGCCTTTGGTGATATACTGTATACTCTCCCGGTGTCTCTGCCTCATCCTCCTTACAATAATGTACTCCATCTTTTTAGATCACATTAAAAATAAAGACTAAAATAGAGAAATATGGGAAATCGCAGGTAAATCCTTAGTGACATACATTTATTTTATCTCCTTTTTCTTCATCTTTTTTCTCCCTCTTTTCTTTGAATTTCCTTTTCCTTGAATTTAATGAAATGAGAGAAGCCAGATATATACTCAGTATCAGATGTTAAGGCTGTTTATTGTTGTAAGATGTGCATCAAACTTCCAGGTGCCGTCAGGTTAAGTTTCCATTATGGCAAACGGCTTTAATCCGACATCAGACGTGACGGGACAGTTAAAGCTGGGGTTGGCGATCTGATTTAGATACACTTTTTGTAATACTGTTTAAAATGGTCTTTATGACCCGATGGTAATCAACTCATAATATGTTCTTAAAACAGAGCAAAAAATATCCGCTATCTACAGCAGGAGTAAAACAGGTAAAACACCAACCAATAATCTTGCCGGGATACCTTCTTTTACACCAATCAAATCCCGTCGCCATTCTGCGTGCCTGCTGCGCGTGCATTTTCCCGGCGTGCACAGACAGTGCGTGTAGCATGTAGCGTGTAGGGAACAGACTCCGCTGGAGAATGCTTACCTTTCAAGTTTTGTCTTTGAAAATAAGGGAAGTCCGCTGTGAGCTGTCCCACAACACCAACCAAGCTCCAGTATCCCTCACATTTAAGACAGATGTACAAGAAATCTAAAATAAACTCTGTTTTTCTAAGTTTGTTCCGCTGTTGGCTCTAATCTCGCGAGAACTGCCGTCCATGCTACTGCAGGTGGCAGTTCTCGCGAGACTTCTTCTTCTTCGGTGGTTGGCATCCATCATTTTGGAGCATTACCGCCCCCTTCAGGCTAGAGACAGACAGCTAGTTCTCCAAAATCGCCAACCCCAGCTTTAATATAGATACAAATGTATATGCTGGTTCAGACAGTTACATTAAATATTGATTGCTGTGATTGTTTATTGCATTAAAATGTGCCTGACACTCTGGAAACCTGCGCACTTTCTGCACTGTTTTTGGCACGAAATTGTCACTGCGCCAACATGAATCTGCCGACACCTCCCCCTGGTGCGCCGTCAACTCCCCTTGGTGCGCCGTCACACCCATCTCTGCGCAGACGGTCTACCAAATTGTCAAATTGGCAGCGCACAGTGGTGCGCCGCACGAAATTAACACTGCGCGGGGTGCGCCAGGCTTGCGCCCCCTGCGCTGGCCACGAAATTAGAGCCCCTAGAGTTCAGGCAAGAAATTGACTTTCTTGGTTTGGCGGAGTGGTTAGCAACCAGGCACCCAATGTACGTGCTTCTGCCAGTCCAGGTTATCCCGTCTGTGACCAGTTTGCAGAGTATCTTCCCCTACTCTCTCACCCTCTTTCACAAGCCTATCCACTGTCTCTCTCCTATCAATAAAGGCACAACATGCCCAAAACAATAAATAAAAAGAAAATTAAAAAGAAATCGACTTTCTAATTATATACATCATCATATATTTTATGATGCACTGCCACCATGCAAGTCCTAACTCTGCACAGTTTGGGCAGTGTATAATATTAATCCCTGATCTTGTTCATACTTTCACAGGCAACCATACCCTAACTTTAGGACTGCAGTGTTTTAGCTCAACCCTTGGGGTCAGATAGGTAGATAGATAGGTACACTTGGTAAACCAACCAAAGGTTACTGAAAGGTGGGGCAGTAGAAGTTTCTACAGTTGCATCCCATATTGAACTTAACCCCCTAGTGGAAACACACCATAATAGCACGTCAGCAATTTAGATCTAAATGCTAAACTTGGTTTTAAAGATTGAACCAGGTTTTCTCCCTTTCATCTTCCCCATCCCTTCTTCTATCTCTTTTTGTCAGCTCACGTTACACCCTGAATGTGACCCATATCAGATTCCCGTGTGACTGGTCATAATCCTGCACTAACCCACACGCACCAGGGAACAACTATTATGGCTTAAAAGGCTTTTAAAGGTCTGTTCAACAGAAGCACTGAGGTTTTCTTGAGCTGAAGTACTGCAAGGTCTAATAACTTACTCTCCCTTCATTGACCACCTCCATCACAGCTGTCCTCTTTGTTTTCATTTAGAGTGACTTCTGCATCCAACTATCCCCCCCAGTGCAGAGCTGTGACAAACATTGCTCAAGATGTTTGGCAAAAGCTGTGTTGAATCTGTAGGAAATAGTGAACCTTACTGCTTCATCATCTGGAGGAGAGATACTAAGCACAATTATGGGCGTATAAAACAAACAAAAACATTATATGAGCTCTTTGGGGTTTCTTTAAAATCTGTTCTATTTCATTTGACTTATTTGTTTTTTTTCACCTCTTTGGGAGATCTTTGGAGCAAAGTCTTCAGTGAGTTTTCATTACTGTCCACAAAGTTGCTCTTATTAACTGTTTCTTTCTGTCCGACTTTTGTATCAACACTGTGCAAATTAACTAAATGCTTTTGATGTTGAGCTTTATACACCAAGGACAATGCATATGTATTGGAAGTGATTTTTCACACGTCTTTCTTTTCACATGAAAAGTGACACATATTTGCGCAATATGTTGTGTGCATTCAAAACAGAAAAGTGACACACTGTCCAAAATGGACTAAAACATCAAGGTACAGTGACCTTGGACTTGTTTCAATGAAACACCAACTGGATGGGCACATTTGTTTCATTACAGGAGAACTTGGTGCATTTCACTTTTTAATTCAGGAGTTGAAACTGCAAAACTGTTTCTTTAGAACCAGCTGTTCGCAACAATAAAATAACTTTTTGAGTGACTGTAAATTAAGTGCCAACAATGAGTGCTCTCATAGGCCTGGTATGCACGTCAAGGTTTTTTAAAGGACGTCTCCTTTCACAGCTTGTAATCTTGCATATTGAATGTGGGAAGTATGGAGGACAACATTGGAAGGATGATCAACTAAGCTTCATAGGGCTTGTGGTTTGCTTCCAATGACATCCCTGATGGAAGGGATGGGATTATCACCATCAAGAAATTAATATTTACAGGTACATCTCAAAAAATTATAATATCAAGAAAAAGTTCAATATTTTTCATCACTCATTTCAGAATGTGAAACCCATATATTATATAGATTCATTACAGATAGAGTGAAACATTTCAAACATTTATTGCTTGAAATTTTGGTCATTCTGAAATGAGTGATGAAAAATATTTAACTTTTTCATGATATTCTAATTTTTTTAGATGTACCTGTACTTAAGCAAATTCAGAGTTTTAATGGCATTGGGTTACTAAAAACTAGTAACCTCCATTTCTCCCATTGCATTAATTTCACTCTTATATTAGCTGCCATCCTAATACAGTACAACAGTGCTATGGAGCTCAAAATAATCAGTTGAAGGGACTGTGAGGAGAATCTATTACCGGCGACATTAAGACTCTTCGTCGCGACTGTCGTAATGCTGCGTTCCAGTAACCTTGGGAATCGGAGTGACATCATCTCCGATTTATCGGCGTTAGTTGAAGTCTGTTGTTAGCAAGCCTGCGTTGTTGTTCACAAACATTACATGAAGAATGTGATTATCACTATGGCAGCATTTTTGTAAATATAAGTGCAAATAAATTGATGATTACAGGAGCTAAATAACTGTTCACACTGGGGGCATCCATCTTCCATTGTCAACTCGGGGGTGGCGAGGTTTCACCGAGTTCCCAGTAGGAAATTCCAACATCGGGGGGTGATCCAGTTGCAGTTTCCTACTCGGAACTCAAAATTCCTACTTCTGACTACAACTGGAACGCATCAAAAGATGTGAGCAATCCAAAGCGTATGTTTGTTGTGATGCTCGGACCTTCCTCAGAACTCTGCATTGCTTTACAACTTCTTTTTTCAACAACTTACAGGATGCAAAGCGACGAGGTAATGTATCTCTTTCTTGTTACGTAGCGGTAGTTTTTGATGTGTGACAACAAGCAATATTTGGAAAACGGATTATCATATTTTTGTAGCCAGCTATACATCGCTACTTACAGCCTGGTGCTCTAAGATGTGTCCGAATAATATAAATTTGCTTTTGCTCTTTCATTTTATTCATTTTGGTGTGCCTGTGCATTATAAAAATTCAAAGGGGAAAATCCTGAATAAATATCACTTGTTATTTCATTCTGTTTACTTGTACTGGTTTGAAATTTGTCATCACCTCCTACCTACTGACCACTGTCTTGACCATCTTAAGGTCTCAGTATAAAAATTTGGCCCAGTTGAATTTGTAATTGAATAGTCCTGCTTTACTCTCACCATCATGAGTCAGGGATGCCCTGGTGATGCTCTTCAACCTATTTCGATTGTCTGCTATGGATCATATTTAGTGTTTTGTTTATTTAAAATAGTCGCACGATCCACTCAATGAATTAATTGAATTTATAGTTGTTTAAAAAGTAGGCTGTGTAAATACATTTTTTGACCATTTTAGTATGAGTTTGATTTAATCAGAGCCTTCAGCCTGATGAGAATGGGATCCTATTCTGTGAAGAGAGAGTATCAAGATATCTGATGAAAACATCTTGGAATGATAATTTGATGATACTTGTGAAATGGGGCTGCTTTTGTATTTATTCCCATTTTATAATCCAAGAAAGCAATCACAATATGAGATACATTACTTTATATTTTTATTCATGTGAATGAACAAAGTTAGTGACTCTGTGAAACTTGTTAATTCTTTACATTAGGCTAAACTGTGAAAGTGATCTAATAAATAACAGGCATGCGATTATGAGCATTGATTTAAAAACATTGTAGAGTTTATGTAAGTATTCTATGTTACTTAGAAAAAGAAAATCAGCCCCACTCAATACTATTCCTTTAAATGAAATGTGAACACATTATGTAATGCCTTTGTCAAATAGTCGTGTTACTGAGCCATCTATCATTGGCTCAGCAAGGTGTAGCTTGTCCTGCTCATAGGGTAAGCTTTTAGCCTATTGCCTTTGGTGCTAATTCTAACACTGACTTCAAAACTGTCCTGAAAACAAGGTTTTGGGTCTTGAACCTCACATCCGTTGGAAGGTGGACAGAGCTACAGGAGCAGCAGACAATCAGACAATAGAGTTGGTGGGTGAGTTGTCAACATTCCAAAAGTGGATAGGAGTTAAACCAAGTGCGATCCGGTCATTGACCACAGGCTATAATTTTAAGCAGCTGACAAAGTGTTTTAAGTAATATTCTCTTATAGCGATCATCTTTTATTGATCAGGACACCCAATCTACACATTCAAATTAAAAAATATATACCCAGTAATTGTAACCTTTTTCCAAAAATACATTTCTTTCACTGTAAATGGTATGCGCTTGTATTATTATTTGATTTATTTTTCTATGTTGTGAGTAGGCCGACTGTACTAATCTGTAAGGACAGCAATGTGTTGTGTGTATAGCCATACCAAGACCTACAATTATTTATTTTCCTGTCAGCTCCACGGTGATTGGATCTTGATGGCATTATCCAGTTAGCATGATTTGATATTTCTGAATGGAGTCTGCGGAGAGCCTTAGCTGTGGGCAGGCCCTTATTGACGAATACAGAAATTGTGAAACTAAACCAATCAACTTCTTGGTCCATTTATGCAAGAAAACCTGAAATATGACAGTCTGTTCAGAATCTCTGCTCTTTGTTGCATCCTGAACCTGACTCTCTTGGCATCTCCACCCATAGACCCCCTCCCACAGCCACTGAACCACAATGTGTGTATCTGGACCCATTGAGAGGAGTGGGATCTGGGGCTCATTACCATAAAAAAGACAAACACTGAACTGGAGTGTTCTGTGACAGAAGAGCAGATTTGTACAGAGCCAAATGCCTCTTTTGGTTAATTGATCCGAATTACATTTTGACCAAACCACAGCAACAACATTTCATTGATACCACAGCAAACTTTGTCAAAGGGAACAACAGGATGACGTGTCCCTTACAGCTCAAACCTTTTGCCCCAGACGCTTAAATAAAGATGCATTTAATTATGATGATAAACAAACTCCACAGCGTATGATGGTAATTGGCACATTTGCTTTATTTTGAAAACAGACATTGAAACCATTTTTATTTTTTCATATTTTTTTTTCACAAGTTTGAACTCCTTGATAAGGTTGAAACTGGACATTGCACTCACTGGAACATGGGAAAAGTATTTTTTTGTTTGCTCATTAGTTTGTTTTTCCTTTTTTACGATTTTTTGTAACATCAGTGCAAGAGTATTTTTTTCTTCCAATTCATATAAACTGTCATAACAACACCAAAGACATCAAAAAGAAGCCGCCACACCTCCTAAGTTTTTGTGACTGCGAAAAAGTTCCTCTCAGAGGGAGAGTTCCCATCATGCATCTGGTTCGATGGTTCATGCTACTGTTCTCACTTTGGGCTGGCTAACATCATGTAAGAGCCAGTTATATCAACACTATAGAAGATTCCTATAGTTAATATTATATGATCATGTCATTTAAATGTCAACAGGTCCATTACTGTATATGTGAGTAAACAGTTTGTAAAAGGGTGTAAACCAAGCTTGAGTGACTCAAGCAGAAAAGAGAGAGTAGTAGTAATAGTCTTGTAATATATGTAATAATGGAATTCAAGATAAAGCTGCCCAACTGGAAATTTGACACATTTAATAATACATTCTATTATCCATACAATAGGTCAGTATGTCAACTATTTGCTGTGTCTTCAATACACTTGTATGGTGTTGAAAACTAGGGTTGCATTTAAAAACCAGCTTGTTTTTGTGCGTGCATGTGCAGAAAAACGGATTTAATTTGCAAAATGGGTTTAAAGAGGATGCATTGCAATGCAAATAAAGTATGGTGCATTCACAATGCGTTTTATAAATGTGTAAAAATCCAGTTGGGTGCGTTCACGCCAACACTGGTCCACTTACAATAGATAGTGAAGATGTAGCAAATGAAACCCTCCTCCACATCCACATCAACATCATCATCGTTGTTAAGATCACAATCATTTTTCATATTCAACAACATCATCATCACCATCACATCCTCATCGTATGAGCTTGAGCCAAAAAACTTCACGCTGGAAACTCCCCCCAACATGAGAAAAAAATCATTGCCACACAAAAAATGACAAACAAATAGAAACGGACTGCCTTCACATCGGGAAGGCAAAGAGCAACCATTTTAGATTTTTGTTTTTGTGTTATTCTTCATACTCTTAATTTCTGCTTTCGGTGGGTGAGATGTCGCTCTAGTCGTCCTTGGACTCGGTGGCCTCTGGTGCTGCGACTTCAGGGGCGGCCTCCTCTGCTTTAGACTCTTCTACAGCATCTAAGTGGGGGGGGGAAGAAAGAGAATGAGGAGTTGAGGAAAATGAGATGTTTGCGTGAGAAGAAGAAGGATTGGGGAGAAAGAGAGGGAGGAAGATAATTAGACTTTCACAGTGTTTGACTGGGATAATATAACTAACCGGTTCATCCAAGAGACTATGCCTCAGAGATCTCACATGCCAGCTGCCACATTTAAAGTCTTAAATATTTCACTTCAGGTGGCTGTCAGTGTAGAAAATGAGGATACAGTAACTCTGAGCGATCATAATCATGTAGAGTAAGACTGGGAAAGCCTCACGGAAGGAACTTAAGTAAATCCATGATGTTCAGAAGATGTCAACTCTACTAAAAGTGAGAGCATGTCAGTCAGTCTGGATGCACTATCTTCAGTCTGGAACCAAACACCGGCCGTGTGAATAATAAAAAAGAGAGAGTGCTCCTAATGGAGGCATGAAGCATTTGAACTGACATTCTGATGCTCACAGCACCATATCAGCTTGTCACATCTGATTCTGTGTGATGGCCTCCGTGTACTGCGCTGTAATAACATCTGGTATTGGCTTACTTGGAGGTGAATAATGATCCATGTTTCAACAAGGAGCTAATACACAAGCTTGTGGGATAACACTGAGCCTCATTTAACAATATCTTACTTAAATTTTTATTTAAATTTGTAAAGAAGCCATCAGAATTATGATGAGTTCTTCAAGTGCTGAGCTTTTTTATCTGTTCTGTTGTGTAACAGAATCCCATGGTTTTGTCAACAGGAAGCCTGAGCATGTTTCCCTGGGGAATATGCTTCTTTTATGTCAATAAAGGACTGCAAGCACCAAGTTGCACTGAATGAAAAAGTGACACAAGAGACACTAAATCAAAATATTATGATCTGAACATTAAGTCAGAAATACACATAACTGTGCTTCAAAAGTGGTTTAAACCAGCTTGAAATTAACCCTAAACAGGGCCTTTTACCACTGCCAAGGAGGACATGCATTTGTAGGCCTTTGTTTGGTTGATAGATTGCAAACAGGATTGTTCAAAAGTTTCGAAACTGAATTATTTACGAATACTATTAATTTCAAGAATGTTTGTCATGGCACATGGAAGAGGTTATTTGATTTTGTTGGTGATTCAAACCTTAATGTGGAACCAGGATTAAAAAAAAAAATCTTATCATTGTGAAGTAGGGCACATTTTCCACATTCCCGCTAATAACTAAATAACCTCTCAACAGAATTAAATGACATTTTGAGGGAATGTTGGTTATGGCACAATAAAGAACTAGTAGGGTTATGGTGGTGGCACCCTGATGGAGATCCAGGATCCATTTTCAAAGTTTAATTAACAGTGCGAGATAGAGTAGTTTTCCACGTTTTTGAGAATAACTAATAATAACCCACAGGAAATATCTCAGCGGAGTTTTGTGCTGTCTTAGAACTTCTAATTTTGATTACATAGTAAATAGTTTAATCAGTTGTTATTTAAGTAATTTGCAATACTACAAAAGAGCTTCCGAAGTGTATACCGTGGCTTTTGTTAAAGCCCATAGGTACTGCAGGTAGACAACAAGACATTATCTATAATAAATAATTATATAAATGATAATAAAAATAAGATTTAAAAAATGCATCCTAAATACATTCAGCTGATGATGCTTGATTGCATTTTTCAGTCTTAGGAGTTGCAAAAAACAACAGAAAATTTAAAGTACATGATAGCTTTTAACTAATACTTCTTGGTTAGATTTTGTGGTACATTCCATTTGGTCTCAGGGGTTGGATTCTCCGAGTTGAAAATGATGCATGTCATGGCAAACACCCCTTTTGGTCAGATATTCAGATAGTCATTCATGTAGCCTGACTTTATCACGTTGTACCTGAAATGTGTTTAACAATGATGTGACAATGTTCCACAGTTCTCACCCTGTCACACTACATTCACTCAACGATGGCAGAAGCCGCTATGCAAACTGACAGTATTTGTTAATCCAATTTGTGTTCAGTCATTCACATTTACTCACCAACCCAACACTGGGCAGAATTTGGGGTCAAATGCCTTGCCTAAATCATGATGGACATGTAACTACAACAGAAGCTGAGGATCAAACCCTCAGCCATTGACTTCAGAGGAGAGGTCAAACCAACATTTGAAGCCATGAAAAAACTGCCAATAGAAAAGTAAAGGATGACTAAATCTGGGAAGAAAAATGCTTTATCTTTCTACATGAATATGATCTAATGAAAACCTATCTTATTTCAAAATGACTTAAGCTGCTTTATAACTATAATTAACTCAAAACTATTCAAATGTCTGTGTGTTAAAGTGGGTGTTTACAAGTAATGTAAAAAACTGTGATTAGAGTATGTGGCCTGTGCTTAAAACTTAACATTTTACAGATTCTTAAAACAATAAAACATTCATAATTTTAAAAAAGGCAAAAAACTGTCATATCTTTTATATGATTGTTTTTTTCTAAAAGAGAAAAAACAAGAGTATGGCATTGAAATATCTGTTTTATGATATGGCCTATACAAACAAAAACAAATTGATTGTTTGAATCATTACCTCCGCCAAGGAGGTTATGATTTTGCCAGGATCTGTTTGTTTGTTTTTTTAATTTTTTTTTCTAATGTATTTTGGGGGCATTTTGTACCTTTATTGACAGGAGAGTGACAGTGGATAGGCCTGTGAAAGGGGGTGAGAGAGTAGGGGAAGACACTCTGCAAACTGGTCACAGGCTGGATTTGAACCCGGACCGGTACATGGGACGTGCCTGGTTGCTAACCACTCTACCAAACCAGCACCCGCTTGTGTGTTGTTTTTTTTGTGTTTGTTTGTTAGCAAGATTATGCAAAAACTGCTTGATGGATTTACATGACAATTTTTCCAGAGGTGTGGTTGGATCCAAGGATGAAGCTGTTACATTCTGGTGGTGATGGGCATATTTGTCTGGATGAAAAAAAAAATCCCAACATTTTCTGAAAAATTCCAAAGGTTAACCCGCGTATTTTAAATAAATGTACCTCTGACATCGCTTGATGAATTCGCTTAAGTATTTACACTATAACTATCATCCCATTCAATTTGCTTTATTGTCTAACATGAAACTAGGTCGTGGTACAAAAAAGGTTTGGGACTACTGAGGTGAAGGGAGTGTTAGAGTTCTATCAAGCTTTGTTATATTTTGTTCTGTGCCTAGTTCAAACAACCCTACAACCAAATTGACTGTTTCCCATTCCCTGGCTATAATGATTCTTCATTTTCTATAATGATTCTCTCTCTCTCTAGTGTTCTAGTGTATTTATATTTTAGATTTATATTTTAGATAAATATGGACAATGTCCCAAGACAGCGTCTGTGGTGGGCAGAAGACTTAAAGAAAAACTCAGAGGGTATTTGAACAAATGCTCTGCTGTCACATTTGTTTTGAGCTGGTCAGACAAACAGTATTGGTGCACACCTCCGACAAAGATTAAACTCAATTTACATGACAGAAACCAATCATTTCCAATGAAGAATAATGCTCATTGTTGGTCTTTGCTCTTCTTTTTAGAAAGGAATGTTAAGTTCTGGGGAAAAAAGTACTTGCCACAGATGTTTTACAGCCTATGTCAACCTATATGACATGGCATTAACTAGAGGAAAAACAAAGAAAAACTAGAGATCAACACAAATCACCGACACAGTCTAGCAGGCCCCACAGGGATTAAAAAATATTTGTTTGTTGTGCTGTTGGAGGCCAGAGCAGAAGTGGCATTAGTAATGTCTCAACTCAGAAATTCCCTCAATCTCCTCTCCTTCATTAGTTTTATTTTTTAACTAACACTCTTGTTCCTGGACGGAATGTACTCACAAAGACCAGCATTATATTCAGCAAATGTCATAAATAAGCTCAGATCAACTTGCTGACTAGTGCTGGCTAATGTCTGGAGGGTTGCTTTTCTTCCAGCCCACATATAAACATCAGACTCCCAGATCTCACTGTGACACCTATGGCTGGTTTACTGATATATAATTTTCACACTTTTTCTTGATACCAACTCTTTTTCAACTGATATAACAACACAGACATTTTAAATCTTTTCCATTTGCTGTGTAGTAACATCCTCGCTAATATCTTCATAGGCCGCCGTTATGAACACACTGCTGCTTCTTACTTATGGCACAACCTAAACCATGTCCTTTTCTACTGCATATTTTTTCACAAGGATATCGACTGATCAAGCCCTTCTCTGATTGGTAACAAGGGAATCATCAAACTTTGCAGATTTGGTTGGTGAATATGGCCCATCACTCAGAGTCTTGTTTTATTCAGTTTCCCTCTGTAGTTGGTTTAAAGATATTTAGTTCTGATGAGCAATCATAATGATTTTTCATTTTCTATAATGCTTCCATGAACTTTATTGCTTCTGACCAAACCGTTTATTGAAGTAGCCAGAGAGCAGTGATGTCATACCACAATGATCTCATACTCCTGTAATAGAAACAGGAGACATCATGGCATGACATCATTGCACTGAAGACAGAGGTGATGGAGTGCACTCAAGTGTGGGTGAGTGTCTGTTGGGGCGAGAGAGAGAGGGAGAGAGAGTGACAGAGGTGGTGGTCTGTGCTTGTACTAATGTGTGAGTGTGCGTGACTCACAACTGCAGGATCTGCCAGGTAAGAGGCAATTAGCTTGTTAGGCACTATGACAGGCTGAGGCCACTGAGCAGTGTGATGCAAATGCAATTCCACCCAATTTAAAGTGCCAAAGCCAGTTGTTACTGGAATTCTGACACATGTTCTGGCTCAATTATCTTCACCAGAACACAATCGCTAAAGTGCTGGTTTAGTTCTGCTAGGACATTTTCAAATAAGAGCTCAAGAGGGCAAACAAACATCCAAATAAAGTAATGTCTGCCATTGTTTAAGAAAATCTGCTCATGGATAAATGCCCATGTGTCCGTGTTGTTGTTATTCCAAAGAGAAGGAACTTAAAAAATGTATGAGTGTTTTCATCCACCGCTGTTAGTGAGTATTTGGAATAAACAGTAGGTGAAAGCACTATTACTGAAAAAAAAAAAACACTGAAGAGGAAGGGGTCGTGATGCCATGCTTTTCTTTGGAGGATTTCATCATCAAAAATGAAGTTCTCAGCAGCTTTTACAAACACATGTGCACTTGAAAGATGCTTGTAACACCCCTGGGTGTTAAGTCTGTAATTATTGTAACTACATGATAGCTTGCAGTAATTTTCTGTACATCATCATCTGTTCTCTGTTGGTTTACACTAAGAGAAGTTACATTTTCCTTTAATTGATGGAAGCTAATTTTTCAACCTCCTCCTGAACATTTTCTTTAAGATTCTGAATTTAGTAAAAGCACAGTAATTTCCTTTAACATTAGCAAATTATGAACTGATGGATGAAATCCCCAATGCTAAGCAATTAAAAGGATATTGCTTACTCATGCTACCAGATTCATTATGCAATTTAATACAGTTCTAGTTAATGTTAAACAAATCAATTAATATTAAATCAATATATTTTAAACTTCCAACGACATAGAACAAACCCTCTGCATGGCTTGCAACAAGATTTTGTCTTTGGAAAGGCATATTTTGCAAGAAATCAATCTCTATCATCAAAACAATGTAGTTTTAGTACTATGGAGATGGCATCCAACTAAACAGAATTGTTGGTACTCTTTGCTTGAGCCGTCACCCTGTATAACCAAATTAGCTTTACTAAAGAAGAAAGAAAAAGGTGTGCTGCTTGCAGTTATTTTCACTGTTTTAGTGCTATGCACCTCTAACAAAGCATCTGCAAAGTAACTTGCAGCCACAAAGAGTTCAGTCACAAACAAAACTTTAACTTGTGGCTGACAATTTGACCCGAGTACATCAATGTCTTTCATATTTCTACAGTTCTAACTGTACTTCTTAAAGAGTTTGGAAGTGTTATTTTGATTTATTTTAATTATTTCTTCTCCTTAATACAAACTAATGCTGTATTTCATATTATTGGAAAGCCTATAGACACCTTTCTAATAAGTTACAAGCATTTGTGAAAAAAAGACACAAGCAGCACTTCCCTTACTCCTCAAATAAAAAAGTACCAAAACTCCCTTCAACTAGAAGTTGGAGTCCTAGTATGCAAAGAAGCAGCATTATCTGGTGTCACCCCTGGTACCCTGTGAGGATGGTGAAGTCAAAGATGGACTGAAAAGTGTGTGTCCCAAATCCGGTTTCCGACAAAATTATGTACTATACCAGGTATTGTATTTTATTATGCTATTGTTATTAAAAGCTAGACAGAATGTTGAAATAGTCCACCAAAATAAGGTTTCCAGTTTTTTTTTTGAGGGTTTCGATTAAATAAAAGACATGAGATCAACACTAAAATTCTGCAGTGGATCTGTAGGTTAAACTTAACCGGCTGACTAACCATCCGATCAGAGAAGCCAAAAGGATCTCAACCATTTTAGGGGCAACTTCTGCCAACAATTTTTTTTGTCAGGCCCAGGTCACTGGGTTGTCTTGAACTATGACTATTTTTATTAGACTGTAAAGAACACAATTTGCAGTTAAACCCACTGAATATCACAAAAATGCTGCCACTTGGGTGCATGATGAAACAGATAGATGCTATTTGGCTGAATTGGTTTTAGTTTTAAAAGCATTCTATCCTTTGTCACCGTTTGAAGCCTTTTCGATTGGTCTGTTAACAGGGGGTTTGTAGTTCTTACATTTAATTATGTATTTTTGTGTTTAGGCCATGCTGTGGCATTTAACTTGCTTGGATAATGAATTTAAGTGTCACCCACCATGCTTGGTGAGGAATCTGGATCATACCCAGACTGCCTCATACATAATTCAGTCAGATCACAGTACCTGGCGGCCTTTTGCATGTGGCTCCAGTCTATGCACTGACAACCATTAACAAAGTAACTTTTGTCATAAATATGAATTTGCTCTCTGATCCAGTTCAGTAAGTGAAGTAGATTGTTGCCAGCCAAGGATTGTTAATTAACAGTTCTTCGTCAAGTTGTGTTTGTTTGTGACAGGCTTCCCTGGTGCAGATCGTGACCAGTACGGATCATTAATCATTCATTGAAATCAGAGCACCTGTTATCCTGCTCTGCTCCATGCAGGCCAGCTATCCCATCGAGGTGGTAACTATGACAACAGGGAGACAGTGCTGCCTAGGTGACCTAGTTTCAGCATAGTTTTCCAGTTGGTGTGTGTGTGTGTGTGTTTCCCACCTCACACCCCCACCTCCTCGAGACTGAACATGCTCCATTAACTACCTGTCTGACCTAGTCTGAGAGTCCTTGGACCAGAAATATGGGTTCATGTCAAGAATGTGTTGTGGGTATGCTGCATCAACGTTTAAATGTCATTTCATGGCCTTCCAGTTCCATCTCAGATAAATGTTTCCTCTTTTTATTGGACATGAAATGGTGCTCTGCTTTAAAATGTATTAGCTGACATTGATGGGAAGGGAAAAAAATATTTCATTTTTGTTCATTTGTAAATTTAATTCAGTAAGTTTAGTCATGGTCAAGACTGTCTGCAGCCATGGCAGGACAGGAGGATCTCAATTGGGAAGCTTGATTTGAACTACATAATAT
Source organism: Scarus forsteni (assembly GCA_036419115.1). Lineage (NCBI taxonomy): Eukaryota > Metazoa > Chordata > Actinopteri > Labriformes > Labridae > Scarus > Scarus forsteni. The sequence continues at coordinate 8,873,707 of JAZDUH010000229.1, read as the reverse complement.
TCAAAACTGAAGTCAGCAGTTTATTTGTTGTGTCACTGGCTCAAAAAAAAGAATAATCCGTCAGGATCATGTTATTTGAGCTGTCTGCGCCCCCTCCTTGTTTTGTATTCATATTTCAGATAGTGAAGCAAGGGATGCATGCTTTTCAGTCAATAAGGGCTGAGTTTAGGGAGAGCACCTCCACTGAAACAAAGATAGTGGTACCTGACAGCAAAGTTTGGCAGCATTGGTAGTGACTGCTTACACAGCTTAACAACCACAGAAGAGTCAGACAGAGACATCTTAACTGTTGTCAAAGAAAGAAAGCACTACAAGAGGAGTCAGATGAGGGTAACCATCAGTAAGGCCTTTGAAAGGTGAAGACAACTGGGCGATGGCTACAATGCTGCCTACTGATGGGTGAGCTTAAACATATTTTCCTCTTTGCTTCCAAATATGCTTCGCTTGTTAATCATGGAATGGTTTTATGTCAGTATTTGTACCCATTTTGTGGCTCTTTTGAGGCTACAAATGCATAAGCACAATGCAAACAGGAGCCACAGGCTTACTGCCACAGCTTGGCATGAAAGTTGTTTACAGGTATCATTGCATGCTGTCTTATGGTCCTCAAAGTTCTACATTCTGTTCATCCCATTTAGCCAAGTTGCACAGATTGTTTTGTTAGTCCACCAAAGTAGTTGTATTATGAAAGCAGATGTGTGGATATACTGAATGTAATAATGTAGCCCATGCTTACTTTTCACTTCTGTGAACAAGTGTGAAGGGGTGGGCCGTGGCCAGAAACGCAAACAAGGAAGGGAGGGGGGACTAGATTTGCTTCCATATTTGATGCTCCTGCAAAATCTTGCCCCTTTAAAGTATTTTGTCTGCCTACAACATGATACTTTTTAAGAAATGAGGTTCTGCTACAGATTTTAGGAAACATGTATAACAGTCTGCTAGCTTAGCTGGCCGGCTGCAAACGAGCTAACAGGTTATACAATGGTGCAGGGATGTTGAATAATGACTTTCCTCATTGACTGAGTTGATCAAGTTAGTGCTAATAGAGGGTAAATAATAAGTGTAACATGCTTTATTATTGACATTTCGAAAATGATTACGTTCAGGCAAAATCTGTCACCAACAAGGGATAATAACACTTTGCGCTTGCTACATGAGCTTGTGTTTATTTAAGGTACAAGACAACATTCGTATTCAAAAATCCCAGAGACTAAAATGCTCACTTATTTTTGTGTCAAGACTAATTTACTGCCCCATACTATACCTTCAATCTGTGTTGATTATCAAATGATTATCTAATCTAGTTTTAATTTGATTTTTATTAAAATATGCACAGGTCAGACAATATGTTTTAAGCTTGGTTATGTGGTTATTGTCTGATCCGACAGTCAAAGGATTTCAGACTCAAAAGTTAGTTATTTTATGATGAGTAATGCATCGTATTGAGAAAGGATCAAGACTGCATCTGTGACATCTCACAGCCTCCTGACAGAGTCTGTCATGTTTCATTTTCCTTCCAGCCACCTAATCAGAAATGTATAAACTCTAATGAGAGCAGCAATTGCTTTACTTGATCAGGTGTCACAAGTGCACACAAATTAGGGGCAAAGTGAAAGACAAATGAAGTTGGAGCTGCGAGATGTAACTTTGAGACAGAAGAAGATTTATTGTGAAAGGACTGTCATGTAAGGGCCCTATTGTGATGCTAGACAGCAAGTTGTCCAAAAATGCATGGTTTACAGCTGTTTGTGTTGTATTCTTTCACATTTTGCTATATAGACACACAATTGCAGAGCAAAGGCAGGCACAGGGCACAGAGAGGATGGATTTTGTGCCTTGATTATACCTAGTTGTTCTTTGGGCATAACATGAATTAAACCAATCAAAGTGTCCGCTTTGTTCCCCCCTAAAGCAATGCACTAGTCAGAAAGTATTTCTTTTTTTATATGGCAGATTTCAATGTTCTGTCTGAACTATGGATTCATTTGATTCCCTTCTTTTTCTGTCCCTCTAATCCTCAGAACGCACTTCGATGAAATATGTTGATAATCATATCAAAGTTATATTTCATGAAAACATGCCCACACTGTCACTTATTATGAAAAACACTCACTGAACATTTCTGAGTCATACACATTAAAAAAATGTAACCTTATTTATAATTGACAGGAATAAAATGCTGACAGAATCAGACAGGTTGATGTTTCTGAATGTTAAAAACAGCAAGTTATAATAGTTTTTAAATATTTACCTTTTTTTCCTTCTGAAATTACTGGCCTATACTTGTGGGAGTACATGTTAAGTTGCCATCTCAAACAACACTGTGTACAATGCTGTTCCAGGTAGAAAAAATAAAAATAAAAACACCTGCACTGTGTGCCTATGCCTATGTATACAATGGGGTCCTGAGATGCTAATGTAAAAAAATATGCTGTTAGTGCCTGAAGTTGTTTATACATTGTACTATATTGTACAATAGTACATATGTAGAACACTTGGTTAGTATGATATGACAAACAGTCAGCTCATTTTGTGTTTAATTTATATTTTAATCCACTTAGGTCAATGTTAGGAGGTATTATTACCTTAAAAAGAAACAGGTTAGCTAACGTAAGATGAGAGAATGCAGGGAGATGCAGCATCCATTGAGAATTACAATTCATCCTGTTATATCAGGGCCCATCTTCTGTATGATTACAGATCTGTGAACACCAGTCACATGCATAAGTGGAAACAAGACGGAAACTATTAAAATTGAATTATGGTAGTACACACCAATTACACAACATCATACTTGACCAGAACTAAATACTTCACATTTCTACACTATTCCCTGCTCATCTGTATGGATTTTCCATCTTGCACCGACTGCAGTACACGGCTGTCTAATCTAATATTGAGCTCTGTCTCTGTGTTAACCGGTGAATGGTGGATCCCTGCCAAGTATCCTTAAATACCCAAGACTACACAAGCAGTTGTTTCCTGTTGTGCCTGCCAAGCAGGCAACCTGAACATTTACCTTTCCCCTGCATGTTTTTGTTTTATTCTTTATTGTAAGTAATTGCTTCTTGAACTGTAATTGAACTCATTGACCTCAGAAACTTGCTCAGCTCAAAGAGATTCACAGGATTTAAGTAACCTTCCAGAAACCTTCCTGAGATTATGTTATCTACTTCAACCTTGTGTGCATTTGGTGGGCTCTCAATGAGTCCTTCTTGAATGAGAGGGTGTGAAGAAACCTATTCTGTGATCTACATACCTTGTTTATCTTTTGTTTGGTTAGGGTCCTCCTTCTCAGCTGTCGGGCTGACAGCAGGCACATCGGCTTGTCTGGCCTCCTCCTTCTCTTCACTATCCCCATCCTCCTTTTTCTCCTCAGCTGTAGCTGTGGTGGGACTCTTGGCCGCTGCTGCTGGGGCCTCCACCTCTTTGGGCTTCTCCTCGGTTTTCTCCTCCGCCTTTGGATCCTCTTTCTGGGACTCAGAGGGCGCTGTGGCAGCCGCAGGGGAGGTAGCAGCAGGTGCCGGCGCTACAGGAGACGTCGCCACGCCTGCAGGAGAGGAAGCAGCAGCTGCCGGAGAGTTAGCTGGCTTTTCTGCCACCGGGCTTTTGGCTTGGCTCGTCTCCTCCTCCTTTTTGGCCTCCTCTCCTGCTGCTTCTTCTTCCTTTGCAGGTGCCTCCTCTCCCTCAGCTTTCTTTTCCTCCTCACCTCCCTCTGTTGCCTCTTCAGCAGCAGGACTCTCTTCCTTCTCTTCCTCTCCATCTTTCATCTTTTTCCGGGTTATGTGTCCGCGGAAGCTGGCCTGTATTTTGGTGGCAGCCTTGTGGGCCTTGTCCTCAGGTTTGTTGGTGGTCCCATCCTGTTCAATCTTCTGGTCTGCATCCTCATTCTTCTCCACCTGTTAGTAAAGAAAGCATATAGTGAGGTAACATCAGCCAGAGCCATCATCAGAGTTGTTTTTCTTAAATGTAGAAGGAAACCCTTTATTTTGGAATCTATTTTGAGGACCTTAAATATCATGCTGGTGTACTCTTGTTGGTAACTGGCATCCAAGGAAGAATAGATACAGTATGCCATGAGTGGAAATGTTTGAAAATGGCAGATTTTATGTTATGGGGAGGGGTTATAGCTCATTAATTTCTAACTAGTACAGAGAGTCACAGCCTGGAGACGTAGGGTTAGCTGGGTTTGAAGTCTGGTTGGGAAGTTAAAGTGTAGGAGAGGATGAGGAAAAAAGTTAGGAATGGGACAGTACACAATGTAGAATTTAAAATGGTTCTATGACATTACCTTCAGTGACTGGATCCAAACAGTAGGTGTCCATCAATATGTGGGTTGTGCTATGAGTCATATAAATCTAATGAAAAGAAATCAAATCAAATAAAAGAATGAATGATGAGCAAACAAAATGAATCATCACATTCAAAATGAATAGGCAATCAAATCAAGGTAAAACTTTGTCAAGCCAAGAGTCAATCAGAAGCTTTGAATGTACACTTCGGATGAAAAAGCAACATGAAGCAAACATAAATTGATAAAGAGCATGCATGCAGTGCAGCATCAGTAAGCCAAATGATGAAAGTGTGGAAAAATTGAAGAACTTAGATGATTGTGAGTGTTTCAGTCCTGCTGTAGGCCCTTTTTAAAACAACAGAATTAATTAACAGCATTTATCATTTAAGCTCTTTGTCCACAGGTGGTCTTTTTTTGCACTGGAACCATGTGTTTTCAGTCCAAACTGTTGTAGCCTATTGTTTCAGTGCTCACTGCCCTGGGCAGAAGGACAAACTTAGTATCTGCGATGCTCCCAAGCACTCTTAGCTGTCATTCCAACATCTGAGTGACCCTTTCATTCATGTCACCTGTCTTTCATTGATCAAATAAAACTGAAAAGGGGACAGACTTCTGATGTAAGCTTGTAAACAATAATGACAGAGGTGAAGTGGAACTGCCTCAGTTTTCAATCGTATCTGTGTCTTGGTCTTCAGCTGCTATGATTTCCTCACAATGTTTTCATGTCTTTAGGGTTATATTTCCAAACTGGACACACCAGATAGTTTAATGAACTATACCGCATATATTCCATGAGTTCATCTGGGAAACAACCCGTAGAAAGTGTTTGGGAAGGGCTGAGGTTTTCAAAAACACACCCAGCAGGTGATTGGATGATTGTTCTCTCAGTCATATTCAAAACAGGATTATCAGACCTTGTAGAAGCTGGGCCCTATTTCTGCTTTGTAAGGTATAAAATGTAATCCAATTCAGCAAACACCCTGAAAAACATGTTCAAAGTGGAAAATATCATGTCTATCAAGAAAAGCTTTAAGTGTTGGGTTTTTTTTTTTTTATGTTTTTTTGTTATTATTATTGAAGAAAAACTGTTAAGATCTGACAAAACCGCTTCCAGAGCTGTTAGCATCCATGCTAATCCCAGTCAAAGCTCACTGCAATCATGCCTGTTTCTCCTTCCCTTCTTAAAAGGCACTGACTGGGCAGAGCCTCTGCAGACTGAGCTCATCTGTTTGGCCTGAAATTTGAGGAATTTTCTTCAAGCTGTGCACAAATGTCCACTCTGGCTCAAGGATGAAGTAACTTTATTTTAAAGGTAATTGCTTAAATGTTAAACTTTAAATGGACTTGAGCTTGTATAGCAATTTTCTATTCTTTGTGACATCACAAAAATCTACCACACTGCAGGTCGTACCAACCCAGTCATACCCATTCACTCACATTCACTCACTGATTTTTAATAAAACTTTAAATCAGTGTCAGCCTTTCATAAGATTTGATCTTTAGAGTCACAGGTCAAAGGCCATTTGCATTATGACCAGCACTTGCTTTTGACTGTGGTAATCTAAGAATACTTTGAAATGGCTCAAATTTAACCCTTTCATAGATGTGAGGAATCATGTGTGTTACATTTTGTCACACTGCTGTCAATGTTTTACTGACGCATAAGTGAAACATTAGGTAAGGGTTGTAAAAATATCTGAATCACTCAGGTAAATGATACCCAAACTAACATTCAAGTCAGCAGATGAAGCACCAACAGGTCCAGGAGTTATTGCTATCAGTATCTGCACAATATCCCCAATGACTCAAGGAAGAAGCAGGAGGAAGTTAAGGGTCATTCTGCCACAGACCTGGTTGCATATGTTATATTTTATGAAAGCTTAAAGGGACTTCCATCAATATTTGCGCACATTTCTACCCTGCCTCAGAAATTTGGAGTTCATAAGCTGAGAGTTATAGAGGCTTCATGATCATCCTTTGCTTTAAAATGGTCTATTTTAAGAATGCTTTAAGGTATTTCTATCAAACTTTGCCCAAATGTCCTCTTTGATGCAAGGATAGACTGGTTTGATTTCGAGACCTTATGATCACCCCTTGCCTGTGCAAGTGTTATCCTAAGAACACTATAAGGGACTAGTGTCAAAGTTTGCATACACGTGAAAGAATTATTTCCAGTTTACTGCATTTATTGAGACTCATAGATGTGCATGGATGATTGTCTTCACTTATGATAGACAGATTTGCAGGGATTTTGAAATAATATTTATGCAGTAATTCAAGCCACGCTCTCTGTTTATGTTGTTGCTTTGATGATGGAGCTCCAATAGATTTGTTGAATAATCCTGTAAATGTAGAACCTCTCAATGGCATTCAATTCTAATGGCTTTAACAACCAGAGAAATGTAAGCATTCAAATTCATGTCTCTCTTTCCAAAATAATGAGGCTCTTTCTTTATTCTCTAGGTACAGTAGCTTTCTGCTGCTCCATCTCTGGCTGCCAGGGAAACGAGCTGCTGCCTGCGAGAGTCTCCTCAGCATTCACTGCCATACCCCCCCCAACCATCAAAGGTTACCTTGACAACCAGAGTGCTAACTCATCACGGCGCTGTCTGCTGGTTGGTGCTATGAAAGACTGTATGTCAGCCTGATTGGCAGCATATCTGACCCCTCAGGGAAGCAGGCCAATGGGCAAATCGTAAATCAGGCGGAGCAATCAGCATGGTTAAGGAGGGCTTCTGTGTGATGTAGCAGCAGGGTGCGGTGTGAGGATGGTGGGGGTTACACATTGGTGTATATGTCAATTCAGGAGGTTCGTGTCACTGAGCGGGAGTGTCTTGTTTAAGGTCAGTGAAATTCAGTGGAAATGGTTTTCAAAGCTGCTTTTTTTCTGGCTGCATCCATCAATCTAATCTCAGGTACCCGCTGTCTCTAATAGTGTTGTTATATTGGATATGAGGTTGACTTGGACGTCCGTTCCTGCGAGGAATCACATCTGCGTGACATGATTTAAGAGCGAGAGGCCCTAAAACCAACATATCTTCTTCAGGGTCAGTGTGTCAGTCCTATATTGAAGCAAAAGAGGCCAAGGCGCAGCTGTGTTGGTATATTCACCTCCTCCACCTTCATGCACATGCCATCCCCAGGGTTTAGGGTGTAAATCCTGCCTCAGGCCTTCATGAAATTCTAAATATACACCAAATTGTATGAAGTAGTACTGTGTTGATATCAAAAGGTAACACTCTATAACAGCTACACACAAACTCATCCATAGTAAACAGGGTTATTGGAATTGATTGAAATCCATAAAAATGCCTGATTTTAGAATTGGTGTTTCCAAGATTTGGAAATCACTTGATAAAGCTTTTCATTTTACCTCTCTCTTGAAAAAAAAGGTCAGATTGAGCAGTTTATAAGAGAGGGACATTTGAGTCCTTTGTTTGACATTTTTCATCATAAACATAATATTCATACTACTCCTGGATTTTCAGTAGAACTTTAAAAGGCAGTATCTGTAAACCTTATTCATCTGAAATAATAGGTCAGCTTGTGTTTTTTTTTAAATCAGAATTATTTAAAGAAATATTTGTGAACACATATTCTTTATGAACTTCTGATGTGTTCTACAATTAACTGCTATAATTACTCATAGCTCTGTTCATTTAATATAAAAGATCTGCACTTAATCTTTGGCGAGGAAGGGAATTTTTGTGAATTTGTAGAATATCTGAAAGCTTTTAAGTTCTCCTGAAATTGCTTGAAAAAACATGAATTTGACTTCTTGTTCATGACAGGAACTCTGTGTTTTGCATTTCTAAGTATCATTTAACAGCTGAGCACTGTTGCAATAATTTCAGTGCCACATAGATACGTGTTAGAAAAAGGTTAAAAATCTCCTCCACTTGATTAAGTACTTCTATGCTAAAGTAAAAAATACCACAGCACCAGCAGCTGCCTGAAACATCTCATTCCCCTACCCCCGTAAATAGACCTACCAGTGTGACATCATACCACTGTTCTGTTAGCAGTTTACGCCCATTGGTTCGGGGTTTCAAGCCCAGTGTAGAGTACAGACTGTAGAATGAATTAAGAGTTTATGAAAACATTAAGCAGCATCAAACTGATCAGTTAGAGTGCTGACAACTGACCAATTAGAGTAGATTTGGCTCACATGGGACCTTAAAGAGGCAGGAGCATCTCAGACAAGTGGATCAGGGTCATGTGCTCTGTCCAAACTGTAATTTTGCCACCCTCCACTAGACATCAAACCATTAACCCAATGATACTTTACTCAATGTGTTCATTGAATGAAAACAATGAAAACCATGGATAAAATCGGTAGTGTCTCGTAACTTCACATCATGTCCCACCTAATGCCATAATCCAGTGCTGAAACAGGACAGCTGAGTTTTTACTGGTTTCTAAATGTTTCATCGTGATTCGGCTAGTTTGTTAAACATGAGTTGATTTCAAAATGTAGCCAAAAGTGACAAAACAGACACTACAGACCAACCGTAACCTTCAGTGTGTGGATGGGGCCATAAGATAAGAGTGACCTGTGAAGTAAAAGCATTTTTTTGTGAATAGAAAATGAAATTGTTGTTGGTTGCCTTGTCTGGTGAGCTTATCCACAATCAGTCAGGAGGTTGGGGGTTTGAGTCCAGTTCCGGCTGTCACATGTTACGTGTCCTTGGACAAGGCACACAAAGTTGCTCCCATAGCTGTGTCAGTGTTGTGTAAATGGGTGAGTGATATGAAAATGAAATGGCATGAATGGTTTGGTGTGACCTGCAGTGTTAAAACTTTGCTGTCAGAAAGACCGGAGAAACATTAGATGAGGTTTAGTTCAATTTAAAAATTTTAACTTTAAAATTCATGAATGAAATTATCACTATACAAGAAAATTGTAGGTTCAATATCAATTAAAGATGAGATCAATACTAACCCATCCTTAAAAGTGTGTGGCTGCTATTCAAAGATACAAGAAACATGTGGACAGAAAACTATCTGTTCCACGCAAAGGTAAGAAATTAGCTTTACAAGTGTCAGACTATCACAGCTAGTCAGCCAGAAGACAGACAAAGTACAGTCACCACACCCTGCCACACCCTGTGCCCTTAATGATATGCACGTCCAGATTGACTTATTGAGCTTTTATTTGTCTGATCTCATGGGTGCTTGCAATTGCCAAAAATTTGACCCAAGCACTTAACTCTAAATAGAATTACTTACTGGCTGCAAACAATGAGTCAGACAGAGAGAGAGAGACAGAGGGATGAGGGTATTTGGGAATATGAGGGTATGACATCATTTTTGGAACAAAGGGGATGTCATTTACTTTAGAGATCTGTGCCTGTGTGTGTCCAAATGAAATAAAATACCAGCAGAGCGCCAAGTGATCTCATATCAGCATGAGAAGACAGGGAAGAAAGATCTCCATCGTGTTTGCTTTGACCACAGTTGTAGCATCATCGTTTGAAGTATTGATATTTGTCTGTGTATCACCCTGAGAAGTGCTGTGCTGTGATTTCCTCAGCGCTGTGGTCTTTGTCAATGGACTAAAAGGAATTAGCGAGAGCTACTTTGATCCGTCATATCAAATTGTAGCTTTTGTTAATGCCTGAGACAGTCGCTACAATCACATAGATTATTTAAGCAAGATTGTTGCTCCAAATCTTGAAAAAATTGCTTCTTTGGGTTCTGACTGTTCAATGAACCCTGGTCACGTACCCTCCTGCAGGCACTATCCTGCTCTGTGGCTGTGCGGCACACATTTTCATTCATAAATACAGCAGGTACCTCCCTACAGTATAAGGTAACACTCCCTGTAAATCTTCACAGAGAATCCACCACTGGACCAACTCTTCTTTAATTTGCTGTGAGACAACATATTTGCACTATTAGTTTAATTAAATTACTTATTACAATAAGCCCGCAGTGTTTCCTCTTGGAGAATGGTTGCCATGGAGACACTAGATTCACTGAAAAGTGTTTATTATCCAGCAAAAAAGTGGAACGGTTGTTACAGAAAAGTGCTTTTCAGGCATTGTCATGGTAGAGATTATGCAATCCTACTGCAATTATGAAGCTAAATAAAATCTATGAAGCAGCATGCAAAGACTGCAGCATACTGAAATACTGGGGTGGGTAATTGGGGGCCTGTGGGCTCAGTGAGGCTCATTAATTAGTATCAAATATCAGTGCAATATGAATAAACATGACAAAAATTGCCCTGGACCATTTCAAACTATGTTGCAGGCACAAAATGTTGCATATAAAACAAACACTTCAAATAGTGATGGGCAACTGAGATACTTAAGGGACCAAATTAAATGTTACTGCAGAAGGCCCATTGCAGCAACATGTTGGATTCTCTAATTCTGACATCTATGGTTGTTGTAATTCTATGAAGTGAGCAAAAGTATTACTTTAATCAGGATTCATAATACAAATAATTATACTGTAATGCTAAGTTCAATAGTAACAACAAAAGTAGGACTCATTTAGGCTTCAAGTGTAGGTTTTTCCTTCACCTAGTTTATGGTTCTTCAGTGCTTGATCTAAGAGGCAACTGGTCTGGTTTAGGTAAACTAGTCTTCAACCAGTGAAGTTGCTACTTTGATCAAGCTTTTTATAACAACTGAAACCCTTTGAATAAGGCATTTCTGTCTCAATAATTCACTGTATATTTAGCTTTCGTGCTGTTAAGCTTGCACATGCAAATAGAAATGCTTTACGGTGTGTTTAATGTAAAAAGGCATGACTATTTATACCAAACAGTTTCTTGCAAAGAACATAACACTCATTTTGAAAGGAACTGTACTCTAAGCTATGTATTAAAAATGTCAAAATGCCAAAGTTTTTAAAGAAAGAAGTAAATGAAGCCTCCAACCAAGAGCATGAGCATTGCAAACATAACTCCAGAGTTCCATTGTTGTTGTGGTCAAGCCTAAAGTGTAGGGGGATTTTGCAATAACAATTCATAACAATGGTTATTGGTTAAAGCAGCAGTGCACGTGTGTGAGTCTTGGTGTCTTGGTTTCAAGAGGCACTTTGAATTGCTAGTATACACACATGGTTTGCTATTGATGGGGTTTCCTGATCCTGGTGCTGAATCAAGTATTTCAAACAGTGGCACAGCCTAAACAGTTCCTGAATTGAAACTGTAATCGGGGCATTTTCACTGCGTGATATTGGCTTGGTTCAAATGAACTCAACCCTGTGTCATAAGAGATTAAACTGAATGTATTGCAGTTTCTTTTTTTATATATCATATAGCAAGGTTCTCTATGGACCCAGTCAAGACTGAAATGTGACGTGAGGACACTGCTGATCTCTGAGTGGTCATCTCCCATTGATGGTTAATGCTGCACTACATTCCAGAATCTCTACTGTTTAAAGTGTTATGTTTTGCTGCTTGCTGCTGTATTTTGAAGAAGACTCGTCTCCTTACTAGGATGTCCCAGTACCTTTTTGCAGCCACGATGACGACACCCACCATTGTTAAAGAGGTAGTATCAAAGCATGTACTGAAACAGAATAGTAGCTGCTATACTGTGTAATGAACCAATGTTGACTGGACATCATACTCTAAAAGGCACCAATAATGAGGTGTTTAGCCTTGTTGCAAGCCATGTAATAAGGCCTCAGTTATCGGTAATGTATTTTTCCTTAATTTAAGGGCAAATCGAATGACTTTCTGTGCAGAGAAGGCAGAGAAAGTTAAAGTTTTGGCCCTCACATTCAGTGAGTTATACCAATATGATGGACTAGAATCCATATTGTGATATGGTTTGTGGTGTGGTATACGCACCACACCACAGTTTAAATGAGTGGGAATGTATGTAGGTTACTGTTTTTGACCAAAAGAGTCAAAGCCTTAATCCTATTATGACACATTATGTCATCATTTTTTCATATTTATGGCATATTGGCATCTAAGAATTGTCTCGTGGGTCATATTAAAGTTGCCATCACACTTGTTTAAATGTATAAGCAACCATCAAATCATTTTTGATTACTGAAGCATTTTGCTGTTTCTAGGAAACAGTTACATATAATTGGCTGTAATTGTGTCACCGAAGCTCTTGTAAGACAGCAATACTGCATTTTTAAAAATAGGGAAACTTTAAGAGGAACTTCACAGTTGTGTAACACGTAGTGCTCATACCTCGGAGCAAGGCGGTTACTGTTTTGACTCCTTTAGTCAGTTGGTGTCTTTCTATGAAGAGTTTGCATGTACTCCTACAGCATGAATGGGATGTCTTCTGTTATTCCAGTTTCCTTCCATTGGCCCACATCTCACTATGATTGCCTGTAGTTGTGGGTGTGCATCAAAATAGTTGTCCTTTCCTCAATGGCAATTTTATTGACAGGTTACCAGGCCAGGGTGTGTATCATGTTGCTTACCCAACACCATCTGAAGGGCTCCAGTCCCCCTGTGACCCAAACAGGGAGAGCAGTATGGATGGATGGCTGGGAATAGTTTGGAAATTCTACTTCAGGAATTGATAGTTAATTGAGACTACATTAATTTGAATTTGATCAAAGTTGTTGTAATCAGTCATGGAGAGGGTTATTTTTCTTATGAGTTCTTTTTATTTTTTTGTTAATGCCATATTTAGAGATAGGAAATGTCAGAAACTGGGGAGAGAAAGAGAGTAGGGAAAGACATACTGTAAAGGAGCTAAAGGCCAGATTATAGTCCTGTGGTCTGCAGATATAACAACTTGGCCATTTGTACCTCTTTTCTCCTTTAAAAACTGAAACTATTGTGAATGTGTCACTGAGATTAGCCTCATATTTGTAATAAACTGCCTCCTCTGGTAGTTAGAATACAGTAATGTGGCCCGCTTGGCACCTTGAATTGCCCATCCCCACCTTAATTTATATAAGTGACTTAAAATCATTGTCATGAGCATCAACAGAACCTCAGTGTCTAACAGTTTTCCGGCTCCTTTTCTCTGGATATGAAGATCATTCACAGTAGGACTCATTTCTTTGTCTTTATGCAGAGGCGATAAACGTCAGAACTGAAATATGTTCAGTACATTATCTGACAGCTTGATGTGTCTATCACAGCTTTGTCTATCATCTACAGTCTGTGCTCGCTCCCTGTCTCACTCTGTCCTTGGGTGGGCACCGGCTGTCGTGAGAACCACACCCGAGAGTCAATGGCTTCACCGACCGATCCATAACCACACAAACACACAAGCGCACCATCCCCCAGTGATGACACACACACTTACAATCCACCACCTTCCCATTGCTTTATTGTGAGGGCCATTGGGGACTTGTTTTAGGAGGAGGGGGGCAATAAGGGTGACATGGTGAAGCAGTCAGGTTTGTAGTGGTTGGATTATCACAAGCTAATACACTCACAGGATGTGCATACAGTCATGTTGTGTGTTTTATTCTGATCTATTTAGGTAAAAGGGTCATTTTTACACCTTGCTGCTCCGCCCAGCATTGAATTGCTGCTACTAGCAACAGGGAAGAGAAATATTGAAGATAATAGTGTCTTGTCCATGAGAAGAGTTTTACTTTGATTCGCAGAAGCACTTTTATCAAACACCCAACAGGTGCATCTGCTTGGTTCAAGCCATTGTAGAGTGTAATTATTCAAATTTATGCATATTAAATCAAGCTTGCAGCCTGATTAAACGACAGATCACCTCTCTAAACATTTGTCAGATTTAACAGTTCCCCAAGCATTCACAGAGATGCTTTCAGCTACCCTGTTTGTGGCAAACACACATCTTCCCTCCTGAAAATCCCAGCTTTATTCCAATGTCTGTCTTCTTTTTTCTGCAGGAATCATCCAGACACCAAAGACAGTCTGCTGTCTGCTTCTGCTAAATCTCTCTCTATTTTGCTCTCTTCCTTCCTGCTGTCTTTCACTCCTTACCTCACTGAGCAAACTGCTACCCACTCACTCTCTCTCCCTCGCACACACACAAGCACACGTATACAGACATAGCAGAGCACCACACCCTTTTAGCCGGCTATCTCCTGCAGGAGGGGAGTGAGGAGAGAGGGACTCAGGTGGTGACTGCCCCCGCTTCGCCACCTCTCACTCGCCCTCTCTCTATCCATCTCTATCTTCCTTGACTGTGAATTGATGAGGGATGTCAGAAGATGTACTGTGTCTTTTACGACATAGCCCACGAAAGCGCAAGAGAGATGCTCCGCAGCAGCTAAGAAGCGGCCATATGCCGGCGTCATTACATCCTCTGGAGCTGCCTTTAATTCAATTACACCGACTCTCCGCCCGAACAAAGGCTCCGCTATCACCACTGATCTCATAAGGGGGCTGATCTGGGGATGAGGCTGGGGAGTAATGGAGGCATGTGGAAGTGCTAAGAAGCTGGAAGGAGGTGGACGCAGGAAAAGGATAGATTCTGGAGGGGGTTTAGTGGATCTAAAGGCTGCAAATGTTGTCAGTTGTCCCTAAGGGATCAAACTCAGTCTCAATTTAGAGTTAGTCAAGAATGGTATAGGTGAATGCCGGAGGGAGAGGTAGGGCAAACAGAAATGGACTTACAGCCAGCAGGGCGGAGTTTTAGCCTGTCATTAAGGCTTTAATTTAAAGGGATGCTTATAGCCATGCTGTCAGGACATGTTCCATGTTTGGAGGTTAAGGTCTTCCAAAGGGGCAACCTTGGATTCTGCCTCCTTTCTGTAATTCCACTCTTTCTCTACCATGTCCAACTCCACCCTCTGTCCTAGCCCTTTAAAAAGGTTAAAAAAAAATTAGGGGCTCACAGGCTTATGCCATGTAGATCCAGGAAATGCTTGAGTAGTTCTACTTCCAGCAGTGAAACTTGTGAGAGCTCAGATGGAGTCTTAGTCTAATGCTGAGATGTTACAACATTTCAAAGCAGTTGAACTCAACTTATTCCCTGTCATTGGTTGGATCTATCTTGCAAGGCCTTAAGAAGGAATGATTGTTGCCAGTCAGAAAATTATCTGGCTTGTCAGCATTCTCTTGAGGACAATCAGACAGTAGGTACAAGTTAGGTTAGTGGTGTTGAAAGCATGGAGTGACTGCAAGCCCATCATAAATGTGACTGATAGAGCATTCTTTCAGTGACTTCTGGTGTTTCTTGAGAGGTTCAGCCTTACTCAATTACTCTTTATGGGATGATGCCTAAATGGAATTGAAATACATCTCTTGGAGAAGTGAACAAAAAATAGGTAAGGGAGTCAAAGTCCTGAGGTAAATGGTTACCTTAGGGGACCTTATTTAGGATGAGTCCCCAAACCCTGACAGGAATAAGAGGTGTTATCTATGAGTATGATTTTGCTCCACAACTCTAAAGACTACAGCAATGGCCTTGGAATAAGAGAAGACTTTAATGAAGTGCTTGCAGCCACTCCCCAAAGTGAAGATGTTGCAACAGCACTTAGCATGCCACGATAACCAGACAACGTACAGCAATATTAACTTGGAAAAAAGCTTCCTATTAGCTCAACTATCCCTGACAAAAGAGCCATCTTATATATATTTGATGCTTCTGTTTCTCAAAAAGATGGGAGCATGTAGGCCTTGAGGAACAATTTTTCCAAAGGCGGGAGGTAGTGCCAACACGCTATAGGAAAAAGCCGGCATGCCTCACCCACATGGCTGCAGTGTGAGCCACGCCACGCCGGCTTCCTTTCCCTTTGATTGCTAACCTTTGCGCTTGCTCAGCCTCTCCCACACCAGCATCCCTTGCTCTATTACCACCACAGGTCCTTCCACTTGCACCTGCCATCTCTCTTTCTTTCTGCTTTGCATCATGCCTGTGTCTCTTTACCTTCCCCCAACACCTCTCTATGCCTTTTTTTCTCTATGCTTGCCGGTTCCCCTCACTCTGGTATCTACCCACCCTCCATGTGCAGCAGCTCCTCATGCTATCTCAACTGGCATGCCTTGCCTCTTTTTCTCTCTCCTGCCGGCATGCCACAGCTGATATGACTCATGTAAGCCAGCAGTAAAGAAGCAATCAAATACCATCAGAATCCAGAGCGATTGGCATGTGATAAAAATCACACTCAGTCAAAGATAAAAGCAGAAACTTCACCCTGATTATCCACCATGTTAGCAGCTGAAATCCAGCGTGCCAACCATCTCCAGTGTCCAAACCCATCCAATTCCATGCAACACCTTCCTTTCTTTTTTCATCTCTTTTCATGATCCTCTGCCAGTGACGCCACCCTTTCACACCCTTTAAACGAGTGCACACTTCATAGTACCCTCCATTGACAGCATCCACTTATAAAAGCTGGAGGGCTATGATAATCCATTTAGACTCATTTATTCCCATTGTACTCCCCAGAGGCCACTGACATGATGGTGCTACTCGCACAATCCGTACCCCGCCCTTTTTTCCCCCTCGGTGGAAATTTACTTTCCTGTGTCACCCAATTGAGCTTAATTGAAGAGTTAGAAACCCTGATTTAAAAAATAAGCACATATGTTTCAACAATAATCATTCTTCAGAGTCATTCTAAGATGATTTTAGGGGCAAATTAATGAATGAAATAGTAGTTTAGGTTCTAAATTTTCCCCAAATCCAGAGCGCCTTCCAATAATCTGTCACTTTTCATAATTGCATGATCAATAGGAGGGACTGCCCGGCGCCCCAAGATCAAGTTACAGCTGTTTCAGCCTTGCAAGTACAGTGTGAGGTCTGAGAGGCATTGTAGCAACATCCATTCATGCGGGATAATCACATTAACTAGGCGTGTCTGGGCTCTGTTAGAGAGACTTGTATTAAGAAAAGAAAAGGCCCAGAGTCAAAGCAAATTACACTTACATCTTTTCTAATCCCTCCTTGAATTGGCTTAATCCACCCGGGCACAAAGTTCAAAGTTGAGGTGCATTATGAAATTATTGATGAAGTAAAAATAAGAGTTACCGGTTTGGTTCTTCTTATGCAGCACAGCATAGTTGTAGATGTTGTATCCTCCCTTTTTCTTCTCTGCCTTCTTTCTTCCCTTTTTCCTCCCTTTCACTTCTTCTTCTCTCTTCTCTCTCACCCTCTCTCTCTCTCTCTCGCTCGCTCACTCTCGCTTACAGCACACACACACACTCGCTCTCTCTCTCTCACTCTCTTTCTCTTTCTCTCTGGCTGTATCAACAGCTAAGTCGCCGGGTGCATTTACTCATCCCAGTTTGCACACACTCGCTCTTCAGTCGCTCTGCCTGCCTGGGCACACCTTCTCTCTCTCCCTCTCTTTTTCTCTCTCTCTCTCTCTCTCTCTAATACTCCCAGCCTGACAATGACTAGAAGCCCACCCTTTAAACCCCTCCCTTCCCCTCTCTTCCTCCCCCATTCTCCTCCTCCTCTTCTTCTTCTTCTTGCTCATAGTGATGAACCCCCCCACCTCTTTCAGATCCACTCTTCTACATCTTCTCAGCCTCCCCACCCACCCACCCAATCCTCCTCCTCCTTCTCCTCTGCCCTCACAGCTAGCAAAAGCTGCGGCCCCACCCTAAAAAAGCTCCCACTTAATGACTGACTCCAAATTTTCACTCATTTTTCTGTGCTTTATTTCTCTCTCTCTGTTTCCCCCTCCCCTTCCACTTAAAAAAAGGAGGCGTCTTTTTCTTTAAATAACAAAAGAGTCTCCAAAATTTGCCTCCTCCAAATGCTCAGTATCCCTCCCTGTTCCACACTCTCCGGATCTCTGATTAGTGTTGTGAGCCTGAGAGCTCTGTGTCCAAATTGCCACTGCGTTGCCAAAAGCATGTTTTCTGGCACAGCCGGGAGCAGCTCCTGCCAGCAGAGACGTGTGAAAGAGAGCAGTGATGATCGCACGCACGCATGCATGTGTTTGTGCACGACACACACACACACACACATAAGCACAGTTCTGCTCTTAGGACACGTCACCCACACCACCACAACCCCCCTCATACCCAGCGCTCTCTGTTCTCATGGAAACACCAGCAGATAGACTAGAAGAGCAGAGGAGGAGGAGTGTGTGAGAGAGAGCGAGAGAAAAAGGGATGGATGGAGAGAAAAGGATGGAGGTAGGAGGAGGAAGCAAGAGGGCCGGGTGTGGCAGACAGCTCTTTCTCCCTCCCCCCATTTTTTTTTTCTCCCTCCATGCCCACATTTGCACACAGTCTGGCTTAATGAGCGGGCACTGCTCATGCATTATCCCCAGTGCTACATTTATAACTCTTACAGTACAGCGAGGCTCGCAGGCGCATGCAAACACCCACACTCTCTATTTGTCTTTTATAACACACATTCATAAACAAACACACACGCACACACTCTGGTTTCAGAAGAGTCCCCACCCCCGCTCCGACACCGGCGTGCACCAGCAGATGCTACAGACACAATACAGTACTGCAGTAAGTTCTAAAACCTGGAAATGAATTAGCATTTTAGCACCCAAGGTTTCATCACCTTAAAGTGTGGGGAAATTCTCAATAGGGGTGTGTCTGAAGTACAAACCACATGATACCACTACAGTCTCCTCAAAGGGTTTACACAGCAGACTGCTTACTGAGTTAACAGTTATCCCACGCCATAATGCTTAATAACCTGCTTTCTTCATATTGCATAATATTTTTTTGTGCTTGTAGTCCAAGCTTTTATGGTCAAAGAAGCTGACAACACAAGATAATCAGACTGATTTTTGGCATGAATCCCCCCTTCTGACCAAAGCCAGCAATGGCCCAGTTATCTAGTGCAGAGGTCCCAGCAGACCTGTACCAGACCAAAGGGGGGGGGGGGGGGCACACATCCAAGCTGTATTGCAATGTGAATTAAATGTTTCATGAATGTCTTGTGATAAGTGGAAATGATGGACAGTTGAGGAATTGATTTAGAAGGACTTAATCAGAGGTAAGGAAAATAAAACACAAATCACTTATCAAAAGAACATCTGAGCAACTCAGACTAATGACTAATGGATTATATACAATATCAGCATTATTTGAATGCTGTCTTTACATTAGTCGTCAGTGTTCAGAGGGTGTAGTGATCTAATTTGTTACAATGTCAAACAGTGACTTTGATCAGACTCCGTTCCCAAATGTCGTTTAATGCAAACAAAAACAGAGTGAGTACTTGTTAATGTATCTTTGTTGAGATTTTTTTTTAAAAAAGCCCATGGCTCCCTTGCCCTTTCATTGTTGTAAGTTATATCATGCACATTGTGCGCGGCATTGCTGTTGTAGTGCGTGGCATTGCCGCTGTAGTTGATGTGAAGTCACAGACCCTGGTTGTGACTGAGCCTGTTGGTGTGCATTGAGCTGCATCAATCATCTTGATTCTGAATTTTATTTAAAATCATTTACTAACCAAACTTTGGGAAGCAGACACCCTCACTACCCTTAAGGCCAGACTTAAAACTTTCCTTTATAATAAAGCTTTGAGTAAACGCTGGCTCCGGCTTGGACCAGTCCAGGCTGCTCTCTTTCCTCTGTCTCTCCAATCATCTTGTCTCTCCTCTCTCCCTCTCTCTCTCTCTTGTTGATGTGGACAATCTGCTGTTATGGACCTAACTTTAACCACAATAGCAAATATTTGACCTTTCCCTTGGCCCCATTCCATTATCATTTAGGTTCCAAAATTAACTCAATTATAATACACAGTAGTTCTTGCAAATATAAAACATATATTCCTGTAGCCATGACTATGAACATCAGTCCTGTCCCCTTCATAATCATTAAAGCTGTTAATGTTACAATCAGGCTGATCTCTCTATATCTTCCTATTATTGATTATACCACCATAATAGCTACATTTTTACAACCATAATGAGAGGACTTTTTAGAAAACAAGCTGTCTGATTGAATCATCAGTGAAAGGAACAGCTGCAGCCTTCCTTTATGTTTCTACATTTAACATACAATACACTTTATTTTAACACAAGGCTTTGTTTCAGCAGGAATCTAAAATCATGAAAAACACAAGCTTTTTGCTAATTGAACCAACTTCCAGGTTGGGTTCCAAAAAATATTATCCCTGCAGTGCTTTATGTGGATGAATGAGAATAGGATACGCAAAAGAAAAGAGGGTTATTGGGTGGAGAAAAGGGGATGCCGTGTCCTGGGGAGTTGTGCTCCTCCATTCTCCTCTCTTACAGGATTATTCCACATCCAGTTCACTGAGGAGAAACTATTAACCTGTACCCCTGAGCCACAGCCCTCTCCAGTGGTCTTTTCCTGCCACCTCGAAAGCACGTGAAGCACCTTTACCAGGCTGTACTACATCATCACTATGTGTCATCAGGTTCTATATGACACAGATGCAGAAATAAAGCAGCTGAGTGTGCATCCTCTTTCTCAGCACTGGCCTGTTTTACTTTTTACCCGCCTATGCACATTCATACAGCTGCCAGCACACAGTCCCCCTGCTGGGTCATATTATGAAAAAAAAACAGGCTGATGAAAACATTGCTCCAAGGAACCCAGTGGCTTTCTCAATCCAGATTTATAAAGTATTTATGCCTTCTTAAGAATGCTGATATAATAGGTGGGGAAAAAAGAAAATGCCTTCATTGAACTAGTGAGGAAAGCACACAGTAAAAGGTGTGATCTATATGTGAATCATATGCTCAGGCCTCCACTCGTAACCACATTAGAGCCGATGAGTCAATTTATTGATCAGCTGTGGGAGAAGGCCATAAATTGTGAGTTTCCCACTACTTAGATATGATGATCTCAGTCCCTCTCAATCATATTAAGTAATTGTGGGAATTGTCCTGTGACTCATGATATAATAGCATATTTAAGCAGTACAGTGCTTTAGGATAGGACAAGATATAATATAGGATAGGATGCAGCGTACTACGAAGGGCATTAATCCATTATCTGCCCAACAATAGAGATCATATCATTGTGTTCCAGCCCTGAGGCTCAAAGCACTACTATTAAATAATAGCTGATGTTGGTCAGGTCTGCCATGAAAAAGTAATTTCTGATCTCAGTGGGACCAACCTGGTTAAATAAAGGTTTCATATAATAAATGAAAATAATAGTTTTTCTTATCAAAATTATCATAGAAAAGTTAGCATATATTAGTAGAGAGAGTGACTTATTATCAATCTAAATTGTGCCAATAATAAAATATAATATTGGTAAGAATGACAGATGAATCTTTGTTTTAATCTGCTCCAATAAAATGACATTAACTTCCCATTTCTCATTGTTTGGGTAGCTTTCACACATAACATATTTGGATATCTGAGGCCTGATTAACTTTTTGGAAAGTTTGTTTAATTCTCAGTGATGTGAAAACTCACACAAACTGGTGCAGACAAAAGAACTAAACTCTGATCCACTTATAACACAGGGTTTTGTGCCACCAACAAGTTGACCAGAGTTTGGTTCATCATGGTTGTTAAATGTCTGTATTGGGTCTCAGTCATCCAGGTGATAGTTTTCCAATGATGATCCAAATGGCAACTGGACTGGTTTAAGACTTTTGAAGACTTTTCTCTCCAAAATACTTCTTCAGTTGAAGAAGCTCAACTTGTGGAAGAAGTACAACTGAAGAAGCTTTTTGGAGAAGAGGAGCAACATCTTAAAGATTCTGAACAAATCCAGTTGCCACTTTGATCACTTTTGCATGGTTGTTAAAGTTAGCCAAACGAAATAATCTTAGAACAGGGGAAGGAAAGAAAAAAGTAGTGCATACCGGACTCAAGCCGATTGTGGTTTATGTTAGCAGTGCTGGAACCACCAGCCTCAGCCTCTCTTAACAGATTAACATCTTCAAATTTTGTGTGCCAGTTTCACCCAAGCAGCTATAGTATAACTTTATCTTTATTTTATCACTCAAAAGTACTGCCAAGCTGCTTTGAGCTAAATGTTATAACTCAAAGCCAGTTGTGTAGCTCCAGGTTAGTCAATCAATCAATCAATCAATCAATCAATCAATCAATCAATCAATCTGTATTTGTATAGCGCCAATTCATAACAAGTGTTATCTCAAGACACTTTACAATAGAGCATAAAGCTTTTCATTTTATGGACACACATATATGCATAGATACATAGTATATACATATAAAGATACACAGATACATATATATACATCCGACACCCAACATGAATCCATATAGCCAATCATGGATCCCTCCATCATGGCGGCAAGAAAAAACCTTCTGTTAAGCAGCAGGAAATCTTGAATGTGGATCCCAGTCTCATGATGAACAGCAAATCCACACGATGCTGTGTTGGGTGTGAGGGCAAAGGAAGGGAAGTAAGAAGAGACAAGTGGACTAAAATAAAACTAAAGTTAGGGACAGGTCCATGTGCCATCGACCTGTCGTCTGATTTATTAGAGGTTAGCCTCTTGAGATGCTACATCTCATTTTCAGGAGGGTCCTCATGTTTGAATGGTTGTGGTGATCATTTTCTAGAAGTATAATCTTAGATATTCTTACTGAAAATAAGGATTTATGGTAGTGACGAACTCATGGGTGCCCAGACCACAAGTGCATCCCAACCATATTTGTCTCCATTAAATATAAATGTGTTAAAGGCCTCTTGAGATGTCACATCCCATTTTCAAGAGGGACTTCATGACTATGTGGTAATAAAAAATAGATACTGTAGATGTAACGATCATGGATACGGAGATCATGCTAAAATCTACATGAACAGCTATAATGATAATGGGAATGGAGTGTTATAGCGAAACAGTATGCTAGAAGGCAGAAACAACAGTCCCAACCTATAGACAGAGCTCTAATATATAAAGTAGAATAAGACAGGTTTTTGTCCACCTGACAGAGTGAAGTGTAAATGGTAAATGGACTTGAGCTTACATAATACTTTTCTAGTCTTTGACTACTCAAAGCTGCTTTACACCACAGGTCACACCTACCCATTCATATCAATGCTCTCACATTCACTCACTAATGGTCTGAAGTGTCCATGTTAGTTTTCCTTCAGTATCTCTAACACATTCATTCATATAGCTTTATCCCTAAGCAGAACAAAATCCATTGAACTATCAAAGTCACCCCAGACTTCATTGTGATGTTTTTGCACTTAACCCTCCTGTTGTGTTTGGGTCAAACCTGTGCGATTTACAAGATTTCTATGTTCTATGACTTGAAATAAACATGACGCACATTTTATAAATGTAAGTGTCTTTTATTGAAGCTGTATGCACCCCTAGTGTCAAAATGACAGGCCATTGAAAATGAATGGATAAGACGACCATACTGTATAAAACAGAGTTTAGGCTCATTTCTACACTCCCCTTGCACACCTTAACATGCAAAAGCCTTTAAACAGAAACACACGCGTGTGTGTACACACACATATACACACACACACAGAGTCATGTACACACACATATCCTACAGTATGTCATTTTGTGGCTTCCATAGCAAGCCCCAAGGAAACATTATGTATGTAAGTTTAAGTTGTTTTGTCTGCGTAGATTTAAGATTTTGTTTTTACTAAGTAAGTCATACCATTCAGTTTTTACCAAGAAAACAAACACACTTCAAATTATGTACGTTTTCCAAACAGTGACTTTTGTGGACATTTCTTTAAAGTGCTCCTAGATGAACAGTGCCATAGGTTTTCATCTTAGCATGTGTTATAGTCATGTGTTATAGTAAAAGTTAGATCTTCAAAATACCCTCGCTCAAAAACTAGTATGAGCTAAGGTAAATAAGGTTCTGTGGGACAGACATGCAAATACAAGTTTCAAGACTTGTAATGTTCACAAACTCAAGGAAAAAAAAAAAAAATCTACAACAACATTCGGCAATGACATATGTGTCATTGTGGATTTGAAATTGAATCCAATGTTTTAGTCACCTGACCAGAAACATTGTGACTGTTAGCCTGAAACAAACACAGGAAGGTTAATGGTTAGGGAGGCTGACAGCAAGATGGGAAAATCCCTCGAGTCCACAAACTGGTGGTAGAGGGATGCTGGATAAGATGATGAGTGGATTACTGAGCAGCTAGCCGTAACACTGATGCAATGGATTTGAGATGCTAAAAAGCCTGCAGGATGAGGTGAGGAGTGAGACTCATGAGTAGCTGGACCTGGACACTGTTAAGATGGTCTTTGCAAAAGAATGCAACGTAACATCATCTTCTCATTCCCTCAAGACCAGTTGGTGGCGCTGTAATTAAGAGAGCAAAACTCATCTTCTTAAACAGCCATGCACCTCTCACCATTATAGATGAATCAAACTTAAATTTACTCACTGCTCGAGGGCCATATGATCTACAAATCTGTGGCATTACAGTTGGCATTCCTGATGCATGTCTGTTGTAAAAGTATGTCCTTTAGGCCAACTTCTTTTGCAGATGTTTCATACAGGATGTGTTTAAGCTGTGTGAGATAATCAATTTTTTATTTAGCAAGCAAGCTTTTAAACTCAGAGCTTACAGACCACCAGTGTGAGTAGCACATCGCACACGCATCTCACATGTTAAGAGCCTGCATAATTGGAGACAACTGTTTTAACTGTTCTTACATGGAGCCATAATTTATATTTCAGCAGACTTTACTTTACTTAAACTTTAAAACTACTATAACATTTCAAGGCAAAAAAGTCACACACTGCTGTTTTGGGTGCTCAAGCAAAACCAAGAGCTTGTGCATTTTAGTGTATGATTATGAAACAAATTAATTTTTGCTGGCCTACTGACAGAGATATTGCTCCACTGGAGGATGCTTATTCTTTAAAAACTTCCCTCTGGTACATATTGCTTAAAAGGCCTAAAGCATCACAACAAATCACATAAAATCAAATCTCAACTCTGGGAGCACTGTTGCAGTCTTTTAATAGAGAAATGAAACCCAGCATCCCAATCCTACAACAAATGGTCGGCGTTGTCTAAGTGAAAAATAAAAGTCTGTGCACCAAAATCCCCCCGAGCCAAATCAAACTGAGGCCAAGCAAGAGGTAAGGAAACAATGAGCGGGAGTGTGAGTGAGTCTTTGAGAACAATTCATCTTTTGGCAGCTGATTGGCCTGCAGTGGACGGTTAAATGGCCCAATGACTCTGCTGCTACTGATCTTAGCATCTTAGTATGCTAATGTATGTCCCACTTATTTGATTGTGCTGCTAAGCAGCTGAATGTGCTGCTGCTGTGACCACAGAGATCAATACTGTCACACCATCCTGACAGTATTGAGAAGCTGCCACAAGGTATGTTCAACACTTTGCTGCATGTTGCCTTTAGATGCTACGTACTGATACATGCTGAGTTCAAGTAATTTAAATTTAAAATACTTCATTTAACATGAAAAACTCAAATTTGGACAGCCAGTTTACAGTGCATTTGTGCCTTATGTGTTCCACAATAGCAACTTGGTCTGCAGGCCAGAGATGGAGACTAAAGTTTGAGACTCATCGGCACTTAGGTCACGCACAGAAGTTACTTTGGATTTGACCTGGACTCACCCCTCAAAGACATTAAGAAACACAATCTTTTAGTTTTGTACTCCAGGCTTATGTAAATATGACCTGAAGATATAAACCATTCCCCAATATCACACGTAATCATCTGCAATCATCTACAGTAGTGTGCAAGCAGTAAAATTCCTGCAGCTGGTACAGAGTGGCTGCCTTGACAGGTGACTGTTTGTGATGCCACACTGAAGAGAAGCCCTTTTTTTTGGTAGAGGTGCGGACACCGATATAATGGTTTTTCGTGGGGCATTTTGCACAAAAAATACCTGCAAGAGCAGAAAAAAACTTTTAACAACAAACAAAACAGACATGATAGAAGAGAATGCTCTATGTGTGCAGGGAACAGAGCAGGGAAAAAGGCATAGGAGAGACAGGCTATGTCAAACTGGCACATAACATGATAACTAATTTTTATTTGATTCTAAAGACAGCTCTCTTTTTGGACCAGTTATTATTATATGTATATTTATACTTAGGGCGTCCATCATATTCAGTCCTTTTATAGTTCAGGACAAAAAATTGATTTTGGACTGATGTCAAAAACCATGGATGTATCATAAGAAGCTGATAGTTGTTCTTCATTCTATAAACAATGTAAAAGCTGCAGGAACCGAACTTTTCCTTTAACAGTGCTGCAGACATCTATCCCCTCTCTTAAAATTTCCTTCTCTTTGCAGTGGTTACAAACAACAGATTGTTCAGATTAAGAGAAGCTCCAAAAATTAAAAAATCAACAAAGAAAAGAAGCAGTGTGCATAATCTTTAATTTACTGGCTGGTATGTATTTATCTCTGTCAATATTAGGGCTCTGGCTGTTAATTGACAAGTCTTTTTTACACATCCTGGATGAGATGTGGAGACATACAGACAGTTAGATAACTGTAAGAAAAAGATGAAGAGATGACAGTTGCTGGAAACTGTTTAAAATTTCAGCATCACATTGCATAGGCTGTAGAAGACGTGGAGTTCCTGTTAGTCAAGGAAGGAGAGTGAGGACAAGTCTGCTTATGCTCAGTGGTGCACACGTTTTCATTTATTATTATTATAATGATTTTTTTTTTTTTTTGGTGTTGGTAGAGGTGTGGTTCGGGGGAATAAATATTTATGAAAAGTGACCAAAAAATACCTGCAAGAGCAGAAACACGCTGTAAGTAACAAACAGAACAAACAGAACAGAAGTGCTTGCTCTAAGTGTGCAGGGGGGTCTGTGGCAGGGAAAAGGCATAGGAGAGACAGGCTATGTCAAACGATTTAATAACATTGGATAACTAATTTATTTGATTTTAAAGACAGTGGGATGCTTTGGACCAGTTATTAATATGTGATTTATACTTATGGCACTGTAGTCCAAAATGTCTTTTTTTTAAGTTCAGGACAAAAAAAAGGCAAGATCATCTGACTGTGTCATAACCATGGATGTATCATAAGAACTGGATAGCGTGGCTCCGCCTTCCGCCATGTAACGGATTTGAAGCCAAAATATCCCTCGTCAGGGCGCCGCCATTGTGCAACCAGTAGAGAATTTGGGCCATAATCTGGACGCAGCTGTGTGAACACTCCACAGCATACGGGCTTCTGTGACACAATCATTGTAAAGCTGCTGTAGGGGTCATTTCTCTGATAACTAATAAAAAGACACTTTTCAGAGAGGACTTTGCCATCCCGAATATCAATAATGTCACCCCAGCATACGGATGGGAGACATATTTCTACGAGATGTATTAATTTTTTGAAGTTTCACTACGGCCCGTCCAGATGAATGGGGGAGACGGATTTTTGACCTATACTGCAGCCAGTCACCAGGGGGAGCAGTTTTCATGGCGGCTTCAATTTTAGCCCAGTGTCATGGCGTCCATGTTTTTTACAGTCTATGGTCATAGCACAATAAGACATCCTAATAACTGGTCCACAGTGTCTTACTTTCCTTCAAGTCAAGATAATTAGTCATTCCACTGTTATGATGGTCTAATAGCAGTCAGTGTCAAGTTCAACCACAGATGGCAGGTTAACATACTATTAGCAGACAAAAAAAATATTTTCATAAATCTGATGATGAGGTCTGTAATGATGTTATTATCAGGTTGTCATAATGGCACAATTGGTATGTTATTTTGTCCTGGTTGATGTCAAATTTCATACTTCAGTCCAGCAGGTGGCGGAAAGTTAATTTAACCAACACTTGAAACAAACAGAAGAAGAAAACAGTTTGCGCATACTGGGTTAAACAGTCAGACTTGTCAGGAGTAAAATACAGAGAAGGGCATTCAAAGCCTGGAGTCAATAAAGACATGTTTTGATAAAAGCACATGGACAAAATTGTTATCTTTCTATTTAAGAGTGAAAAAAACTCACAATGCTCAACTCAAATACTCCAGATGAAGAGATGTTGTCTTAATTAATTTCATTTACTTAATTCAGCTTCTTTGATTTTCTCAAACTATTACTGATTTGCTGTTATTTTCCCTTACTCGTTATAATCAAATATATTTCATTACTGTTCACAATTTCTTTCATCACTTCATTATTTAGTATGATCATGCCATGTACTCCTCATAGATTGTTTCATGTCATTTATTCTTAACTATTGTATTGTAAATTTAAAGTTCTGTAAGTGTTCTTTTATTTAAAAAAAATGAGGGCACTGCAATAGAAATTTCAGTTGGGTTTGTGAGGTTGATTTAATTTATGGGTTTATCTCAAAGAAAAAACAAAGTTTAAGTATGATTGGATGATCATTAATAGTCTACCAAAGTACTTGATTCCCACTTTTGTCGGCAGTGCCCCTTTGAATGAGTGCAAAAGTAGTTATTAAATTAATATAAATTCTTTGAATTAATTAAATGTAAAGAAATTATTATAACATACCAATAAAGTCTGCAGACAATGATTAGTGCATTCTGGCTCTTCCGTCTCTGCCTTTGTGTGCATGTGGGTGCCTACATTGTGTTGCTTGCATTTAAGTTGTATTGCAGCATGACTCAGCAAAGTTTTTATGGCCTCACAGATTGGATATGAATGTCTGGTGAAAATAAAATAAAGACTAATTGCTGCACTTTTGCATAAAGGCACTGTGTATTGGGCTTCTGACTCTGGCTGTGGTGGCACTTGGGGTGGCCAATCAGATTTTAGGGGTGGCACAGGGGTGGGGCGGGTCTATTGAAGGTGGAAATAGGTGTTTACATGCACAGATAAATGGAGTTATAGTAAAGGCTTGATGATGCAGTTTGATATAATTACCTTTTTTTGTCCCATTATGCAAGCACTGAGAGAAACTTTTCTTTTATTAACAGGAATGCCTGCCTCTGCTACAGTAGGTGATGAGATAAAACCCTTTATAGGTAGTTCTTATGGACGACAACTATGCTGTCTGTCACAAGTTCAAAAAGTTAACAGTCTGCGTGCAACCTATACTTTTGGTAGAAATGAGATGGATCTATTTAGTAAAATAACTGTTAAAAAATCAGATGGGCAAGTCGTTCATAAAACAAAACAGTTCCCAGACTCAATTACTGTCTTTTGATCAGTGACTCACATCCTTGTCCCCCACTTCCCTGTCCTATTAGCACCCTGCCTGCTATGGCTGTGCCCCTTTCCTCCACACCCCTTGAACATCTCTCTGCTCATTTTAAGAAGATAAACACTCACCACTGTGCTTTTAAAACCTGTGTCAGTTTGAGGCTGGTTAAGCTGTGTCATTATGTACGTCATCAGTTAGAGCTGGGGTATCCTCACTGTGAGCTTATCTTCTCCTGAGGGAGCAAGTATCCTGTGTTACTTTAGTATTCATAATAATAAGTGATATTCTGGGTGGCACAGTTGTGCAGTGGGTAGTGCATGAACCTCACAGAAGAAGGGCTTCTGGATCGAACCCTGTGTGGGACAGGGCCTTTCAGTGTTTGCATGTCCCTCAATGTATGTATGGGTTCTTTACAGGCACTCCAGGTTCCTCCCACAGACCAAAAACATGCTCAGTACGTTAAATGGTGCCTCTAAAGTGCCCTTAGGTACTGGTGTGAGGGTGAATGTTGCCATTTTTCTATGTTGCTGTGATCAACCGGCGACAGGTCAAGGGTGTAGCCCCCTTCTGCACATTGCCAGACAATGTCAGAGATGGATAAGTGGTATAGATAATGGGTGTGTATGGAGTGATATTCCATGGTACTGAAAGGTTGTGAATGGAGCATTTCACAAATAGTAAAATAATTGAGCCATGAATGATTCAGTAGTATTTGATGAATCTTAACAGGTTCTGAATTATCCCCACACACCCCACAGTATCTCCTTTATATTTCCCTGTTGAATAGAAGAGGATTGAGGTCAAAATCAATTAAACAGAACTGAAAGCTCATCACAATGTGTAGTATTCAGTTGTTTCAATTTGTAAGGAAATAAGTGACAAGAGATTTGTTAAACCTGGTGACAGTAATTAAAGTTTGCTTTTCACACAGTGACACAGGGTTATGTAAAGAGTAGAAAGAATGCTGCTTCTACCTATACTGGAATTGTCCATTTGTGTATAACAATATCAGCATGCCTTAATTGTGCTCGACTGCTTCACACTGGAGTCTATAAAACCAGGACAACCCCTCCCTGGAAACATTTGACCACACGAGTCAAGGCAATCAGCTGCATAGATTTTCTCAATAATCAATTCTTTATTTTTTTTTTCCTTGGTTCAACACGAGTAAGCTGTTGCCATGGCATTTCAGATGAAGCAGGAATGATAATTGTTTTACTGATGCAGTGTGTGAATTATTAAAGCCAAAAGGACATGAATGAGCTGAATGAGAAGGAGAGCAGAAATGAGACAGATTGAGGCCTTATCCTTCACTGTTTCAATGGTGTTTTTTTATTAAATCTTTTGATGACTCTGCAGTCCCATGACTGTGTAGATGAAGCAGATGCTGCTGCAATTTATGAGTGAAGCTCCCAGAATCCTGTGTGTCCTCAGTTTTTGAAGGAATATCCAATGGTATCAATGCATTGTGCAAGAGGAAAGAAAATGAAGGCTGTGTATGCACTATTAGCTTTACCAACACACTGTTTAAGTTTAGTTGATCAATTTTATTACCACCTGGAGTAATAGAAAAAGTCATGATCCAGTCATAAATCTACAAAAACTCAGCTTGTTTTATTCCTGAAAAAAGGAAACCTGGCATATCTGCTTTTAGAGACACAATGACCTCATTTAATACACATTAGCGCATTTAACACATGATGTATATATAATAAAAAAAGTTTAACGCTTATCAGGCTCACCAAGCACAACACTGACAAAGTTCATTTAAATAATCTTTATTTGACATGATGTGATATAAGTGTATTTTACAAAATGAAAGTAAAGTAAAGTTGATCCCTTAGCCTCTGGCAGAAGGACATTAAGGGTGTGTGTTTTGCTAAAGTAATTCCAAAACAAAGTGGCTTGCTGATGGAAAAGGAAGTTGTTGTAAGGTGTTGAATATTGGCTTGCTTTCACTTGAAACTCTTAACATTACAGAGCTGTCAACCCTATCTGCAGCAATACATAGCCCGAGCTTCCATGGAAGGTTCTTAATGTACAGAAGCAGAGCTGATTAAATTACTTACATGGACTTCATACAACCCGACCTTACAAATCCCAAACTACACCTGTAAGGCTGCAATGGCTACTACATTTAATGAACGCTGAGGAAAACAATAAGATACCAATAACCCCTTAATAATGATTAATGTGCAGCTCATATGCAAATATAGCAGCTAGTAATACAGACCATAGAGACCCTTCACTAAAGTGATATCATTATCGCTTCCTGTTTGCTCTTAAACTGAATACAGATAGAAGTTTTATTAAGGTGGAGTGCATTGCAGAACTGGAACCTGCATGTTAACTTGACATTTCCAAAAATGTAGAATTTAATGTGTTTTATTATACAAAAATGCATATAAAGACACTAGAACTGACCAAACAAAGTCAGCATGTTAGCAGGGTTCCTTCAAAAGCAAAGCTGTGCAACCAAAACCAAGACTTTTGTATCAAATAAAAAAATGCATTTTATAAGGCTGTATCAAAACTCTTCCAATATACATTGAGAAGTAATCAAATATGCACATTCACTTCCTATATTGAAATAATGACACTTCAGACAAGACTCTAAAATATGTACAGAAGGTATAACAACATATGACATAAATAGTACAAAGTAGTCGCAGTTGACATCCAAGCTCAAACTTGTGATATTCCGTCCAAATATTAAGATAGAACAGAAATATACCAACGAAGACATCAACCAAAATTCATGAAGCCGCTCTGACACAGGCAATAAATTAGACAAAAAGAATCTATGTCCTTCACAATCAGAAAGTGAAACATATCGAGATATAAGACATACATATACACACAGTGCTCTTCTATGGGCCTGTCTCAAAAGTCATACCTCATAAAAGTTTGCACTTCTTGGATATTGACTTCTTCTTGGGAACTTGAGAGCTAAATTTCAAAAGGTTAACCAAATCACTGACATATTTAAAGTATTAATGCCACAATTGAGATGCATAGTTTGCTTGGTATAAAGGCACAATACACATAATTCCAAAGTGCTTTCCAACTTGGTCAGCTGTGGAAATGCGCTGTAAGTCCAGCATCTTTTACATTCAGTGCCGGCCACATTAAGAGCACCAGTGGGTCTACATGATGTGCTTACAGTACATCTTCCAACCAGTAGGGGTCTCTAGCACTGAGACTCAGCGTAGCCGTCCTCCGGAGGGGGGCTCTTTTTTAGGTTATAGTAACCAGCTTCATCCTCTGAGTCCTGGACAGAACAAAAAAGCCAGACAGTCAGACGGTGATGCACACAGACAGACAGACACTCACATACACACATATGGACTCAAATAGATCCAGACACAAAACAACTTCATTGGATGAATCAATATTTCATAAACCCTCAAGTCCTGCTGTTGACTATAGAGGGCATGTAAAATTAAACGTGAAACGGATCTGGCAGACATGTCTCATTAAGTTATTTATGGGTTTGTGGAGAGGCTGTTGTAAGGAAATGTTCTGTACCGTACCATTAGATATAGGTCACAGCATGTGGCCTTCTTCATTTTCACTGGTGAGTGGGTGTTGTACTCCTCCCTGGTAAAACAGAGTGGACAAACTCAGAATTAGTATTGACAATGATCCCTATCATCACCAAAGGACATTAAGAAGATGTTTTACCGTGTAAAATGTCAACAAAGGCCCATCTTTTTTTAAGTTTAACTGATTCATAGTCAGGAAAAGCCGAGATAGTCAGACATTTGGTGCTTGATCAACTGAGCCTCATATGACTTCCAATCAACAATTAAATAAGGGTTATTTCATTACATCTATTGGGAGTAAAACTGTGCAATAAATCCCTGTAATTAATTAATGCAAATTTTGTGTCAAGAAATATTTAAAAAACAAGACTCTTCCACTCATAATGCTCCCCCTGGTTCATAGTTTACACCTTTCTCCATGTCACCTTTCAGCTGAAACATATAAGCTTGAGAGTAATAATTGTGAAATTGTTTTTTTTGTTTGTTTTTGTTTTTTAATATTCTATGTCTTAACAATAAAAGACGGGCCTGACATTTTGTGCACAGGCACATTTCTTGGCTTGTGTTTTTTTTTTACCCAAAGAAATCAAATAATAAGAGAGCTCTTTCCCTCTTTCTTTTGTGAAAATAGTGCAGCTCTCAGAACCAATGTTGACCATACTACCTGTGTCCAAACAACTGTACAACACAGCGCACTTCTGATTACAAAATTATAGCACGCATTTAAATTAGGGGAGGGAAGTTCACTTTATGTTTGAGCAAACTAAAGCAAAACCTGTCTTTGAGATTTTCTGTGTAAGCAACATCTCCAGACTCTATGCAGGGGTTTATAGTAGCTTATTTGACAAAGTTTGTGATGTGTTGCCTTTTGTTTGTCTTCTAGAGGTGTCAGGGTAAACCAATTTAATCAGTTAAATGAGTATGCTTTCAAGATCCAAGCGAATCGATCCGCAAAGTCCTTATTTGAAACAATCTCACACAAACCAGGAAATGGTCTGCTTAAAAAGAAAAGACCTGGTTTACCAAGACTCCTGTCCTCCAAGACTTAGGGTGAATCCCAATTTTACCCTTCGTCTTAGCCCTCTGTTTTGAAGGCCAAGGAGAAGGGGTGAAACACACAACTGAGAAACAAGACGCCACTCGATTCCCTCTACGTCATCACCCAGAGTCGCTCGCTGGCTGTGACTTCAGCAGATGAGACAACAACCGTAGCCATGGCTGTGAAAGCTAGCTTGTTATAACAACGGTCATCAATAAATTTTAAAATACAACCAACAACTTAAAACATATTTACGTGATGATAAAACTATTACTTTTAATTAAGTGCTTCCTTCGGCCTCCGCTCCGCTTCGTGTCAACGGGCGTGGTGTATTATGGGAGATTCTCCTACCCCTTGATTTCAAGTGAGGTCCTGGTCTGTCTGCATTTTGAGGGCTTTGTAGCACTTGGTCTACACCACTTCACTTAATGTGAACGCACAAAACCAAGGGGTAAAGGGTAAGACAAGGGCTAAGGGGTAGAACTGGGATTCAACCTTAGCATGGCCTTCTACATTCCTACCAGAATCAAGTTTATGGTAGGGTGGTTGCAAATTACCGATGGTTGGCAGCACTACACAGAGTATGCTTGTAGGGTTCAGACTGTTTATGAGCCTCAATCTCAGACTCAAGTTATGTAGAATTAAAGAGCCCATATTTTGCCTTAACCCTTGCTTCTAACAAAACAATGACAATAACTGACAAAACAATGATAGGACGAAACACTAACAAGTTACTTTAGGCAGCTACTGATGCTGTAAACAGGTTGATATGGAGAAGCAGCAGCTAAAGCTAACCATGGTTTGTTTGTGGTAAAACTAAACAAAAGGCAGGATCAGAAAGAGCCACTGGATTGTTTCTAAAACCCAGTAAAAAGACATTAACAAGGGTTTACTCTGTGCGTATTAGATCTTCAGAAATGACTTTTAAAAACACAGCCAGCTCAAAGTGACCAGTTGACAATTTGACAACTACACCCAGTGTGGTAGAAACAGTCGTGTTTTTATCAATCTGTCATGAGCTGACCTAATTTTCTACATAACACTGATGGGCATTTCAATAGTTCCTACCTCAGAATGAAATCATTCCATATCAGGAAGTTAAGCTCTCTGGTGTGGCTCATATGTCATCCAGTTTTACATGCTGTGCAGTGTGTACTAGTTTTACATGAATCTTGAGTTTATCTTAAGTTATCTTAAGTTTTACATATACAGTACATATATGTATATATATATATATATATATATATATATATATATATATAGATAGATAGATAGATAGATAGATAGATAGATAGATAGATAGATATAGATATATATATATACATATATACATATATATATATATATAGATATATATATATATATATATATATATACCATGATCCTTTGAAGAAAATGTCTGTCATGATCCTGTCATAAAGTCGAAAAAACTTAGCCTTTCAACTTTTTTTTGTTCCTATATCGGCCTGCTCCCAAATGGTCGGGGACCTTTTCTGTAAAAGCTACTTTCTTTTATGTTCGTCCTTAAAATGGTAAATGTGCAATGAGCCTCTGGGTGACACCGTCTATTGTGCAGAAAGAGACAGTGAGCTGACAGCTGTCACTCACAGAGAAGGAGAACATCAGCGTGCATAAAGCTGTGTTTCTTTTGTGGTCACTTCACTTCCCCAGCATCATCTATGACACATATCTGCAGGGATTGTTCACAAAACTGTGAAAACATTATATCTGAGGGAACTGAAACAAATAAAAAGCTAAGATGAGCCTTGACACTGCTCTTTAATCCACATTACATCTGTCACTTTAGGGTATAGACAACATTTGGACAACATTTCCCTTTCAAACAAGACAAATGTGTGTTTTTTATGAAAAAAATAACTCTGAACATCCATAAATAAACTGATTGTTGTAGCTGAACAGGGCTCTGTTCAGCTACTTGACTCTGGGCATAAGCTTGGTCAGGCCTGTTATTCACACAGTGAAAAACAGAAATAGACAAATAATACAGGTGCACAATGCTTCGCTTCACCATGGATGTGTGCATGTGCAATAGGCACATCGCAGGCACGCAGTATCAGTCACATAAGCTAAAGCATGTCATAACCAAAACCAGCAACTACCTTGTTCATTGACTGTCTACCTAAGAGCTAATCCAGTATCACTAAGAGAGGGCTTATTCAGAGAATGGAGCATGCTGCATGGAGAGTTTGTGTGTTTTCTGCATGTAAAATGTGAAGTCACAGACAACACTTGTTGAAGATACAACTGTGTTACATCCTGGAGGGACTGGGCCTGATGGAAAATTTATTTCCTTTGTCTTCCTTTAATTATCATTGAGAATACTCATTAAATTGGTCTTTAGTGAACATCTTAAAGAGAAATTTGAACTTTCCATCAGCAAAAAACAGTAATGAACAGATAACAGCAAATGCCACACAATGCAGTAAGCTTTAGAGGACAAAAACAAAGAGAGTTATCAGCGCTACAGGCTTTCCTTGTTGCTGCATAATTCTCAGAGCAGCTGAGCAGCTTGCTCCAATTTATGCCACCTGTGCCGTTGACTTTAAGGGTGGAGATATCCCATGTTGTATTTTAATTTAAATCAGTGAATCAAGGAGCTGTTCGTAATTTTAGTCATTTGTATGACTTCTCTGGGAAAAAAAAAAAAAAAACACAGACTGGACTGTGTACAACCAAGACTATGGCTGATGATAGTGCTGGATCTAGCAACTGTTGCACTATAAATATTTATGAGCTGGTTTTAATGTCAGTTTTTAAAACATGCCTGACATTCAAAAAACTGTGGCTAAATAATGAAATATTTATCAGGAAGAGATAATACGTATTGTTCAGTCGTAATAAACAGCCATCTTTACATGGGAATGTTATTACACACAGAATATACATTTCTACTGTTGATGAAAAAAAGGCCCTGGACATGAAGGAAAAGGTGTAGTACGGGTGGTCAGTGGTGAGTACATACCACAGTAATCTGAGTCATTTCACTGGAATACTGAGTTTGAAAAAAGGCAAACACATGATGCAATATGTGCTCAAGATTTAACAAAGCATTACAATGTACTAAATAAATTGAACAATTGACAAATAATTAATGCAGCTACAGTGTGTACAAAGAAAAACAAGCATGAATGTGCTGTTCTGAATAATTAAACAACTAAATCAATGAGCTTGGTGGAGCTTCAGCTGCTGTTCATTGTTTATTTCAGTCTATGTACTTTATGTAAGCCGTTAAACATGTACACCAGAGTGGCACTGACTTGTTTGATATTTATATTCTTGTTTTACATCCGAAACAAGCACAAGTAGCAGCTCCAGTGTGACTAACAGCACAGGGAGCAACACCATAAACCCGCCTGTTGATCAGCTAATTGCAGACTTGAGCGCTGAGCTCCTCACTGATCCGTAACACCCTCTAGATTAACACAAAATTCTTGTTTAACCTTCATCAGATTAACCATGGAGTTGAACATTTATGACCATCAAAGCTTGTAATGACTGTTATTACCCCCAGGAGACCCTCAGCACTGATTGGTTGAATCAATCTACTCACCCCTCCGTGACCTCTATGGATGATCTGTAGGTCTTCGATTGGCTGCGCTGTTTCTTGGGACAGAGCATCCGCCCTATCAGGATGAGAGTGATAATGGCCGAGGGAAGGAGGACAAACACCAGGAGGACTGCAACATCCGAGAAGCGAACGCTGGGCGCTGAGGGGAAGGAGGTCATGAGGTTATTAGACTGATGCAACCAGATTGTTAATGACCACACAGACTGACGACGCCATGACGCTTAGAAAACCTGAGACACTAAACACTTCAATATTATAGACTTAATGATACAATCAACATAAAGCTTAAATGATTGATTGTACATTTCAAATTAACCTTTTTATCCTACCTTCCATGTAAAAAGTAAATTGGAGAATAATATTTGAACTTTTGCCTGCTGCTCTTACGTCTCTGTGAGATGTGCAACTGCTGACCAGTGAAAGGAGGGCTCTGCTGTTTTTGGAAGTGTGATGAAATGAGTTTATCCTTGCATTAGACCAGTTGTTTATGTAGTTTCAATAAAACCGCCAAATGTGTTCCCAAAATATTGAGCTATCAAAGGATTAACAGCACAGGAGGCTAAATAACATTGTGTTCACACCCCTAAAATGGGATCAGTTCATCCTTCAGTAAGAAAAGACCTTATTGCAGACGGCACTGACCTTGGTTGAGATTAGAAGTGGGAAAAATCATCAATTTCATGATATGTCCTCATCCTGGCATGGAAAATCTAATCACTGACAAGCTGGCTCCAAGTATTCATATTTAATAAAAATAGATAAATGTAATGCTACATTTACAGTTCTACATGAAGGACTTGATTAAGTCTCTCTAATATTTGTTGCATTACTTTATGTCTTCATTGTAATAGGACTGGGCGATATAGCCTTAAAATAAAATCCCCTATTTTTTTCCCCTCAATAAAACTAAAAATAAAAAAAAAATTCCATTGACACAAAAATTATATAAATCCAGTTTAACCTTTATGTTGTCAAATTATATTCCCACACCAAACAGAATGTCCCTTTTAAAATTAAAATGCTGTCGTAAAATGTTGATTATGTATTTCAGATGTAGGCAGGTTTGTCTACATAAACAGTCACATGAATTTCTCTGATTACTATTTAATCTCATTTAAAAAATACAACCCTTAACATGTGCTTGTACAAAATCTGACACTGCCTTCCATCATGAAAGCTGTAAATCTACTGTGTTTAATTTTCAAGTAACACAACAACTTACAATTGGAGTAAGTTAAGAAAAAAAAAATCTTTATTTTAATTTTTAAATCTTCTGAATAAATCAAATCAGATATATCAATTTAACTGATATTTTCCCAGCCC